>VZRQ01003526.1:892727-987946 GCA_013397975.1 Machaerirhynchus nigripectus | reverse complement strand
ACCTCGGGGGTGTTGCAGTTTAGGGGTGTGGGGCAGAGCTCTCTGTGAGGACGTAGTTTTGCTACCTTTTATTAGACATTTCCATTTCTTCCAGCCTGGAAGCTTTCCCATACCTTATTAGGTTTATTTATGTGTGTTTATAATACTGCAGTTGTACTTTGATGATTTTAGGGTGTCTGAGACTGGAAGGGAATGGGATGACATTTCTAGTATAATTTGTTCTGCATAAAACCTGTTCCCATTAATACTCAAGTTTATTCTCTATTTGTGAAGCTACTGGACCAAATCAGCTCATGCCAACAGGCACGCTCTGCTGACAGCTCAAGAAGCTTTGCCAGTTGACACCACCTAAGAATTTGGCTCCACAGTTTGAGGAAGGGAGGGACAATGTTTAAAGAAGTGTTAGTGTAAGTGTCAGATTGTATTTCCACTTCCATCAGATCAAGTTTAGAATAAATTCATTTAAAGCAAAGGATGGTTCTTTTACTATTTTCTTTGGTGTAAAAGAAGAGAGTTTGTCCCTGAGAATTTATGTCTTCAAAAATCTCATTCAGGCAGAAAAAACACTTTTTAACCAGTCTCTGAGACGCTAATGAAACTCAGAGCAACCCACTGATATGCAGAGAACCTCATTTAATGAATTTACACGCACACGTATGCGTATGTGTATGTATATACACAAACACAGAGTTTAACTGAAAAAAAACAAACCCTAAGCAAAAGAAAAATCTTCAGGACTAGATACAGTACCCTTTAAGTACAGAGCTGTTTAAAATATCAATCTCCTTATTGTAATTTGATGTGTGAAATTCAGGCACACATTTACAATTCAGATCCTATTCCTTAGGGATTCCCATTTAGGCCCTGTTCGTATGATTTATTTAGTGCCTTTCTTCACTTACTTACGCTTGAGATCGTTAGGTATAATGCACATATATGCACAGGGATAAAATGTTTATCATCATTACTTCAATGAAGTCATTTGCCATCCTTGACACCCTCTAATGTCCCAAGTGCTTCAACCCACTGGCTCATTTGCCCAGCTTTGCTCTCTCTTCACTTTTTCATCTCAAATTCTGAATGTGTTCCCTTCATCAATCACGGATGTTTAGCGGGTAGCAGGAGGGAAGACAGCAGAATAATTATCCAAATATAACAAAAGAAGGTCGCCTTTGTGATTCAGGAGGGACATGGATGGGGGAGGGGGAGAAGAGGAATCAGAAGTGTGGATTTCATGCTTCTTTGAAAACATTAATGATGTTTAATGGAAACCAAAGAACTCACTGGAAGTTATCATGGTCTCAGATCTGTGTCCCACATAGCTAAGTGAGGACTTGGTTCCCCCCGAGTGTCCTCTTTCTGCTCTGCTTCTCATTGCCCCAGGCTGCCAGCATTTCACCACCTCTGATGGCTGCAGTCAGGAACCACTTTGAATATACCTTTTTGGATCTATTTTTCAAAAAAAACCAGGATCCAAATCACTGTACCCTGACTACATTCAGCTAATTGGCCCTTGCTTTCGATGACATCCATGGTGTGGGGATGAACAAATTGAAGATGAAAGGGTGGGCTGGGGTGGGGGCAGGGGAAGTTAGCATGGCCTGGGGCAAAGTGTCGTGCACAACTGGGGAGAGGCGAGAAAGTGTGGGGTCCCCAGGTGGCTGTGTACAAGGTGACTTTTTCACTTTGAAGGAAGATTGGTCTCTCACATTTCTCTGCCTCCCTGGTACAGGCACCAGCTGAAACATGCTATTTCTCTATGATGTGAAAGCAGGGATGTGCAAAAAGCCTTGCAGAGTCTAATGCTGGGGAGACAGATCCTAGAGATGTTCATGCTCAGGAAAACAAATATTTTTAGGGGTGCTTCAGAGCTCAGTCAAATAGTGCAAGAGTTGGGACAAATTAAAACAGAAACTTCTCATGTAGACCACAAAACCAACACAGAGTAAAACGCAATCCTTTTGAAACAGAATCAAACAATTCAAGATGGAAATGAACTACTATTTATCTACTTATTTTTCCCAGTAAGTCCATGCTGGGCTTTAACCATTTACTCAAACATTAATATTTGCCCCACTTAAAATTCAATCAGAGTGACAATTACCAGAAAGAAAACTCAGGGTTTCTGAATGATACCTGACACTTTAAAGTACACCAATAAACAAATAGCTAGTCATAGCAAAAGCTTAATTTTTCTTTCGGTTCACCCTTCTCCCTTTCCCTAAATATGAAGAACTTTGCCATGCACTTAGATGGTAGATCTGACATAATCATGGAAACTCTTCACAGAGAGATTGCTTGTGGTCTTCATAGAAAACACAGCAGCAGTGGTTGTCTCTAATTGCAACAGGAAATTCTGGCCTTGAACATGTCTACTGCATCAGCTGTTAGAGGCAAATGTTCTACCAGGGAACTCTCAAGCCCTTTGTCCACAGCTATGGGGAAAGACATGGAAGATGAACTACTGGTACTGAAACAAAGGCTAAAATCTATACCTCTACAGAAAACGAAATGTTCTTGATTTGCCTTTCTTTTTTTTAGGGATTATATATATAACCTGTGATACTTGTCATCTACTCCAGTTTAAAGTATGTGAGCTAGAGCTTGCATCTGGTCACTAGAGACCCCATGGACTCCTCCAGTTTTTTTGCATCGCTCTAACATGTTAGTCTCCACAACATTCGATGGTAGTAAGTTCTACTGTTTAATGAGGCAGTGTATGAAAAGAAAATAATGGACTTCTCAGGATATTTGATAGAGATTTTTCATTTTTGTTACCTGAAAGTGAAAAGAGTGCTGTTTTTCATAGCCATTATTCATGCCATATCTTAGCATGTCAAAACCAAAGTAGAAGAACCAGTCTTTCACAGCTCCTTCTCAGAATTATGTTAGGACCTTTTTCTGCTTTTCAGAAATGGTCACTTCTAGTTTAACAAACATTCGACATTCACTCACTTTTCCTGCTAAGCTGTTTGATCCATTTTCTTCTCCTTTCAGAGCCTTCAGGAAGAGATTAGAAAGACTGTGCTTGAAGATTATGAAAGAGATAACAGAGTTTATCACAGCTGCTTTGACCCTTGCAGAGTCTGAAACACAGTTTGAGCCACAACCTTAACAAGTGATGGTTTTGTTTTGTTTTTTTTTTCTGATCTGAAGTATAAAAGCAGTGCACTGTGGCACAGAAATACATTATAAAGCTATGGAGAAAAAGCGGAAAATAAATTCCTCCAAAGGGAAAATGAATCAGGATTCTTTCCAGGGGAATGGATAGAAATGTTAAAATCGTACAAGCAGGGTATTTATCTATGGCATTTATTTTTGTTTAATACTCTTTAAAGCAATACTTGGAGTGATTTAAGCACTTCACTTTATGTCCACCCTGTAATTTGCTGTTCTGTATTACCTGTCTGGACTGGTAAACACCAAATAAATACAGACGTTTCTTCAAAAACCATTCAGAATGCTACTCGTATCCTGGAAATAAAAGGAATTTACAAATGGTAGTTTGTTTTGGTTTTTATCTGATGCAACATGCCTATTCTGCAAGATTATTTTATTTTCACACTGGGACTTACAATTCGTGGCACCTGATCTGTATCTTTTTCTCTCTGAATGCTTTTCCAAAAACAGGTAGCATGTGTCCAATGTATTGAAATCATACAAGACAATGACTCACATTTCCTCCATGTCAGACCCAGCTCTTCAGGGTGAATATGCTGTGTAAATAAGAGGTAGGGGAACAATAACAGGTCCTCTGTGCTTGAGGTCCTGGCTGGACATTGCTCCCTGGACCTTTCCTTCCCAGGGCAGAAATTTTATGTCCCAGGCCCTTCTCTCTTGAAGAAACATTTATTTCTATGAGTGCTGCTGGGGGCATCCTGAGTTAGCTCTGCTAACTCCATTTCATACAAGATGCTCCACACCTCAAAAATTTTGCAGTCCAAACACAGGAAGTTAAACAGTCAGAAACTCCAGACATGCCACTGTAGAACTGTTTTCCCCATTCCACATTGTCATAGTATCTTTGCACAGTCTTAACATCACATTTAGAAAGCAACAGGATGTTTTCCTTCCAAAAATGTCCCTCCTCTATGGTCAATGACATCTGGCTCTGTCAAGCATGTTTTCCTCTTTCTTGGGGTTCAGAAACTACAGGAATAAAACTCTTTTCTGACATGCCAAAAGAATAAATGCAGCCTTGCAGGGCTCCTGGCTGAATCAGGATGTTAATGAGTAGGGAAACAGCAGTGAAGATGATGGCTAACCAATCAATAATGACTGAATTACAGTTTAAAAACTGGATGTGTTAGATAGTTATTAACAGTGTAATTATTCATAAATGTGCCTAATTATTCATAATTATTCAGAAACCTTATTACTTCCCTGATTGTCATAAGTGATCTCCGAGGCCAATTATTATTTGATTATGGCCACAGGACTCTATGTTGGTATTACTCCTTTTGTCCTAGAAAAGTACAGAGAAAGCTGGTGAAGTGAAACTCGTGGAGGACTATCTGCATTGAGTAGTCCTTTAAGAACAAGAAGCCTGTGATTTGAAAGCCTCTGTTGTGTTTCCTCTTAGCTCTTTCTTCAGATTTCCTTGATTCCTTTATTACAGAAGCTGCTGCTGCTGCCTAATTAAGGTTTTCTCTTTGTAATTGCTGCATTTGATATCTTAATAGTGTTACAGTGAGTGTGAGGGAGGAAGGGGGAAAGGGGCAGAGGGACTATCAATGCACATGTTTGTGGAGAAACCGAAAGCTCCCCAGGCTGTATGACTGAGCCAGAAAGGCCCAGGAGCCAAATCCCAGCTAGCTCAGGTATCTTGTAACTCAGCAGGGAGCTCTGTCAGATGCAGCTAGGGTAGTTTCTAGCCCCTGACAATAAGAATGACAGTACCTTTCCCCTTAAACAAACAGCTGGGCTTGATTAGTTATTTCCACAAAAACAGGTGAGAAAATTGTATTTTACATTTGCTTACATTTGGTTCACAGGAATGTAAACTCAAACCTAACTACAAGCTTGGTTAAGTGCTGAACCAGATGTATCCAGGGTGTTGATGCAATCAGACCTCATAATCAGAAAATCTGGGATTTTTGTCGGAAGGCACTTCACTAATCAAACAGGACCGTCAGTTTCTTTCCACTCTCTTTCCTCCCCTGAAAACATTAGAGCCATTATACTGTGGGGCGGCATTAGTCATGTTAAATTAGCATATAGATGAGTTCTGGGGGTAGGAAGGAGGGGGAGGTAGGTTATGATAACCTGATGCTGTAATGCAGAAATCTTTTGGATTATATACCAGGCCCCACAGTGCCCTGAGCTTGTTGCACAGGGGAAAATGTAGTTTCCCAACAGGGATGCAACCAGCTTCTATTGTGTGATTTTACTGACAAGTTTTAATAAGAAAACACGCATCCAAGCACTGAAGAATCATGAACCAAGCTCCACAGAATCATCCAATTGTCTTAAAAATCATGAGATCAAACCCCCTTTTTTTGTTTGTTTGTTTGTTTGTTTGTTTGTATTTTGTATTTTGTTTTTATCTTCTCTTACTGAATAAGAAGGGCTGGAAATCTCTTTGCACTGACAGCCAAGATTGTCCTTCTAATAACTTGAAGGGGTAATAAAGAAAAGCATTAGACACTGCAAGGGCTGTCAGATCCATTAGTGGCTCACAACCACTACGGTGTGCAAAGAAGGGCTGCCTAGCTCTGTGGTCATTTCAGCGTCCCTTGATCCAAAATGTACATGTCATAGCAGGTGGTTCAGTGGGAAGCATTATGGTTCCTCTGACTCTTCCCCATCCCATTGTCACAAAGTCTGTGCCCAGGTACTGTCATGCATGTATATTTGAGTCCTGTCCTCACTTCAGGAGACGAGGCCAGATTCTGCTTGAAGTTACAACTCTATACCCCTGGAGTTTTTTCACAGATGGCAGTGGGATCTGGGAAATGAGATTCCCATCACCGTTGTCTGATGGTACTCTCATAGTTGAAGATATGGTGGAAAATAGTTTCATGCTGAGAGAATGCTACCAAATGTAAGAAATACAATAGTTCAGCAGCAGCTGAAATGTGTGCATACATAGTTCTGGATTTCTTAATATCCCCTGAGAAGTTTAACAGGGGCATTTCTTCTTTTTGTCAGATTATGTGATATAAACAGTCAAATACTAGTAACCCCCTTGTTTTGCAGCATTCTCTAGAATTTCTGTGATAGAGAGTAAAACCATTAAACGATTACAACCATTTGGTCTTTTGTGAAGGCTTCAATAAACGACAGTAGGTCTCAAATAGCACAAGTTCCTATGCTCAACAGTAACATGAAAGGAATAAACTTGATTTTTCAAGGTATCTCTGTGTAGGAATAAGAGTTTTGCAAGATGCATGCTTACAGTCTGCACTTTTGCAAAAAGTACAGAACAGAAGGTTTCTATTTTCTTTAGAATATATAATGAAAAACAGGAAAATACTACTGTCAGACGAAGACTGAAGACCGCTTCCTCCATCAGAATTCTTTATTTCACCTCAAAAGTGAAATTTCTTTAGTCACACTTGCATACCTTTGGTCTTTTCTCATCAAAATTGTGATGGAAATCCAATTTCTACAAGTGCTATGGGGAAACCAGTGATCAATTTGCACACTGGGTTTATTTCCAGGACATTCCAACATGACTTGACACAGTAGGACAGAACATTTCTCAAACTCTTTGACATGATCTGTCAGAATGGAAGCTAGGAATCCTATTTTGCCACAGTTCAGGCTCTGTCATATTACAGCATACAAGTCTCAGTGAGTCAGATTAGGACTTAACTTCAGATTTTGGAAATAGGATGGTTTATCTAGCCATTTTGTAATATGGACATAAATTGATTTCTTCTGTTCACCTAATATTACTTCAGCTAAGACCTGCTGCAGGTCTCCTTGGAACAACAACTCAGTCTAGGCCCAGAAATGCAAAGTTAAACTAGCTGCTAATACCACTAGGTATATCTGATCCGAGATTAAAAACAGAGTTCATGTATGTAAACAGTCTCTCTGAACTTTTTCGACTACTGAGTATGTGTTATTTATTTCTTATCAATGCAGAGAAGGGGAAGAAAGTGTGAAAAATGTTAAATTCACATTTAATACTACAGTATAATTGCTAAGGCAGGGCAGAATATCGTATATACCTTTTCTAACATGATTGCAGCTTTCTGACTTGTAACACGAGCTGTAGCTACCACGCTGTCTTCTGCCTCGCTGGCTCTCAGTGAAGTATATTTCACTGTAAGCTAAAGAATAAAGCTTTGATTGTTCCTAACTTACATAGGATGACAGCTTAATTTTGCTAAATCCTGAACCTGAAAAATTAAGAAGATGCTTCCTTTCCAAGAATCTGAAAACCCAAGGCTGCTTTGCCACAAACCACAACGAACAGCCATGATGTATTCTATTAAGCAAAGTTAAGCAAAGCTCTAAGCAAACCCTCACATGCACTATGAGCTACAACCCTACCTCAGAAAAAAAACAACCAAAAAACCACAAGAGAAAATGGTTGCAAGTGTGTGTGTGTGTTATTTGCTCCTCCTCCCTTTGTGGCTTCAAAGGGTGAAAATGGAAGAATGTGACTGCAGAGCATAATGGGTCAACACTGCAGCTCTGATCGCTGGAGCATACACTCTAAATTTCATGCTACATTAGGTAGATTTTTAAACCTAATCTGCTGCTACGACTGTTTTATTGGTAATTCTATGAAGGTACAGATTTCTTGACAACAAGGGAGACGTAAGAGAGGTACTTAGTAATCCACAACTTTGTGACACCCCAGTGACCCAACAGTCCAGCACATTCAGTGCACCTTGGCTCAAGGGGGTGCAGCATAACAAACCTCCTTTCAGCTCTCATTCCCCTCTGTTGTGACAGTGAAGGTCATTCATTTAACCAATTACAATTTTTTCCATGCTGTCCGCATAACTCCGCTGTATTGATCTATTAAGTGTGTATTCTGCACTGAAAGCTTCACAGATTGGCATAGTTTTAAAACCAGCTCCTGTGTTCAGCCAGGCACTGTTCGAGAGATGGAGAAGGCTTTGGCTTATTGTGCCTCAGAGCTGTTAAAATGCTGTGAAACAGTACCACTCACTTTTTTGTTTTTCCAATTTAAATTTCTACAGTTTAAAATAAACCTTGGCTGGAGTGATGCAATTGCTGAGCTAGAGAGCCACTGTTACCTTTTCTGTGCCTGGCTCCACTTGTGTTTCAATATTCCACTAAAAACATAGCAGCAACAACAAAAGCAACTGGAGCTGCAGAAAAGGCTTAAATATGAGCTGTGCATCTCTCCCACGATGGAAACACTTCTGGTCACCTCTTGGTGATGAGTAAGCTTTACTGCTGAAAACTATGGGACTGGAGATTTTGGGTGCCACAAGAGTCAGCTGGAAGTTTGGCAGGTGGCTTCAGGGTCAAACATGATACTAGATATGTAAAGGGAGGAGATTATAATTCTCATGACTATCTCGTCAACTGAACCAAGACTCAAACCTACCCACAGGATTTAATTTATCTTGGAGAAGTCAACCAGCAATCCTTTCTAATAGAATTGGGCATGGCTGGATTGAACCCTCCTTCAGTAAACCTTCTGTGCAATCTTTAACACATTTTGAAAACCTTCTTTTTCTGTTCTGTGCTCATTGTAACCCCAGTTGGCCTATAATAGCATAATTCTTACGGACAAACTTTAATTTACAGTGCATTTTCTTTCTCTTTTTTATTGTAATAATTGTTTTACAGATGTAATCCAAATAATCAGGGTCCTGTACACTACAAACAATGGCACAAAGGCCCAGATTGAATAGTCAGGTTGTAATTCAGTCTCCAGGCTGAGAGGCTTGCTACCATACCCAAACCCTTAAGCAATATTCTTCAGTGTGGGACATTAGCAGGATCCCTCAATTGAATTACAGCATTGTATTCCATCTGGGACTCAGTATTGTAGTGTACTTAACATTGTACTACATAGGGAGGCATGAGAGTAATGGAATTTTACAGTAATAAGATTTTTTTTTATTAAATGAGAAGTAGGCATGTAAGATCCCCAACTATGTAGCATTAGTGGAGTTAGAAATAAAGACGCTGTAAAACATGCCTGAAAAAGATGATTTTTTAAATCTTATAAATATTGTAATGTGCTGTTAATATACAATAAACATCTTAGAACACTAAGCCTTTCTCAAAATGTCAAACTTGTTATGCAGCTTTAGGTGGGTTTTTATCATAATAATTCCAATATATTGATAACTGATTTTTGAAATGAAGTAGGTGTCATCCCCCCAGTTCAGTAAAGCATTTTGGCACATGTTTCAATTCATCCTTATAAGCACTGAGCTCATGTATATGTGCACGTTTCAGATAATTTGTATCAGATATATAGTAGATACGAAATTATATATATGTATTTCTAAGATAGTGTAAGGGTTTTTCTGAAATCAGTGCTGAAAGTTATTTTTTATTTTTCATTCTGCTTAAAAAGTCCATATACCAGAAAAGCATTGACAAGCAAGTAAAGCAAATGCTAACATCAGTTCAAAATCTGCTGCTTCACTGCACTGACTTGGGTAATATCATATCAAGTAGTTAGTAAGAAAGAAACACAAAGCAGTGAGTAAGAAAAGCTCAGATTTTTAAAGGAAGACAAGAACACATAAAAAACAGGCAGAAACAACAGAAATAACTCCCTATCATATATTTTTCTCTTAAATTAATATTTCACGATCAGTTAACCAGCAGTCTGTTATCTTCCTAATAAAGTAAAGGTATTATAAGCAATAAAACTATTTATTGCCACATTTTATGTTTTAATCAACAGCAAACCCCTCAACATATTCTTTTTTAATTCCCTGACATGGTGAATGATTAAGTAGAAAAAATAGCTTTTTATGTTAAAAAGAAAATGCTATGCGCTGATTAGTTAATTAACATGGCATCTTTTGGAAGTGCAATAAATCTGGGGAATCAGAAAGAAATAGAGATAAGAATCTGAAAGATATAGTGTGCTACTAAAATTCTGAATTCACTGTGCTAATATCAGTTTTGTCATTGGCTTCAGGGGCCAGAGATTTCCCCTTACTCCTCGCTGCAGAGATACGGAATCTCTGTTATGGGAACTCAGAAATCCCCGGCGAGGTGCTGGGACTTGAGGTTTCCAACAACACTAACTGGTGAATTTGCAAGTGCGGGCAAAATGGGCTATATTGATCAAAATAAAATCTTAATGAGCCCCTAATGTGCAGTGGGGACAAATTTCCAAGTACTGCTGGGTAATAATTAGGCAAAATGAAGTAAGCAGGCAAGTGAGTCAGTTCAGACTTGAATTGGGATCCTTCTCTGAGTTAAAATAAATAATGTGTTTTAAGTGGCTGTTATTTAAATTTCTACCTTTGTTGTTGCCATCTTCCTGGTTACTGTTCAACCAACCAGTTTTTACCACTTTCTCAAAACCCAGAAATTTTAACCCTGAGGCATAGACAAGGTGTATTTATTTTACTACTACTATGTTGCTGTTGCTACTGCTGCTGCTACTGATACTACTCCTGTTGTTGCTGTTAATCATTAAATGGATATGTATTTCTAAAAGCAATAAATCAACTTGGACTAAAGTTTTGGCAAAAGTATTTGGAATGTCTTGGCCCCTGTTTCACAGAAATATACTGGGCAGGGTTTCCAATCTTTCAGGAAGGATTTAATTGAGAAGGAATTAGACATTTCTCTCAGTTTACAGCTCTTCATGGGACTAAGATCTAAAACACCATGACAGCCTAAAGGATAAGACAAGGTTACATATTAGTTTAAAAATGAAAATATGAGGGATGTGATACTAGAAACTTTCTGTTTTCCTGAGGAAGATGAACAAAAAGAGTGCAAATCTCACTGTCCAAAAATGTTAATGCTTCCACGTTATGCCCTAGGTAGTCACCCTGTTGCACAGCCAAGGGAATGATGTAAACCTGCACCTCAGGGTTAACCACAGACCACTGAAGGGTGGTGATGGTTCAGAGCCTTACACGTTCTGTTCTGCAGCCACAGACACAGGGCAACAACTTATGGAGGAAGGATGGCACGAGTGGCAAAAGGCAGTGGTGTTGTACACTCCAGTAACTACATTTATCAGCTGGTCTGTCAGAGTCCCTATGTAGAGCACAATGAAGCCAACAGCCAGTTCAAGTAGAAAGATTTTATCCACTTTTAGCTTGGATTAGACAAAGTAGGTAATTTTGGCTTGTACAGAGAGGTATATCCCCTTTTATTTGCTACTACCTTCTTAGAGTTTTTGCTCAGAATATATTTCCTTTAAAAAAAAAAAACAAAACCAAAAAACCACCTCAGGTTTGGTCCTATCAAAAATGGGCAGGAAATTATGCACCTGATCCTATATCAAAATTTTTGCATGATCCAGTTTCCCAGTGAGTGATACAGTGGGAAAATGACAAGATGTATTGTACCACAAATGTTTCTTATATATGTCTGCACTTACAATATGCAAGTTTAATTCCTTAAGAATTTTTATCAAATGCTAATCTCTCCTGTTTTTTCAGTGGCTTTTTGCTCTCTCACATTAAAGGCTTTAAATCTCATGGATTAGTATCTCATTTAATAGATTCTGGAGTTAAAATAACTGATGAAGCAGAATGATTCATTAGGACCAACCCAAACTCAAATTAAAATGGCTTGTACTGCTGAGGAAGTGGAAGAATTTTCTTCCTTTTTTGGTCACTCTTCATGTTATTCTTCGAGATATAAGAAGTGTAGAAAGAGTTACTAAATTATTTGCAGCTGTTTTAATAAATGGACTAAGCAGCCGAAAACCACATAACCAATTACAATTGCATATACTGATATGCATCTAGTGCATATACTGATCATATCTGAAATGTGCTTATAATGTCCATTAATTATTTATTAACCTTTATAAACCACTTTACAGTGGAATGCTAATATCGAGTGCAATCTTGTGGGAACCAGGGATAATTTTTCCCAGCAGATAAATGGTATTTTCAGCCTGATCATGTGATAACATTTTATGTTGTGAACAAAAGTATGGAGAGAATCCATATATTTTTGAACATTCCAGGGTAAAAATTCCCAGCTTATTGCATGCCGTAGTCATAGCTTCATTTAAGGATATAGCTTGGGGAGAGTGGCCATTTTGTACTTAGATGAGCTGCTGTAGAATTCAAAATCTTATTCATATGAGTCCTTTTATAAAAACAATACTTCTTTTCCAACATGTTATCATGTTTCTAGGACTCTGAATATTCAGTACAAAGCTCCATTTTCTCTGAAAAAGCTGTCATTGACAAAGGTTTTCCTCTTTTCTTATTTCTCTGTCTGGGGATTTTTGAACTGCTTTGCTCCGACATCTGAAGTACAGAAGTGTTAGCAGATATCACTATTTGTAATAAAGTAGGATGTGAACCAGTAGAAAACTGAATTTCATTAATTTCTTCTTAAAGATACATCTTGCTTTTTCATATTTGCAGTAGCAGGGCTGAAAGCCAAAAAGAGTTTTTCCAACAGCCTCTCCTCTCCTCTCCTCTCCTCTCCTCTCCTCTCCTCTCCTCTCCTCTCCTCTCCTCTCCTCTCCTCTCCTCTCCTCTCCTCTCCTCTCCTCTCCTCTCCTCTCCTCTCCTCTCCTCTCCTCTCCTCTCCTCTCCTCTCCTCTCCTCTCCTCTCCTCTCCACTCCTCTCCTCTCCAGGAGCAACTAATTTTTAAGGTGTTTAACTGGTTTTTAAATACTACCTACAGTGAAATTAATTCAAGCAGAAATTCATTCTGAAGCAGAAAGATCATGTATGATATTCTCAGTACTTTCTTTTGCATTCAAGCCTGGTGCAGGCTATCTGTGCAGAACTGACAGCATCCTTGTTATCATCTAAAGGACAGTCCTCAGCAGTCAATCAAAAGCCCAAGGTTGAAAGAAGCTGACATAATGCCCATCAAAGTCTTCTCATTAAAACTGATTTCAGATTGTAAGTTGACTCTCCTTGACCAGAATGACTCTGTGCATGTTCACGTAGTGTGTAAGGCATTGCTCAGACAGTTGGTAGCCCCAGCAGCAAATTGTGCGACATTCTGTATGGCCAGGGGGTCAGATGAATTCCGGGATCTTCCTTGCACATCCACTGAGGCCAAAGTGTTTGGTCTTCAGCTGTTTCTGTTTTATTAATGAGGGTGATATTTAAGTGCCTCTGAGATTTCATGGGTAAGGATGACTTCTACAATAGCTGACCACCTCTCAGGTTATAAATTCTCACTGCTACAACCTCTCCCACTACACATATTTTTCATCTTCCTGTCTTTTTTCCTGATGTCATTTTCACCTCTTTCAAAAATAAGGCTAAAATAATCCTTGACGTCAGGGTGTCTTGCCAGTGAGGCTTTCTCTAGACTGTACTACAGAACAATGCAAACTATAATTTTTTTGATACATCATGTTTGCTTCCATTTTAGTACAACTGATCTGTCAACTCTTTCTGGTTACGAATTTTTTGTTTGTAATACGAGAAGCATTGCGTTGATATATTTTTTTCTTCTCTTCTTGTTTTGCAGAATTGCTTTTCCTGAGACTGAGTCAATTGTTATTTTGGAAAACAAACCAGCTTTGTTTTGGGTTTTTTTGGAGGGAGGAGACAATAATAGCAGAACTACACTAATACTACAATGTACAGGATGGACCTAAAGTACCCCGAGATTCTGAACATCGGTGTATTTCACTTGCTGGTTGCATTACAAGGTTGTGTTTATAAAGCTGCAATTCATCCCTTGAAGTGACATTTTCCAATCTCAAAACCAGAGAATTCGCTTAAATTAGGCAACTTTTGTGCCACCTAGTGGCCCCTCCTCTCTGAGAAATGCATTTGGCGTTCCCTCACCTAAAATTCTGCGTGCTTATTGTCTTTAAGTATGTAGAAAACCTTCAGTAGCAGTAAATTGTGAACTAAAGAGTCAAACTTACATACTTTAACTATGAAGATTGTCCTTTGATATCTTTTCTTGAAGTTTTTATTTTGCCATTTACCCCTTATCTCTTCAGGCACTTATCCATGCCTGGCCTCTGCTATGCAGAGAGAATTATCACAAATGTGAGTTTATTTCTGAGATGAGGTCTTGTCATTTCCAGTCACTTTACACTTCCCTATTTTGATGCTCTCAACAGATGAGTCCTCAGTTCACCCTTACACTTGGGGTCGTTGAAAATGGAACAAATTGCCACCACTTTGTCACTCAGTGGAGCTAAGTCAGTATAGAGCAGGAAAGGTGATGAACCTTTTCAAATAACTACAGTGTTAGCTGTACTAGCCACAGTTTTTTGAGCCTTGCTGCTTGAAGTCAGTCACCTCCATCTATATTTGGGCAGTAAAACAGCAGTAGAGCTAACAAGCTCCCAGAGGCTGCAAAGATGGATGGATCCCATTGGCTTCAGAAGGAATTTGATATGTTGACAATGCCAGCCCATCCCACATCTGGTCTCAAGATAACTGTTGTAAGGGTCCTAAGAATGCATCTTATTCCTGTGGTTCCAGTGATGCACTTCAGACACTAAACCCCAGTATTCAGCCTAGCCAGGCTGGCTCCTATCCCGGCAAACTCTTTAGGTGAGTGATGTTAAATGTAAGCCTAAGGCTAAGTGCAGAGCGCTTTCACAGGCAGCAATGAGCAATGAACAGGGGCTGCCAAGCACTGAGAAAATCTGCCTTGAGCTGTGTTTGAAAGGTTGTGCACTTCATTTACATCATCCCCTCATGACACAGAGTTTCACAGACCCACGGAGGACCAGCATATATGAGGGATCCACTGCTGGACACGGGCAGTTTGACACATGCCGTTTTACACCACCAGCCAGATTTTCTCCTGCAGTCTGTGTCACAGTGCCACCTGGATTCAACTCAAAAATCCAGCATTTAAACACTGATGTAGTCAGGAAGAACAAGGTCATGGGTTCTTTTTGTAGCTGTCCTTCTGGCATTCACCTGACAGAGTCTGACAAGAGTTTATTTCAATTAGAAGATCTAATCCCTACTTCCCCAAGTCTTTACTGTACCCTGGGATACTCTGTTTGAAAAAGGACTTAATTATGATGATATTCATTTACAAAGACCACTGATTTGAGAAATGGCCCAAATAATAAGTGCTGTCAGAATAATTACAAGACTATGAGGCTAGCAGTAGTGATGTTTGCTCTGCTAATTGTACTTAATTTACTGTGAAGTTTTTCAGTGGCTCCTGTAGCTTTGAGTGCACTGAGTTGTGGTGCTTCTGTATATACCAGGGGGAGAAGACTATCAGTGAGGTAGCCCAGTGATAAACATTTCTGAAACGATTCCATGTGGCAGATTCTCCAGTGCTTTCATTACACACAGCCAGTGCTGTGGGTGGCACTGTCCCTGGAGCTCTTGGTAATACAGTGGTTACTCACAAGGTGCAATGGGGAAGCCAGCAAGCTCCAATCTGCCACTGGGTGCACGTGTGAAGACTTTATTCTATTTCCTTCCTTCCTAAAGGTCTTGAACTGGCCTTTCTCATCATGGAAAATTATGTATGAGTTACCAGGGTCAGAACTACATGTCTGTTTGCAGTGGATGATGACAGACAATAGGGCTGGGACAGTCACATACCTACAGACCACCATGAGTCTGTGAATACATTCTCCATTTGTAACTGGGTCATATGATTACCTGTTACCTCTCAGGGGACCTCATGGGAGTTCTTCAAAAGGGAAAACCCTATCTTTAGGGAAAGGAAAAAAATAATTTAGGAAGTTAAAAAAAAAAAAAGAAGAGGGGCAAAAGAAAACTTAGAAATAAAAAAATGGGCAACACACTGAACCACAACCCCAGCTTGCCAATGACTGATTTTCAGGCTACTTGAAAAGGAACAAGCTAATGGAATAATTATTTTTTATCTCTTCACGTGCAAGAGCATACATCTCTCTCTCCCTGGTAAATTTTGAGTCTATTGACCAATATCAGCAGAATTTAATGAAACAGTAGAGATCTCTGAGAGATTAAGCAACTTTTATGAGGGCAGGTTGGAGGAGAAAGATTCTACTGATATTCCAGTCCAGGCAAAATACCTAAATCAGAGCTTGCGCCTTCTCATACAGCAAAGCTAAAGCATACAAATCTGTAAACAGTCATTTGTAATGCTCATAACCATGTTAAGAAAAAATAATTTGGGAGATATCCTTTTGTCTTTTGAAAGCAAGGTAGGACTATAGTGAATGTGGCCCGACCAAGTTGCCTGAAATCACTATTTTGATTTAGATCACAAGAACTGACAGTGGCTGAACTCTGTTTGCCTCCCTGCTTCTTCTCCAGCTAGAACAATGGACCCAAGTTATCCAGGAGATCAGCGATGTTAAAAGCTCTTAATGGATGGACTCATGACCATCAAGCTCTTCTGACATCTGAGTGTGGGCTGGAAAAAATCCAGTGTTGTGACATATGCCAAGCTCCTCTCAAATCTCAAGGCAGATGACAGGAGCTATTGCACGGTTTAAACCTTCTTTTTGTCTCTTCTGCTTCTTACCTGTTTTGCATTAGTGAGGCTGACAAGACCCATAATAAGATCACCTGCTTGTTGTTTTGCCCTTCCTCCCCCCACTAGATAGAGATCAGTGCAGGCAAGGGGAAGAAAGAGGATTGATTTAGATGGACCTAAGAAAAGCATCATCATCTGAAACCAGGTGTTCCTAATGCCTGCCGTAAGATTTATTGCAGTCTGCATCAGGCAGCCCACACCGAGCATTCCTGAGTAATTGGGATTTGGTATCCTACCATCTGATGGGCACTGACCTCTCCTTGCAATCTCTCTTAACTGTCTGAGCCTCTTTATTCCATGTTCCATCCCCCAGCCCACCTCTTCTGTCATATCCCAGCAGATACTTTATGACATGTTGCCATGCCAGGAAGCCGGCATGAACAATATTACTCTGCACCCAGCCTGGGGCTACTGTGAGAAATGGTCAAGTATCTGAAGTTTAAGCTAAATAATATGATCTTAATGAGCTCATGTGGGCTACAGATCAAAAGCATAACCAAAAGGTAAAAAGTTCAATCAGCTTTTTCTGTGTGCAATAAGAATGACCATAGTAACTTTGCACTGAGTCCTTTTGCAAGATTACTAGAAAAAAAGTGTTTCAAAGGGAATGGGTTGAAGAAAACATTTCTCTTGAGCAGTTTTGACCTCAAATTAATGCAGAGAAACTGTTATCCACTGCTATATGAAATGAACCTCACATACCTGTGCAGGTACTGACTATCCTTTTGTCTAGATCGGGAGTCCAACATGGACTCACTGCAGTTTACATCAGGAAATTGACTTTTGTTTCAAGTCTCTTTTTGGCAATTTTGGGCACTGGCTTGTGCCAATAACAGCATAACTCACTTCAACTGGTCCTCTTGTAAAGAGTTCCAATGATGACTGGCTCTCACTGATCATCTTTTCAAGAATTTATTTTCCAGTTCTGCAGGTCAAAGAACATTCCAGTAACACGGGTGAACACACAAGATTGGTTTGACTGGAAAACTGAAGGGCACTCCCCTGTGATACTCCTTGGCTTTCAGTATTTCATCATCATGGTAAACTAACACCTGCAGAGCCAAATAACCTGCAGAACCTTATAGGAGTTTGCCACTGAGACAAAAAAAAAAGGAGCATACAACTCTGGAAGCTGCTGGAGCTGAAATCCGGGCTTAGCATAGCTACTGCTCATGATACCATTAATCACCATTTAAAAGCATAATCACCTATGTTTTGACATATTTGTGCTATAGGTTTTACACTGGTCTTTCTCTCTCCAGGCCAGAAACGTACTTGGGCTTTATGTTAGAAGTCACATTTTATTGAGGTGTACAAAAGATCTACCTACACTAGTAAAGGACTGGTTCTGCTGAGAATCTTTACACAGGAAAACTAGAGGAAAGAAGCAGCAGGAAGGCTGTGCCTGCTATCTAAATACATTTACACTAATACTCCTACCTCCCTACAGTGTCACTTCCATAGTGTTACCATTGAGAGTCACACTTTCACAGAACTTTTACATGTAGGCCAGGTTTGAATTCATCAAAAGTCTTTGGCGATCTTCAGTATTAATGAATACCAAAAGCAGGTAACTTTGAAGGTTAATAGATATTTAAAACCCTATATTGGTTAAGGGAGAGAGCCTGCCATGCTGATTTAACTGTTACAACTGATTTTGGTGTTCAGGAAAATATCAGAAGGCTAAACTCAATTAGCCAAAAGATATTGTACTAAAGTTGATCTTTTGTTCATGGCAAACATCCTGCTGATGTTATTTAAAGTCAACAAGTAAGATCAAACAACTGTGCAAATCGCTGAGTTCCCTGCACACAACTATTAAATATTGTCAAACTAAGGGCGTCGCTAGACAGTGTGTGCAGGCATTTAAATTTTTATACAAGTAGAGCTTGTTTCAGGACATTACTAGTAATGTCTATGACATCCATTATCACAGTTTCTAAATGGATTTTCCTGCTTAAATGCATTCACCTCCTTAAATGTATTGTGTAGAAAAAATGCTCCAGCTTCATGAGATAGGCAAAGACTAGTGCTTGATCACTACGTCCTTTACAGTCCTCATGTGATACACAGTTTTCTCCAATATCTGTAATCCTAGTGATAACTACATTTTGGAAGTTAGTATGCAAGTGTGAGGATCGAAATAGGGCATTCCAGTTCCCCTTTTGGGTACCAACATCAGAAAGCAGCACTGAGGTGCCCATTTTATCTGCTGATCCAGACAACCACAGAGTGTAGGTGTTTTGGTCATTTAATTAGAAACATAACTGAAATGAAAGAGAGGGCATTGTACTAATACAGTGAGACCTTGCTGAGGCATCACTGCCTAGAATGTGTTCTTAAAATCCTTCTATATTCTGGACAATTTTCAACCACAGCAGTTTTCCTGCCATTTTACAGTTGTGTATCATTGTCCCTTTCCCCTCACATTTAAATATCATTAACTGGGAAAACGCAAATACCAAGGCAAAAAGGTAAGCATCACAAAAGGTTAAAAGCAGGATTACAACCCTGGATTTCAGGAGAGCAGATTTTAGACGCTTCAGGGATCTGCTTTAATAAAAATCCCAGATGAAATGGCTCTGGAGAGAAGACAGGTCCAAGAAAGCTGATCGACTTTTAGGGATCACATTCTCCAAGCTGAAGAATGATTTATCTCAGTGAACAAGAAATGAAGCAAAAGTGGCAGGAGGCCTGCACAGATGAGCAAGGAGTTCCTGACAAAATTCAGATGTAAAAAGGAAGTGTATAGGAGGTGAAAGGAGGAGCAGGTGACTCAGGAGGAATATATGGACACTGTCTGGGTATGCAAAGACCTTGTAAGAGAAAACAAAGCCCATTGAATTGAATCTGGTGAGGGATGTGAAGGGCAACAAGACCTTCTGCTAGGACATCACCAGCAAAAGAAAGACCACAGAGAATGTGCAAACATTCTCATGAATGGGTCAGTTCATCTGGTGTCAGAGAACAGCAAATATGTCAAGGTACTCAATGCCTTCTTCATCTTGGTCTTAAGGCATGACTGAGCTTAAGGAATCCCAGCTGCCTCAGACCAGTGTGAAACTTCCAGAACAAGGAAAACCTATGCTTAGTAGAAGAGTGCTGGGTTAGGGATTATATAAATAAATGGACATACATGAATCCCTGAGACTGATGGGATACTCTCGCATGGTGAATTAAGGTCAGTTTCATCTCAATCTCTGGGAAGGTCAAGTAGTGAATCCTCCTGCAAACCATTTCTGAAAGCATGGGAAAACAGAAAAGTGCATTTACAAAGGGGAAATCACACTTCCCCAACCTGATTTCTTTTGTGATGAGAGGACTGGCTTGGTGGATGGGAGGAGACCAGTGCTTGTTGTTTATATTGGCTATAGTAAGGCTTTTGACGCTTTTGACACTCTAAGATCTTCATAGACAAATTGCTAAAGTGTAAGTTAGATAAATGAACAGGGAATGGGGTGACAGCCCTGATTGCATGAATTTGGGGTGCTGGATGCAGTTTGGGGCTCTGTACAAGAAATATCAGAGCAAGTCCAGCATAGGACAATGAGGATGAGTAAGTGTGTAGAACATTGTATGAGAAGAGGCTAGGAGAGTTGGGACTGTTCCACCTCAAGAACAGAAGATGCAAGGGAATCTTATCCAGGGAGATTGGACTAGCCTATCTCCAGAGGCCCCTTCCATCATCAATGCTTCTGTGATTCTGTGAAAAGCTTCCATACAAGTACTTCTGTTGCCATGTAGCAACAGTGAGAAAAGATTAAAACACTCTAGGGAAGGTCTAGACTATTTAAAGTAAAACTGTAAATGAAAGAAAAAATTAAAAAGTATTCTTATTGTGGCCCATATTTAACATTAGATTTAGCCACAACTGATTTCTGTAAGAAGAAAATACCAGCTTTTATTTTACGTTAAACGCGTTGTTCACTGAAAACCATGTAGTTATTTGCATTACGTCTGATAAAACAGGAACCTCCCAGCTCAAATTTAGGCTAGGAAAGGATTAGTATGAAGGGAGAGTGAAATTCATGGTGTCATTTATCATTTTTAATGATGATTATTTGGGAATAAAATACAGATTTTATGACTCTGGCTATAAGAATCCTCTTCAGGAGAAACCTGCAGTGAACATTTGGCTACTCTCAAATAGAAAGATTTTGCTTTCTGGCAGAGAAGCACTCTTGTTCCATGGCCTTTATTAAAGTTTAAAAGAAGTGTTGACTTTTCCCTGTATTTCATGCTGTGGAGGGAAGAGACAAACTTCTCTCTGAGCTGACCTTTAGGAGATGTTGTGTTGCCTTAAGCCCTGTCATTAAACATAGCAGTGAGCACTAATGTTTATGATAGAATGCTAAAATAGAATCTAGACAATAGGAACCCCTCTTTACTTTTCTGCTGCATCCTGCTGTCCAAAAAAGTATATGTATATTATACAGGGTCACTTAATAATTTGTATGTATGAATATACTTTATGCATATAAAAGAATAATAAGAATTATCTGTAAACATCTGTGGATGTTCTAAAAATCAAAAGCATTTCTTCAGGACTGGTACTGAGCAGGAACTTGTGCCTGTGGATTCAGTACTATCTTGCTGTTTGTTTATATCAGTAAAACTTCAGATCCTGGTTTCCCTTTTGCCCTCTTACGAACAACATTCGAGCATTCAATTCAAGCATTATGAACAACAGAACAGGGTAAAATAAAAATTGAAAAAAAACTTTCTTCTGCCAAATATCTGCTGCCTTCATAAGATCACATCTTCTGATTTTCCTTAACTATTTTTTTTTTTTGGGTGCATTTAAGGCCTGAAAGCAGTGACCCTGTTGCTAAGCAACTGAGATGCTTAGGCCTCAGCCCTGGTGGTTGAGATGAGAAAAGGTCAATTAATGTGGCAGGCTTGTCCTTATCAATATGCTACTGTGGCACCAACTTTTATTTCTTTACAGTAATATATCATAATAAGTTTTGTAGGTCTTTATACTGCAGATCTCCTTCTGAATAAAAGCATAACTAAGACTTGAGGGTATGTCTGATATAACAGAAAATGTAACCATAAAAAAAAGAAACCCAGAATAGAAATCATCTGACTGCTGACTATCCTGCTGTGCTGCCTGAGGCAGTTACACATTTCCATTGAGTTATTTTATGATCAGGCCAGTATGTTATTGAAATATTATCTCTTTAGCCTTTCTCATTCTGATAAGAAATGACAGGCTCTCAGAACACTAATACACATGGAGAACAAAATATGGAGCTGTGGAGAAAATTCAGTTGGGGCAAGGAACAGTGCTCAAGTATATTCCTATTAAAACTTCCTCACCAGTCTTGTGTTGGATTTTAAATAACTGTCCCCTTTTTTATTCCAAAGTGAATAAACCTTTACTCCTAGTACTAGTACTATTACTACTATTGCTGCTACTACTGCTACTATCACTACCACAAAATTTTGTCAAATAATTTAGCAGTATTAAGTACTTGCTATATGGAAAGTCTTCCTAATTGGGAAACATTTAAAAGGCAGTCAACTGCTCATTACTGTATTTTTAAAGCATTTGGAGAACCTAAAATCCACTGGCTGTTCCTGTTGTCCTCCTCTGCCCCTTGATCAGGCTCCGGGCAGAGAACATTCCTCCCCTTCAGGAAGCTGTCAAAGATGAACACCTACACAGGCTTCTATGGAGGAGGTTGCTGGCAGTGGCTGTGGTCACTTTGGATCAATGGGTGACCCAGGGAGCCACCTTCCTCTCTTCCAGGGTGCACGGTGTCTCTGTTAGTGTCAGCAGGCTCCTCCTCCTTTCTCACATTCTCAGGGTGGGATGGAAGAAGCACCCTGTATGCCCCAGGAATTTGGAAGCACCCTCTGCACAATCAGGCGCTGCCAGTAGGGTAAAGTGATGGCATCATGCATTAGCTGGTACTGGGATGAGCAGTACCCAGACAAACTACCATAAGGAGAAAAAGATTTTCACATGATGATTTGAAAACACAAAAAATGCTTTGCCTGCATTACTGATCATTCTTCTTGTCCGAATGCCATTAGGGTCACAAGAAAATTTAGTTTTCCTTATTTTTGACAGTCTTCTCTGCTCAAGTACTGCACTATCAAGAGTGATGCTCAGTGCAGTGGTTAATGGACTGGGAGTGCCATTTTTTGCCTGCTTTTTGCCCTTCCTTCAAACTTATCCTGTTATGTAGGGCAGGAAAAAAACCAGTCTGAGCACTGTCTGAGTACTTAATTATGTATTCATTCCAGCGGTAATCAAGGATTGCATCGAGGTAATGATGGTGGTTTCCATGAGTGATCCTTTCTATGGGTAAGACAGTGTGGAAGAAGCTTGGTGAGGATCCTTCTAATGCTTACTAGCATCACGTTAAACCATCCTATTCTGCACAAAATAGGAGTTAAAAGCCAGAAAGGCATCCTGCTCTTAATCCTATAGCTACTGCAGAAAGAAATCCTCCAGAAGACCATTTTGTTCTTGTCAGATGAAAGAAATTCAAAATGTAACCTTTTATATCTTATTTGCAGTCACTTCATGATTTCAGGTACATAAATGTTACCTGGCTAATTACTGTTTATAGATAAGAATAAAACTAAAGGTCTCACTCCCTGTTCTGAAAGCATGACTATCCCTTCTCTTCCCCACACCTCCTATCCAAGTTAAATAACTTTCTTTCATGAAATTCCTCCTGACTTTACATTAATGTAAGACTAAACACAGGGACTACAGTTGTCATCCTGCTTCAGAGAGTGGGATTTCATATTCTCTCTGTTCTTATACCCCATGTGCAGAATGGCATGAACTGACCTCCAACTAATTTGGAGCAAGGACTCTCAGCTGTTCAGCCCGGTTTTCCTGCAGTTATGATGCTCATGTGTGTTTTACTTTCTTGTTTTATAGCATTAATGGAGAAGCAGATGCTGCCTTCCTCCCTGCAAATGCTATATACAGTGAATCATCTTAGCCTCTCTGTAAAATTTCAACTTAATGGAGTCCTGGCATTTGTGATGAGCTGAGGAACTTAATTTTATAGAACAACCTATTGAACAAGCTGTTCTTGGACATTCCCATCTCAACTAAATGTTAAAAGTATTAAAATTCACATTAGCACAAAAGGAAATTTTGCATGGGTAATCCTTTAATACAGTGTTTTATGGCTCTATTAGCTGCACAGCAGCTGGTGACATGATGAATTTAATCCATTAAAAAATTCAGTAAGAGGTTTAAAAGTCAGATTTTAAAAACATAATCTTGCTGCAAGGAAAGAGAACTTCTCCTCAGGGCCAGAGACATGGTGAGTTCACAGTGTGGCAGGTATACAAAATACACCTGCATGACAGGCTTTCATATGCTTATAGTTTCACACCTAGCAGAGAGCTGATGGTGATGACAAAGAAATCAGGAGCACACATGAATTCTTAAAGGAGCGTGTTTAAGAATTGCATCTGTCCAGCTTTCTCTCCATCTCTCTTTATTTTTTTCTATTAAGGGATTTAATACTGTAGAATTAAAAGGCTGTCTTTCTGCTTCTTATATGTGTATTTCACACAAAGACTATAGCACAGGAAATATGTATTTCTCTTTTGAAGATTTACTACCTGCCAAAGCCTGGTATAAAATTCCTATGTTTACTACACAAAGAAAAATTACAGATTTTTGAAAAGCCCTTTGTTTTTCTTTTTTTCCATACAAAGATAGAAGTTAACATGTTTGTTTTATAAATGTGTATGAATACACAATCTTGACAAGTTCTCATTTTACCATGATATTTAGTAACATTTTAGAGCTAACTCCTCCAGTCACATAGACTAAACAAAAATCTGAGCTTCCATTCACTAGTTTTTCTTAGAAGTTTCTTTGCAGATGTGAAGAACCACCTGAAAAGATGAATTAGATTCCTACAGGCTTGTAACCTAAAAAGTTAATAAAAAGTACCTAAAAATTAATTATTGTTTTTTTAAGCTGTGTTATTTTTAGGACATTTTAATTATTTTTGGAGCCCTCTTCCAACACTGCTGGCAGTGTTATTATCATATATACTTGTTCCTAGCCAGCCTTCTGGAATCAGCCCTTTACGAAATTAGACTGACTAAAATTATTTTTCTTGTCTGTGCAGTTTCAATCATGATTTCTCCATACAAATATTTCACTGATATCTACATTTTTCTGAATGACTTATTTTACTAGGCACAAATACAGTCTAGCTTCTCTTCCCAATATTCACCTTTGCTAGGTTTCCCTGGAGAAACACTGCATGGGCTTTAAATCAGGGTAAGCGTATCTCTTTATGCTTACCCCACTGGTAATTTTTATTCATTGTACATCTGATTTTGATCTATGATGTACTGTTGCAAATCATAAAACAATAAAGGACACTTTAAATAAATAATCAATCCATTCTTTAGCCAATCAAACTATGCCAAGGGGGATTCCACAGTACTTTACTAACACTGCCCTTTAAATTCTTTATCAAGTTTAAGGAAAAGTCCAATGGCATGAAATGCTTTTCTTTTGTGTATCCTACTCCTTCTTCCTCCACCTTTGGAAATGGCTGAAGTGTAGGTGAGAAAGAACTGTACAGAGACAATGTACTCAGACTGACTGAAAGCAAAACCAAGGGAAACATTTTTTTGTTCATTGTATTTGATGCTATGTGCCATAATTTTATTTAATTTTGGTCTAATTGGCTTTGTGCTTCTTACTTTTCTTCTGGGTGCATATAAAAGTAAGCTTCATTACAAAATGAAGTCAATAAAAAGAAACTCCTGAAGAAATTGCATTTAGTAAAAAAAACCTACAAAACACAAAACCTAACAGGAATGTGTGTCCTAATTTGAGCCAGCTAAAGGCATATCTACATGCTCAGCTCCCTGATGTTGTGCAGTAACTGTGCCCATACTCAAAATAAATTCATGACTTACAGTCTAGGAACATCCAGAAATGAATTCTTAACTGCTGTATGTAGATATGCAGAGAGATTTATTCACAGAAAGCCATTGTAGTAATCAACTTCCTTTTACCTTGTCTGTGGGGGGGTCTCTCATCATGTACTTTCTGATCACTTGGGGACTGTGTTTCACTAAATAAAGCTCATGTAGATGCTGTGTTTTGCATCTGCTGCAGATATCCACTGTACTAGGACAGGCACCATGACACTGCCATTCTTATATTTTGGGAGAACCTTTGGACATGAAGGTGTGTAGAATGCTGCATTAAAGTGTCCTACTTCCCTCCTGCTTCACGAAGTCTAAACTGGGGGATGTGGTGTGTGTGTGCATGGGGGGATTACGGGTGTCTTAGAGTCCATCCTGGCTCTACACTTGTTTTGCATATAGTTTTATGGCTAGGCCTGACATTATTTCTCCACTGCTATTGACTGCCTTCTGACTTACTGTCACTGCTGCCCGAGCTGCCCTCAGTGCAGTGAGTTTAGTGGGTCAGTATGGAAGTGTCTTTACTGATCTAACCTCCAGAGTATGGAGGTCATTAGGGTGGTGTATTTAATAATCACAAAACTCGGACTTGGCTGTCCTAAACAAAATCCTGAGATTTTGCAAAGGACAAAGATAATCTAAAGAAAAAGAGAGAGAGATCAAAATAGCAAGCAAAAACCGGTTTAGAAGCACACATGCTCCTAAAGATCTCTGCCATGCTTTTCCTTAAAACCTATTTCCAGATAAACTGGTGTGAAGGTTACAACACTAGCTGAGAGAACACATTTTCCTTTGTCCCCCAAAGTGCTTTGGTTGTCTAAAAGGTATCAATTTGCATGGCTTTTTTGATTTTTTTGATTACAGTGGTGTACAATGCAATTAACATCTCCAAAAACACAGAATGAACTTCCTTGAGATGAATGCAATTACCATTGAAATAGAAATAGAAATTCAAACTATTCTCAATCACCACATACAGTGCAATTTGTAAAGAGAGAAATAACTTCCTTGCCTGTTTAGAATAATGAAAAGTGTTATAACACACCCTTAGCAATACCTTATACTTAAAATTAGATTTATCAGAGTAGTGTTTAATGGCAAACTTGACTCCTCTTTGTTGTTACAGTGTGTATCACAGATGGCTGATTTATAGACATTCAAATAGCTAACTGTATTTCACACTTTCAGTACCAATGATTTTTAAAATAAGATCTTGATGCAGGGAGCAAATACTGAAGAAAGATTTAGAACAACGAGAATAATACATTCATGGAATTATTTGCATATATATATAATATATACATGCAGACACAACATAAATGCTTTGCATTTTAGAACTGTGAAAACCGGATAAAACATCAATTAATAAAAGTCCACATCATATCTCTGAAGTAGACATTGTTATTGCACTCACATAAATAACAGGAAAGAGCTTATCAAATGTAAACGGGTGGTTCTTAATGTTTTTATTATTGAGACACACAGTTTAAAGTGTTTACTGTGTAGCATAAAAGTATGTGCCTATAGGCAATTTCTGAAAGCATGCATTCTACTTACAATAATAAAATGTTACATCCTTTATTTTGTTACTGGAAACTGCCTGATATGGAGAGGAGAATTTTAAAGGCTTCTAATACCTCTCTTTTCATAATGATAGTTAACTTCTGAGTTTAGATTGTGCACTCTTTTGAATCTTTCATTTGAATCACGTTTGAATTTAGCAAGACAGATTTGTCCGTTTGGCAACTCCATTTTGTGTAAAAACTGCAAGAAAAAATTTTGTGATAGAAATTAACGCTACAATTTCATCTATCATTTTTTTGTCACTTAGTCAGTTATTGAAAAATTTTTCTAACTTTAAGAACACCTACTGTCCTTATAAAATTTAGGTAAAAACAAGGTAATGGATTTTAGTTGACAGAAGTCATTGACTGAGGAACCTCTGTGGGCTGCATTAAAAGAAGAACTCTGAAAGATGAGACAAAGATGACTATTCACACTACTTTGTGCTAGCAGCTTCTCAAGTGGACCAGGGAAAAACAAACAAACAAACAAACAGAAAATGACTAAAAAGATAAAATCATGTAATAAAAATCCCAAACTGTCTAGAAAAGACAATTTTATTAGTATGTGGTCCAAAGTAGTCTAGTCTTTTACAGGAGGACACCTCAGCAATGGGATGCCTTTATTGTCTGCTTCTAATTTGTGATGTCATTTTGATATAAAATTAATATAAGCTATATTTTAAAAAGTGAAAAAGTGCAAAAAGTCACATATGGAAGGAGACACAGGGCTTAAGAATTTTTTAAATGACCATATTTCTTTCAATTTCATCACCTTGGATAAGAAGTTAAGTATGTGCAGCCATCAGATGCAAGTTGAACAGCACATTGCCTCAGCTTTTATTGAATTCTTTATTGCAGATGTCCAAACGTGATTAACAGTGCCAGGAATATGGGTTTTTTCAATCTTCATGAACCCTTGGAAGGGAGCAGGTATTCTTTGTAAGTTTTGGTTGTCTTCCCTAGAACCACCAACTTCAAAGACCACTGAGCAACCACGAGGGGCACAGCTGGAGGTTCCCTGCATTTATGAATGACTGACTGACAAGAATACGTTTCCATAATGTCTGTTTCCTGCTGTTTCACTTCCAGATGAGAGGAGAGGTGGTGATCAGTGATTTGAATAGCCTTTTTGTCCATGCCCCATCTCAAATAACACTACTTGGAGTCCTGCAGTCTAAGCAGGAGTGCATGGGAAGTAGGTGCTAGTTTTGCCATCTGTAAAACTGGGATGTTAGTATTTTGCAATAACACCATTTTATAATGATGAAACAATCAGTTCTTGAAATGTTTGTAAAAGAGATAAAGAGGCTATAAAAGTATTCATCGCTGTTACTAAACAATCACTCTGAGGTGAGCAACTTCCACACACATTATGTCAAAAACATTTAGCAACAACTTATCTATGGGAGCTGGAAGAATATAATTCATAAAAAAGGCATGAAGATATGACAGCTATCTAAGAGAGACTCTAAAAAGCTGTTTTACTTTGTAAAGAACCACAAACCATCAGTGATAAAAAGGATCTTTTAAGCTGTCAATAAATGCCAGAAATGTATTGCAGGGATAGAAGAACCATCCTGGAAGTGGTTCAAAAAAGAGAATGTGGAATCTCCCACCTGTGAAGGGACAAACAAAGCAAGCAGTGGGAAAAATGAGAGCTGACGTGTGTCATATATGAAGAAGACAGAGTGGATAACAAGAACTGACATGTGGGGAGATGCCTTTGTCAAATTGCCAGAAGTTCCAGAGCTTGTGACACCTTGCTGAAGGCAGATGAGGTTGGGAAAGATGAATGCACCATGCCACCTTTCAAAGGTCAAGACTCTGCAACGGCATCGATGAAACACTGCCACAGCTGCCACACAATCTAGGTAGGGAAAGAAAGCTTTCATTCCTTCCTGCAACACAAAAATTGAAGGGAAATCTAATAATTAGCCTATTACAGGATAGTCAGTCATTTAACTACTGAAAATCAGGGGAGACATATTCTAATCTCATTCCACTTGAGAAATCCTGTTGCCTTTATTGGCAGGATTTGTGCCACTGATGGGAAATCTTTCATTCTGACTTCAAGAGCAGTTGTTCTCTGGTGGCCTGATTCATTAAGTTAATGGGACACTTTCTCTTGAGTCCTCTGAGAATAAGATCTGTGCACTGATAAATCTCAGTAGTTTCAAAAGTTCATCTAATCAAAGGTGATCTGAATGTCTTCCATCCAATTACTGCACCAAAGACAATCAGTTTCATCATACTTCCAGATACTGCTTTTTCAGCTGGGCCCATCAAGCTGGGCCCATCAAACCAGGAAAACCAGTTCCTTGCACTTTATGCCTGTATCCTTGCCTTTAGCTTCTGACAACCCAGAGAGAAAAAGGGCTGGATGGGGGGGATGGGGAAGAATGGAAGTCTCTGTTATGCCAGCACAAAGAAGTGAGCTTAAGAGTTTATGAAAGATTCAGAATTTGATGTCTTTTTGTTTAAACCGCTACAATCATTCCTGGATTTTGAACCACAAAGTGCCTAATCCCTTTCTGTGAAAATTCTGTATTTTCTTCTCTTCCATGGCATCTTTGTCCCAAACACAGGTCCAGTGCTTCCTTCCCACTCTTTCCTCCCATTTGTTACCTTCTTATCCTTCATGCCCACTTGTTTTTCCTAAATAACTAATATATGGAGCAGTTTCTTCTGTTTGTTAATTTTCTTCCATTATCGGGGATGCTGTGTCTTTTGTGCACTTACATTACCCATGACTGCCAAATTTAGACAGCTCCACGTATCTGAGGCACGCTCTCTTGACTGCAGAAATGTCAAAGTGATCTTTGCTTCTAATACACAATAATTCATTGTCCTTACATTCCAAACTATGACCAAGACACTACATTGTGCTATGTCTTTTATGACGTTTAATGTACTCACGTGATATTCAGGAAAGGTCTTGCAATAAAAGCAGTAATTCCTGTTTCACCAGTGGAAATTCAATCAGGAAAACCCACCTGCTTTGTACTTCCTTAGGCCTGGTGATTAGATTATATTATGTTGATGGCAGTGCAGGGGAGAACAGGTTAGCTGAAACTGATCTATAAGCAGTCTCACTGTTTGTAGGAGCTCAGTGCAGACTTCATGGTTCCTTGTCATGCTGCTTTGGACTGCTTGTCTTTACCTGCAGCACTTGGCAGCTCTGATTTTCTCGAGATGCACTGGAAACTATGCAATGTGCACTGGAAACCATGCAGTGCCCATTGGAAACTAGTGCTGCACAAAAACAAAGGGAAGGTGCTTCGCTTGTCAAATTTGGCTGTTCTGATTGCAAAGTAATTTGCAATTGGTAGGGGCAAAGAAGGCTGTACAAAAGATGGGATAAAAAAACCATCATAGTGCACTGGTCTCCTTCGGCACTGACTGACTGCTAATCTTTCCCATTTCAGTGCACCTGATGGAGATGAGAGATGGAACAGCTAAACTAGTCTCAGTTACAATGGGTGACCTCACTGGGGTAATGTGTTTGGTCTGAGTAACTGTCAACGTGTTAACAAGACCTGCATTTAAAGGAAGAGAGAACAAAAGAGGTAAATAGCCACAATTTATCTGCCTATACTATCCATTCTTACTAGGGACAAACTAGAGCAAATGTTCCTTATTCCATCAAGGGCATTTCTTCCGTTTAATGAGCACATAGGAAAGAGAGACATTGTTCGAGAACAAGGGTTCAGTTTGCAGCAAGCCACAAATCACATTTCATTTATCAGGCCTACAGATGACAGGATATCATCAAATCCCTGGAGAGTCATATTCATTAAAAAGAAATCTTAAGTAATTACAACAATTAATTGACTTGAAACAGTTTCGGGTGGAGAAGGTTTACATAATTCATTTGCCAGACAAAACAAGCCTTATGAAGTCAGGGCAACATATTATTTAGAAGCATCCTCCCCTTCCTGTTGTCTTGAAAAGCACAGGATAACACCAAACACCTGGAGACAACTGAAATGGGCAAACAAACAAACAGAAGACAGGAAAAGAACCTGAACTTTTATAACTTTATCAAAGGGATAATGTTTCACTGACTTGCTCTGGTCATTACTTAGAAACCTGAGAATAAAATGTTCTCCCATTTCTCCTTGTTTATTCTAAATAGGCAGAGGATTTCTAAGGATTAATTATGTAATAATAAAATTTGAAAATTAGTAAATCACTTCACACAACCTCTGTACAATGCAAACATCATGTGTGTCTAATTGCAAATTTATCCTGAAGTTTCCTCCTGGCTATAAAATGTGCAGACTTATTTTGTTGCTTTGTTGACTGATTCTGAATTCCTACATATCACAATGCCATTCTCACACCCATACTATGAATAAAAAGAAATATTCCTCAGATGAAACCTATTATGCTATCCAGTATTTTCTTGTGTTCCCTAACCTGCCTTTTTCCCAGTTTTACTTCTCGCTTTATGTTCATTTTACACAGAGACAGAGGCCTTTTGTTCCATATGTGTTTCGTTTCTAATACAGTATGGTATTAATCCATGAGTAGGACTTCTAGGTGTTACAGCAATCAGGTATAACACTGAGATTTCCACAGTAATTCAAATTTGACAGAAGTTCTCAAAGTGCTCAGACTGGTTTTAAATATGTTACTATTTCTATTGGTGGTCTCAGTTGGTTTCCACTTCTCTGCACAGACATAGCAATGTCTCTGGGGAAATAAAGGAAAAGAATAATCACGGTTCACAAAATGTGTTTGCCAGAATAACAGTCACAGAAAAGTAAGTGCCAGAAATACTCTGGGATGTTTATGAAAGTGTTTAGATTCAGTATGTAGGTATACAATTCATTTATCATATATCTTCACTTGAAGAATAAGGCAAATATTATTACAAGACTTAAAAACTGGTTTCCTACATCATTAACTAAGAAAAATCTGCAACTCTACCTAAAAATAAGGAAATACTTGATTCAAATGATTAGTGATATGCAGTGTCAGTGAGCAGGATGACAAAAATCAATGCCCATATTTGACAAGGAACAATGCAATTTTTTAAAAACTTGACTGTTAAAGATCATTTCTCATCGTGAGTTTCTGGCGTCTACTATCTGTCTGCTATGTCCTGTCACTAAAAAAGATCCTTGTCTCATGTCAAAGCTCACCCCATGGTATCTCCAGGAATGAAAAAAAGTTAATCCTTACTTCTGGTAATGCCATACAGTGGGAGAATAAATCATGAATTTCCCATATTTTCTGGCTATCTATAATCTCAGAATATTAATTTCAGATATATTCTGTCTAATTTCCAGATATTCTGATTATTTTTCAAGTCATCATTGCCTTCCTTTGAAGAGTTTGATCTGCTTGCCATGGTGGAAAGGACCACACATTTATGAGTTTTAATATGGCATGTTTTCCAAATGTACAATCATATAATCCTAAAACCCCTGTCTTATGTGAATTCCATCCCTCCAATAAAATACAAGGAGTGAAAATAATTTTGTTTTTCTTAACTTGTAATCAATCTATATCCATCAAAATAAGGTAGCATAGAAGGGTTACATTTGCCTCAAATTTCTATATGCTTTGGAGGTTTGATTTGCATTCAATTCACATGGAATCCAATTCACATGGGCTGAGTATGACTTTGGTTTTACTTATACAACCAAAGGAGGGTTTTCTATACAAACATTGTGTTTTCCTCTGATTCTGACCATAGCAGGCAGTGTAAAAAGCTGCATATCAAATAAAAAGAACATATCAAAGCACTGTACATGTTATTTCATAAAAGACTGAGGCAACCAACACATCACAAATAAGATATTGTGACTGCAGCAATGATTAATGAGATGCTAAGTGCAAGTAAGAAAAAAAGAAAAAAAAAAAGTATTTTATGCCTAAGCATAGAATCAGAACATTCTGCAAAATTTTTCAGTAGTGCACACAGTTCACATGTGCTGCAGCCTACATAGCAGAAGAGATGCATTTAAGTAGCGCAGCTAATCCACATCCTAAATTTCAGAACATTACAAATGTAGACAACCTCAAAAGAAATCCCACTAAACTGTCAATTAGCAAAGCAAGCAAAACAAAAACCTTACCAACATGAGAAAACTGGAGCTTGATCGCTGATTGTAGATCATGACCAGAGCTGGGGCTGATTCCTGCCAGAGTCCCCACCAAGGCAGGTCCCACTGAGAACATCAAGGTGCATCTCAGCACAGGCCATGCCCTGGCAGATCCTGAGCTTTTGCCTGCCAGAACCTACTTTAAAAAAGGAACTCTGCCCTATGCCCTTAAACTCTCTCATCTTTGGAATCTAAATGCAGATACCCCTTGGAGGGGAGAAAAGGCTCCGTCCTTGTGTCTCCCACTGACCCCCAGGCCTGGGGCTGTGCCCCCTCTGTGACTCCGAGAGACACTCCCAAGATGGACACTCAGCTAAGGGGGCTGCTACGTTCCTCACAGCCCCCTGGGAGCCACCTCTCCCCTCGGGCACCTGCGGGGGGCAGGAGTGTGGCTCAGGGAGATGTGACTGCACCTGGGATATTTCCTCTTGCAGGTTTATTTCCCCAAGGCAGCCTACAGCACCCATGGCACTGCCCTGCACAGCAGGCCTGCGCCGACCAGGCCACGCCACCACAGTTCTAAGGGGGCTGTGGTGGAGACCGAGTCCTGCCTGCACTGATGCCAAAAGCAGGGAACCACAGGACTGCACAACCCTCCTGCCATAAATTTTTTTGCCTTTTCTTGTTAAGAAAGAATTTAGCAGGGTTGGTTTAAGCCCCAACACCCCAGATACTTTCACCTCTTGCCCTGTTCTTACTCCTCAGAGAGCTGCCTCTCTCTGCCGCTGGTTCCTCTGCAGGCCTCCACCGCTGGTATAGACCAGATTCATGGCAGCAGCCAGGATTTGGGCTGGCTTAGGTGGTGGGACAGGGCTCTTCCTCACAGCCACCACTGCGCTCTTCCCCTCACAAATAGGCAGGGGAACCTGGGCAGGCTGCAGCTCCGATGGAGGGAGCTTCTTCCTGGCACCTTGCAGCTCCCACACTCACAGCCACATGGGCCTGTTGTTGTACATTTCTTTGTGACCTTGAGAAAAATTTGTGAGTGTGCTGTGAGGAAATGAATGGACTAAGTGTCCCTTTATTACAGTCTTAGTTTATTCAAATTTCTGGGGTTTTTTTCCCTCTCAAATTTCTCTCCAAACCCCGTGAGGTAGAAAGATCGTTATAAAACTATACTGATTTTTCAATATGTGCTTTGCTTTATTTTAGAAAATAAGGAGGCAGTGTCCTAACTGGTGTGATCCAACCTCTTCAGTCACACAGGTGCAGATCAAATAAAATCCAGAGTAGAAAAGGCCTTTGCTTTGTCTAATTGGTTATTGCTGGACAATGCTGCCGATAAGTGTTTATCTACACTGTCTGTGAAAGGGATAAAATCCGTTTTGTGTCTGTGTAATTGCATTCATCAGGTACTGTTGGACCTCAGGAGACAGCCCCTCTATAGCCTACCCTACTCCTTTTTCATCTCAATTCTTTCAATTTTTGAGTTATGACATTCACAAATTAAAATGAAGGAAACCAGAACAACACTTCTTTGGAGGCTTCAGTTTTAAAATAAAACAAAGGAGAAAAAAGGCCTGAAACAGAAAATATCTTTATTTTTGCAGAGAAAACTCAAGATCAGCAGCCATTTCAGAAGGTTTATGGAAAAACACAGCAATTCTAGGCTGTGGGTTCAGAAGTAGTTTAAGTCCCATTGAAAGGGTGTGGGAAAAATTCCTCCCTTGTTGAGGAGACAAGGAGGTTTAAGAACTGTATGTAAGTCAAAGAACACAGCAAATCAAAGTAATACAAAAAGAGGGAAAGAACTGCTTGGTGTAATTCAACCTTGCCAAGCATATAACCCTGACAGAAGAGGCAGCTTTTCAAGTTGTGTAAATCATTGTCACTCTGTTGACCTCAGTAAAGTTGCTCTGTCAGGGGATATGACCCTCTTGGTAGTTCTTCTCAAAGCACAACAATAATAACTGAAAACATAGAAAATTACCTAGAATTTTTCATATTTTTAATATTGTGCTTCATAAATCCAAAATCCATGGAACTCAATAGGAGATTTTAGTTGTATCTATCAGTTTTGGATTGCCGTGTTCAAACTAAGCACAACATCTACAGCCGTGCTACAAACCTTAAAAAACGGTGTTTGCAATGGAATTGCTGACAGACCCTTAACCATAGTGGTGCTAGCAGGAGTCACTATAATATTGTAAATAAGGTGAATAGGCTCTTCTTATCTCATTTCACAGCTGAGCAGTGTATTGCCAGATAAATCAAATCAGGGTAAATGGTTTCATCTAATAAACTGGGTCAACATATAATGTATTTTTCAGGTTTTCACTTTCATTGATTCTCATTTGATTTAAGAAGAGATATTTCAGTTTGTGTTTACAACATTTTAAAATATCTCTTTTGCCTCTTCTCTAGAGAACAAGCAAGCAAGAGAGAGACTATGCAAGCTAGTAACATCACAATAATGTCAAGTTTTCTGTCTTCTGTAAGTTCTACTTTCCATTTTTATGCATCTGGGAGAGAGTGAGGGCAGGGAATGAGGGAGTTACTATCTCATATCTGCATTTTCTCAATAATGTTTTAGTGATGTTTGCTAATGTATCATTCATTAACCATCAGCCACTATAAAAAACATAATCTATCTCACAAAGTGGACATTATTATCGCATTAAATCATTTCACAATATACCTGAACGGTTCCACATGAGGGGCCTGGCCTGACTGAGCTCAAATGCCTTGGAGGCAAACTCTTCAGTAGTAATGAGATACGAGGTCTGTCTGTGATGAATATGATATTACTCGTGTCAGTGGCTGTGGACTGCACCCAGAATATTTCTTCTTACAGGTTTTTTTTTTTTCCCTATTGCAAAGGAACTCAGGCAAAGCACTATTAACCCAGTAAATGAAGCTCTAAAGATCACAGAGTGTGCCCATTAGTAGACAAGATTGTGACTAATCCAATTTTTCTTGCAGGGAGCAATTCTAATGCTTCTCTAACATCTGGGGATGGCAGGGCCTGCATTACTGATGAAGCTGGATATTTTTTCTTCTACCCTTTTCTTCATCGAAGAACAATTATTGCACTTATTTATTTCACTGCTTCTTCCCCCTCCCCCACATTTTTCCCCTGACTACTTCTGCTCTGATGACCTCTTTGAAGATGGTTAAAATAATATTCCAGGCTGACAGAAGAACCAGAAAGGGTGACTGTGAATGAGGCTAAAAAAGATACCCCTCGTGTTTATTGGAGTGTGGACAGAAAATGTGCTTGTTCAATGCAGAAAGAAAAAAAGAAGAATTAGGTTCCCTCAAAACAAGAAGAAAAAGGACCTAGAACACTTTGTTATCAGTCAACACTAATGGCACGCTGTCTTAAATTGTCCCAGAGTTGAAAGAGAATGTCATCTTGCTTCTGCGTATTCTGGTTAAAGTATTGACTATTATTCTTTGCGTGACAGCATTAAACGTCAGGAACAGTAAAATCCTGCTTTTCTGATTTATTTATTGCGAATTGTGGAATTTCATTCTAATATAAAGTGCCACTGAGGACAGGCTGGGGCAATTTCATTTAGATACAACTTCAAAAAATATTTTACAATAGTAAAAAATCACCAAATTATGATGGCTAACATATGTATATTTTACAGACTGATTTTTCTGTGTTCAGAAGCAAATTTTACATTCATCTGTTTGAAGATGCAAAAGATGCTAAATACAAAAAGAGTTCTGTTGTTATGGGTAGGGAGCGATGCAATAAATTAGAGGAAGAATGGATTAAGGCCAGTTTAATGTAATTTCATTTGCAGAGTTGCAACATGGGAAGAAGTTCAGGAATAGAAAATAAGTCAGGGAATTCTGCACCTAATTGCTTCAGTCTTTGATTTAAGGAAGTTGTTGTTCTCATAAATCAGCTGCAAGCCTGTGATTTTTAATAGTGGTTATATATAAAATTATGGTTTAATAGTGGTTTTAATAGTGGTCAGTGTTTCATGCTGAATATCTCGTGTATCTCCCCTGCAAAACTATTTTGTTGGGTTCCACACTTAAAATTTGTCCAACATTCAGAGCAGCTGAGCTAGAACTCTACCTCTCTCAACAGCTGCTATTCCATTTTTATTATTTTATTACAGTGCCTCACAATGTGGCTGTATCTCTGTGGAAAATATTGTCTCTTCAACATATCACAGGTAATCCAGATTCTGGAAGCAGAAACACATTTTTCACAACATATTTCTGCTTCTAAGTGAAACAAAAATCCAGAGCTGTACATGAACAAGAAAGATATAAGGTTTCAGACTACATAGTTTCTTCTCTTTTCTAGAGTCACAGGGTGTGATGAGGACTCTCTTAACAGTCAGTAACAATTCTGCAGTGGCTCACAAGTTTGTTACAAAATATCTGGAGAATATCACCGCATGATTTGAGCAGGAGTCCTTGAAAAGCTGGTGCTAATCAGCATGAGGAGAGTCATAAAGGAAGTGAGAGACTAAGACCAGCATTTGCTAATATTTGTAACAGTGTAAATGTAGCAAATAAGAAAAGGGTAGAAGATTTGAAGGTATTCAAACCACCTAGATGTCTGGGCCATTAAATAGAAATACATGTTAATTTAGAGGAATAGAATAAAGTTAGAGATGCAGAGAATCAGAGAGAAAGTCAAAGAATCAAATGTGGGAGTATTTATTATGTAGAACAGTTAAGACAAAGGAGAGGTTCAAGGCATGAAATATCTTTGATGCTATCTGTCTAGCTGAAATACTAAAACCTGGCAATGCAGACAGTGGCTTTCATCAACAGGAAATGGAACACAAAAAGGAAATGCCATTACTGCCTTTAGGAAGCTGTAGTTTAGTTTCACAGAGAACAATCATGTTTAATTTGAGGCACTATTTATCATTCAACAAGAAAGCAAACCATGAAGTCTGCAGTGTTTTGTTATGCAGTTAATAAAGAATGTAGCAAAAATATGCATTTTGTTACAAATACCCCTGTCAGGGTTTAGCCTAAGTAAATTAGATATATTTTGCACACTTCTTTAATTACCTGTCTAGTCTGGAAAATCTGTTTCTGCAGTTTGAGATTACAGGGAGGTTTAAGGTAGGTACTACTGAGAAGCATACATTAGGTACAACCAATACCAATAGCTGAAGTTAGAGAATGAAACCCTCCAAGCTCACTCCAAGTCACCAACAAAACTGCTTTTGGACCCACTGAGCCAAGATTTCATAGGCAGGTTCATTTTGGCATTTGTCAATGTACCATCTAATTCTGTTGCTCTTGGATGTTCTCTGAAACAACAAAAAGAGAACCCGCCCGATGATGTCAGGGGATGATATGCAGATTCAGGATATTGCCATGCACTTTCCAGAACTGATTAGCCAGGAACTTGGCCAAATGTGTCTTACATGCCTTTCCTGACAGATGCATTCATGTAGTATTGAAAAGGAGTCTGCAAGACAGGGAACACTTGTGCTTGTGACTGAAGTGATTAAGTATGCAGGTGTTTGTTGGATTAGGCCTTTAAAGAGGATCTTGCCTAACAGCCGTAACTGTTATGCATGTAACTCATGAATCAAATGGAATTAGTTGATGTATGATAATGTTACAACACTGGCAGAAGAGAGGTACTTATTTTTGCCTTTGAAGCGATAACAAACACCATAAATTTTAATGTCAACTTTAGCTATTATTATCTCAGCAATTTAATTTTATTTAAATTGTTTCATCTTTTTTTTTTTGGTTTGGATATTTGTCAAAAGCCACCTTTGACTTTCTTTCAAATAATCTGATCTTGTAAGCTGTCAGCTGGCTTGTGTGAGGCCGCAGCAAAACTGCTGTTGACTTCAATGGTATCGGGTTTTCACTCACAGCTTCCAGCGTGGTTTGAACTGACATACAAATCCAAATTCAGCTGTAAGATGACAGAAATAGGTTTTTTTCAGCCTACAGATTGCTAAACTGCCCGAAGCATGCTAGTTTCTTACATAGATGTCTATAAAAACATTTTGAGAACCTTTGTTGTGCCTGGGTAATTCCAGCAGTGGTAGAATTTGAGAATAGTCCTTGCAGAAAGTGTTTCTTACAACATGTGTAATTGAAAATCAAAGCCTTAAAAGCTGTTTTGGTGGTGGGTCATCAAAACTTGACCAATGGTACAATTCAGTGATTGTGAAATGAATTTTTTCCTCTGGTGTTTTTATTATTATACATGATACCTAGTACCACTTTGCTGTATCAAAATCTATTGAGTTTTCTCTCTTAAATTTCAAGAGAACTGTTGCAACTCACTTTAATATTGACTCCAAAGCATAATTTTACATTTCACATGTCCGAGTCTTCAAATACTTTATTGATAGTTACACTGGCAGCAAAATCCAGCCACTGCAGAGTCCCAAACAGAACCTAAGGGCTCACTGCACTACTAATTATACTTAGAAATTAAACTAGTAGGTATTGAATCGTACTGGTAGCAATTTTACTACTGCAGAATGTTATTTTAATGCTTCTAAAAAAGCCACAAGTATTTGGGGATAAACTATGTCCTAGCTATTGAGGTACAAGAGTCTTTCTAAAAATGGTTCTTAGGCAAACTTGGAGATGGGAATAAAAGCTGGGCAGCATTAAGGCTAAAAAGCTCCCTCTGCCACTGTGTATCTCAACTAACATTTTCCAGGTGACATTGTTAGGGCACCCATCCTAGAAATAAAGTGCAGCTTGGGCAATTGTAGCTTTTCAGGCTTTTTGAATTGGCCTGGTAACAGTGTAGCTACACTTATTGCTACAGGTAAGTGGGTGTGCAGAATTGCTGTGCTTCAGCCTCAGCAGTATTAAGCAATCTATTTCAGAAGATACACTTAAGAAAAAGCACAAAACTAGGGTATTTCCCACTTGACTTCAGTGGGAATCTTTTTTTTCTTTCCTAAAAAAAAAGACACACTGTATTTTGTTACCCAATCTTGAAAAAGGCACTTCACTTCTGTTAGAGGTGTTGGAAGTTGGAACAGGAGTCACAGGACAGCAGGGGGAAGGAAATATTTAGGGAGGGTGTTACCCAGAGTTTCAGGCAAATGGCTTTTCTGATGTTATGGCCATCAGTGTAAAGCAGCAACCCGCTTGAAAATGATCACAAAGGAAGAGAAAACAGGTATATAAGGGGAAAGCAGCCAAACTTACTGGATGCAGTTGTGCTAAACTAGTGGAAGCTTCATCGCTTTGTTCAGGAATAACTACAGTTCTCTCAGTGTCATCTCAAAAAATGATTGAGTGAAGTTTGTGCCTGATTCTGACAGGGCTAATGGGAAAAGAGGCGAGCAACATATTTTTAAATGATAGTACAGTAAGCGGAAGTGGATCTGCTCGTGTAGTAATGCTCTATTAATTAAGATCATCAGGAGGCATTAGGAAGGAGAAGTGGAAGAGACGGAAATGTTTAAAAAAATTATTCAAGATATTATTTATGAGCTCTATTTCTAGAACTGTAGCTATGTGGTACCTCTCTCAAAAATAAATGATGGAGACTGATGATGCATAATGGATAAATTTACAAATAGAAATGAAAGAAATGTTTATAATTTTGACCTTAGTGACTCCAGTAAGATCAGTCCTTTGCTGGTTTAATATTGTTTCACAGTTTGTGCTGTTAAATCAAAAGGTTATCTATAATACATCTGGCACTATTAATGCAAAGGATCAGGGGTATTCAACAGACATTTATTCATTATTAATATAGATAATAAAGGATCATTTATGAGGTTACAGATGAGATTTTTATCATCAAAAGCTTAAAAAGGGAAATGTATTTTTGCTCTAGGACAGAGATGAAAAGAGTCAGTAATGGGAAATGTAAGAGTCAACATGAAACTGTCAAATTCATTCTTTTCCTGAAGACAGCCAAGACTTGATGGCAGTGAATGAAAAACAAAATAAAACGAAATGTTTTTGCTGTAAAACTGCTTTATTGACAGGGAGGGGCTTTCAGTGGCAGTGTGGTTTGCTCTGTTTTTCTCCTTTAGCATGGCAGTTGCGACGTTTTTCCCTTATGCAGCTAGGCTTTCCAATACCTTTTACAAAGACCTAGAGTGGGAGAACATATCCATGTCTGGGAGAACTTCTGGAAGCTGTTTGAAATGGAACTTGACAAGAGTGGAAGTCACAGCTCTAAAGACCCTTCATTTTTGGGTGCAGACATCACACTCATATGTCTGTGCCATAAGGTGGTACAACTGCAATTAGTAGTAGAAGAATGTGCACATGTGAAACAGGAGTAACAACAAGAGTAAAATATTGGATTTTTTTGCTGTCTTGTTGTTGCTGTTATTACAGAGGTAGAACAACCCCCTAATGCTACTGAGGAGGCTTATGAAGTGACAGAACTTGATTCACTGAGCCAGTGGAGATTTCTAAATATCACAGGACCCATAACATTTGTGGAGACTGCCCCCTGCATTCCCGAGACTGCAGCTGCCTAGTGAAGCATTGCCTGTAGGAATGGCAAATGCCAGGATATTCGGAGTTAAGGCTAAAACTCTCTCCTCGTTTCACCTATCAGGCTTATCTAGGGCAGTTGCTTGAATCAGCTTCTAGGGTTCTCAGAACATTCAATTATCTTGTTTCCCGTATGATCTACAATACCCAAGGGTGCATTTGGAATTTGATGAAGTTGTTTCTGATCTGAGGGTATGGACTGACCAGTCTGCTTGAGATGACCTCAAATCCTCACTAGGAACAGCGGTAGTAGTAAAATAGAAGCAGTTGCATTGAAAATTAATTCCATTACTTAGATACCGTCTTTGCATCGTCTAGAATGTGGGTACAATTCTGAAAACCCTTATTTGCAATCCTGTTTTCTCTTGTTTTCTTTGGTCTTTTTCATGCCAGTAAAAAAGAATCCACATTTCCTTTGTTATTTGTGGGATCTTACAGAAATTGTGTAGCCTTTCCTCAATCAAGGAGGTGAATCCTGGCAGGCATTATAGAAATGAGCAAATTTGAGTTATGAGATCCAAAGTGTTTTGTTTGTTTGTTTGTTTGCTAAGTTTCTGCCTTTTTGCTCATAATCTCATTGATAAAAAATTCCGAGGATATGGAAAGCCAGCCCTTTTTGAAATTTGATCGGATAGAGAAAAACCCACAGCGTCATTATCTGGATGTAAAAACTGGATCCACTTTCCCCTTCCTCCAAACCAAATAGGGTTTGAATATTTTAAATTTGAAACTGAATAACACTTGAATATAAAATAAATATTTTATAAGCAAACAAGTTAATTTTCCCTGAAGGTGGAGAAGGGAGAATAATCCCTGGATGGGCTTGAGAACTCAGATTCTTCATCACTTGTCAGAATTTGTTGCAACATGATGTATCACAGGGGGTCAGTGAGAAATGGAGCAGAGCAATGGGAATTTCCTTGTCTAACTTTCTTTCTTTTAGTGGGCATTCCAGCCTCTAACTCAAGCATGATGACAGGAAAACCCTGAGTAATCTAGCAGAGACTTTTAAGTTACCTCCCCAGCCTTCTATAGATATTACTATTATCACAATGAGTTAGCAGGATTTAATTTGCACCTGTCTCACTCAGCTGCTTTCCCACAAAGTCCACTGAAATGAGTAACTGGTCTGACTTGCTGGAAAAGCAGCTGTAGGGTGACAACTCTTCAGGCTCTTATGTGGGATTTTTAATCCTTACACGACTTGTAAAATCTTGTAAGATTGGACTTCCTTGAATATACGACACAGAACAAAAGGAGTGTGAACAAACATTTGGCTGCAGGACACCCCTGGTATTGCAGATGAGTTTTAACTTTTGATTATCCATCAGAGTTTAGCTAGAAAATGGAGCATGTTGAATAACAAGTCAATTTAGACAGTTCATCAAGTTTTGTAAGTTCCTTCTCCTTTCTCGCCTCATGTCTCTAACAAGAATAGATTAATACATTACAGAAAGTCATTGTTAGTCCCAGGTGCGTCAGTGAGAAATGGAGCAGAGCTACTTATCTAATTAAAGAAATCACCTTAGCAACATCTGTACTCACTCCTGGATGCTGATGGAGACCTGTGAACATGCACTGATGACCTTCAAGCTGCAGAAGCCATGAGAGGGCATCAGAAAGACAAAGAAGCAAAGCAGCTGGCAAGTTTGAGAACAACGTGGGCTAATGTTTTAGTTGGGCAGTGTCCTGTATTTCAGTAACAAAAGATTAAATCCTACATGACATGCAATACAGATGCCAAGGTCTTTTCTATCAAAGAAGCTTCTTAAAATTCATGAGAAGCAATCAGAAAGACTTTATGTGTGTAGAAAGTGAGGAGAAAGTGATTGATACATCAGGCAAATACATACCTGCCCAAGTCATTAACATGAGGGAGGGAGAAAGGATACCATGGTTCACAGAGAAAATGCAGTTTATAGAAATATCTCTGAAAGCATTCAGCTAATTAAAGGCCTGAAACAGGAAAGTATGACTCACATGAGTAGTCAAAATGGTAATCAAACCACCACTGTAAGGACAGCTCATGAGTAAACGTTTGCTGTCAAGGCCTGAATGAAGCAAATGCGTGAAAAGCCTGCACTGATGATTAAATCCTGTGCTTGTTAAAATGTAATAATTCCAGTGACAGGGAAGAGATTTGATTAGTGTGCTTGGACAGGAAGGTATTATTATGGAGGAATGATTTATAGTATAGAGAAGCACAAAATTTTTAGATTTTTTTGTACATGTTCAAACAGAATCCAAGGGTATTTTTTTCCACAAAGTAAGGCCTTGTGCAATTAAAAGCATTCTTTGATTTTACTGAAGTGGATAGGTATTTCTACTGGTTTCTAGTAAAAAAATACTTTCCTAGTTTGTAAATGTTGGGTTAGTGGTTTGATCAATTTATTTTCCATATTAAGGAAAGTTCAAAAGGACTTTGCTCTTGAATAACTGAGACTCCGTGCAGATAGGTGACATTAAATCTCTTACTTCTTGTGCTGTAGATTGTGAGGAATAATAGTATCTGATAATTGAACATACATTTCATGAAAATGAATATAGTCCACTTAAATCACTGGGAATAAACAAATGTAGTCCACTTACATCACTGGGAATCTTTCTGCTGGTGTGGTAGATTTTTCTCCAACTCAGCAGATCTACTAGATCTTCAGAGAGTATTTTTCTTCTACATTTAAATGCAAATTAATAAGGATTTACACTCTTATGGGATCACTGGCTTGAGAGTGCTCCCACGGCTTGGGCAGCATGTCACCTTCTCAACTAATATAAATTTGCACACTTCCATAGCCTTGAACGCAGCTGTGATGGTTAATACCAGATGAGGCTCAGGGGCTGCTGTATTCTTGGAAACTGGCCTCCAGTTACTTCTTCCAGTGAGCAAGCAGCTTTTTCCCAGTGCTCTCATTCCATGCCTGTTCACTAACAACAAGTATAAAACATTTGTGTAGAGGTCTGGGGGCCCTGGGACACTACTTGGAAGTAAAAATAATGAACATGTCCCTGTAATTACCCATGAGACTCCATCTTGAGCACTGGGTCCAGTTTTGGTCTTCCCACTACAAAAAGGACACTGCCATACTGACACAAGTTCAGTGGAGGGCCAACAAGATGGTAGGTGGTGGAAACACAGGATATATGAGGAGTGGCTGAGGAATTCACTTGGTGATTTCACTTGGAAAGAGGCAGTTTGGGGTGAGATTTTATTGCTATCTTCTACCATCCAAGAAAGTATAAGGATGGTTCATAGTTAAAAGATGATATGCAGTGGGCCCAAGCTGCAATAAGAAAAAATCTGTTTAGATACTAGGAAAAAAATCTGCACAAAGAAAACAGTCAAATATTGGAACTCATTGCCAGAGAGGCTGCACAGTCTCCATCTTTGGTGATATTCCAAACTTGCCAGGCCAAGTCTCTGAGCACCTAGTTTGACCTGCTTTGTGCTAGGCTTAAACCATTCTACCACATAGGTTCTTTCCAGTCTAAAATATTCTATGGTTCTGTGTAAGTCTTTTTAATGTCACAAGCATGGATTTGTTACAACTGAAATACCACTTCCATATATTATCATGCATTAGAAGAACATCGTATGTTCATCTCTGTGTTTTCACTAGAGTCAAGTTCTGTTTGTGCAGAATGAAAATTATAACCATAGATAGGTTTGTTCACTCCACCTTCCAATACAACAGTTATTGGGATATTAAAGGAATAGGAACAAATTCAAGACAAAGGAAAGAGGGTTTTTCATAGCAATTCTTTCTGTAGTATGCAAGCTTGAGGTTTCCATGGAGTCCAGGAGGGGACAGGCTCATAGAGGAGAAATCTGGTGATGATTTCATGAACAGAAACTACTTCTGCTCTGGAAGTCTAAGAGTTGCAAATTTTCAGAAAACTGAAGAATATTCAAGGCTACTATTGTTTCATATTTACTTTATTCTTATACTTCTCCTTATGCATCTACTATTTATTGCTTTCAGAAAAAAGGTATTGGATTAGATGATCTTTTGATCTGGCTTAATATAGCTGTTCTTTTGGTCTTTTCTCCTTTTCTGGTATGTTGAGATAATTTTTTTTCTTCTCCCCTGGAGCTCTTGGCTAAAGAATGCCCAGCCCTCTGGGAGCAGTGCACGTGCACCTTGCTCATTGCATGGAGCTGCTTAATGCAGTCAGGCTCTTCAGAGACTTCAGCTGTCAAAATCTTTCCAATTCTTGACAGCAGACTTCACAGAGGGTTTATAGAGATTTGAGATTTGATCAAATTTGTGCTAAAGGCGTATATCTAGTGTGTTCTTCCCACTTTCCAACTTTTGCACTAGAGCATAAAATGTGGGGCATATAATCAACTAATAACTGTGAGATTCTTTTATTAGAACCAGAAAACTACATTTTCTCTCAAAAATATTTAGCACTTTTTGCTTTAAAACTATTAGTGAGACACAGATTCTTGCCCTGAAAAATTATTTCACTACAATTACTTAATTAATTAATTGAAAAAAGGGGATGAGCAAATCAAAAATAAGGTGTCATAGTGGAAGGTGTTGGACAGGTTTAATATCATATGTCACATATATGTCATATAACATATGTCATATGTCATATGTCATATAGCAATGCTTTGAGTTATGCTGATTTCTAAACCATACAAGTTAGTCTGGACTGCCGGGGCTCACAGTCTGTAGAACAGTACAGTTTAAATCCCATTTAGTTTAGCAAACAAGATGCAGAACTAGGGTGAAGAAGCTGCAGATGGAAAACCAAACAAGGAGAACAGGCTTATAAGCTTGTGCTGTTTATGATTATCCAATACCTTGAATCATGTTCAGGTTCAGATTCATCAGGTAGAGTTACAGAAAGATACTCCCATGTTAGTTCTACATAATAATTTCCTGGAGACTGGGTTGAGGGTAGGAGAGGAGACTTCATGAACCTTCTGAAGTCATTTTTGGGGACTACATGCAATTGAGAGATTGGACATTAGCAGGCTACCCAGAGGCAGCAAACACAAACCAACTTTGCCATGCAGAATCCCTGGTCTGGCCAGCCAGCCCAAAACCCACACGTTCACAGCCCCCCAGCCTGCTGACCAGGCAGCAGGAGGTGGAACAACAGAGGAGTGATGCAGGTGTGACAGCCACACCAAGTTCCCGTCTGTTTGAGAGGGATTCTGTGTTTATAGCATACAAGAAGGCTAGTAATAAATTTCTCCTAGTCCTTCTCTTTTTAGTGCCAACCTAGTTTTTGGTGGGAGCTATTTCTTAATGGGTGTTAATCTAGTGTAGATCCCATTATGATTATGACTTCATGTGAGGCCAGAAATGCAAGTAAACTAGGGACTACATGATGCAAGTAATATTTTCTGGGTAGTCGAGAAGAAGGCAAATAAAATATCCAGATGTGATGTCATTTACTCAAACATTTTTAACTGGGAAATATGTCTTGCTGTGCAGTCATTGTGGCCTAATCTATCCTGTTTCTTGTGAAATGCTATTAAAACAAATGATGGTTGGATCAGGTTCATGTAGGTAAACAGGTTGCAGAACTCAGCACAGTCATAAACTGTTTTTAACAGAAAATCGTCTGTGTGGGGAAAAAATCTTATTTGAATTTTGGAGTTTTTTTGATTCTGATAACATAAAATAAAAAAAAAAAAAGAACTTGTTTTGTAAGAAACAGTAGTGCCCTACTGGGGTATATACAAAATTAAAGGAAAACCAGTGATTCAGTTAGTTCAGTTCTCTTTTCCTTTTAACTCTGGATCGCAGTTTCCAATTTCAAAGGAGCTCAGTTTGGTCCACAACCAAATAGAATTTGGACATGATACCACATTGGAATAAGCCTTTGTGACAAAGAGGTATTCAAAGCTCAGTGAAGTGAGAAGTATATTAAAACTGGTATGTCCATGTGCTTTCCTGAGATATATATCTATATATTTTTTATTACTAATACTAATAAAGGCAGGGCACGGGTGCAGCAGGCCTTAGTTTCTGTCTTTGGGGACTTTCATCTTTAATATAGTCTCTTAAAAATACATGCATTGCTACATTTTTCATTACCCTTAATTTTTTCATCAATCACGTTAATTTATACAGGGGGCACTTAATAATAGCTAATTAACACTTATGACTTTTTAAATTAAAAGACCTTTGGAGAGATTACTGATGATTGCGAAAAGGTTTTTGTTCCTCCCATTAAAAAGAGAAAGAAAGAGAGACTGAAGATCTGGCTCGGGCATATAAGGGGAACTTCTCTCTTGCTTCACTGATCACACAACAAATGAAAACAGCAAAGCCCTGTGCAAAGGCAATACTGTTATTAGCCTACAGTCCTGAAAGGTGCCTTTATTTTAACTGATTATTAAGCAGCATATATGTTATTCAGAGTGACCTTTAAATAGCTGAAAATTAAATTATAATTTACTGGGGAGATAGCTAAACTCATGTAGCTATTATTACCAAAAAACCTGCATGATGTCATACAATGTCCTGAGAATATATTTTTGTTATTACCAAATGAAGAGAGAAAAAACATTAAATTTTGACAGTGGGAAAGCTCTCATGAACTGAAATAATATTTTTTAATAACCCCCCATTATTACAGTGAGAAGTAGCCCATGTTTAATTTTTGACTGCAATCACTTTTGGATATATCAGGGAGCTGTTGGGATTCACACCACTTTCCTTCTCTATTAATGACAGTATGATTCCTTCCTTTTAATAAACAAATGTGTTTCTCAAAATTGAGCATATGTGCTAAACACTTCCAGTGTTCTCTATGTCTCAATGATCTGGCCAGAAAACTTTGTTTTAAAGCGTCAGTGAGGACTTCTTGTTCTTTTTTGTGGTTGCTTTTGTCACTGTTATAATAACTATTACTATAATTATAGTGATATTTTAAGATGAGGATGATGATGATGATGATGATGATGATATCCCACCAATAGGTGTCTCCATTCCCTGAGAGAGCCCACAGAAACACTCAGTATCTGTAACATCTGTAAGATCCTTCCTCAGTCTGGTGATGACAGGAGGGAATCCAGTCTAGAAGGACAATATTCTATCCCTGAGGTAACCTCTGACCGCCTCCCTTGCAATGGCCTCCCTTCAGCTGCCCAGATCCTGAGGGAAGGCTGTCTGACCTGCCCAGTGTTTCCTCCCAAATTCACCTGAGGTCATGATACTTTTACTCTTTACCGGTGAGCATATCTGGCTGCCGGTAGTAAATACTGTTTTATGAATATCTTTTCTAGATAAGATGAAGGCAGGCTCATGCAGTATAAAAAGACCAACATCATCCCTGTTTGGGAGCTGCTCATTCATTTTTTAGGCACATAGCAAAATATGCCACCATGGTGGCAGCAGCATTCTGTAGGCCACATCTCACAGTAGGGCCTGTGTTTCACACGGTCTGCCTATCATGAATTTAAATCACATAGGACAGTTTGCTGCTGCACGTCAGACTCAATAAACATTGAAGCCCATTGAAGTGACCTCAGTTGCTCCTTGTAAGGCTTCCCCTCCAGACCCTTCATCATCTTTGTAGCCATCCTTTGGACCCTCTTAATAACTTTACATCCTTTTATATTGTGGCATCCAAAACTGCCCCAGCACTCGAGGTGAGGCCACCCCAGTGCAGAGCAGAGCGGGACAATCCCCTCCCTTGCCCGGCTGGCCATGCTGTGCCTGGTGCTCCCCAGGACACGGCTGCCCCTCCTGGCTGCCAGGGCACTGCTGACTCGTTCAACTTGCCATCAACCCAGACCCCCAGGTTCCTTTCCATGGGGCTGCTTTCCAATATCTCATTCCCCAGTCTGTCCATACATCCAGGGTTGCCTCTGGATTTTTGCCCCGTCCCAGGTGCAGAATCCGTCACCTTCTCTTGCTGAATTTCATACAGCTGGTGATTGTCCAGCCTTCTGTTTTGTTGAGGTGTTTTTGCAGGGCCTCTCTGCCCTCGAGGAAGTTGACAGCTCCTCCAATTTAGTGTTATNCTCCTGGCTGCCAGGGCACTGCTGACTCGTTCAACTTGCCATCAACCCAGACCCCCAGGTTCCTTTCCATGGGGCTGCTTTCCAATATCTCATTCCCCAGTCTGTCCATACATCCAGGGTTGCCTCTGGATTTTTGCCCCGTCCCAGGTGCAGAATCCGTCACCTTCTCTTGCTGAATTTCATACAGCTGGTGATTGTCCAGCCTTCTGTTTTGTTGAGGTGTTTTGCAGGGCCTCTCTGCCCTCGAGGAAGTTGACAGCTCCTCCAATTTAGTGTTATCTGCAAACTTAGTATTGCTTCAAGTTCCACAAGCAAGTTGTTTATGAAGACATTGAAGAGCACAGGGCAGAGGATGGAGTCCTGTAGAACCCCACTAGGGACCGTGCTACATAAAGTGGTGTCTCAGCTCTCTGACAGCTCCAAACTACAGAAAGAAGCCAGCCAAGAGGGGTGCCAGTTCAGAACACTGCATGCCTGTGCTTCCCTTTTAGTCAAGATTTTCTGCAGTAAAGGAGTACTGAGTCACCAAAAAAACTATGGGGAAATTGCTCTCAGATGCCAAGACAGTCTTAGAACTGGGGTAGAAGGAGTCAGAAGCAGTGTTATCAGAGGCAACATGTACCAACCTAGCTGAGTGATGTGACTTGAAGTGCAGTGAGGGCATTTGCTCACTTCTCATCCGAGGAAGGAGACAAGCCTGTATCAGGAATCAAAGCAGTGTAACGGAAGAAACTCCTGAGAGTAGGAAGCAAGGCAGTTCAGCATGGCTCTGAAACTGCCTAACATCTTGGTGAATGGGAGCAGGATTTACATATAAATGATGTCAAACAAACACATTCTCTGCAATTCTTTGCAACTAACCACCTCAACATTATTCATTTTGATATCGTTCCACGCTGTGAAAACATGCATGAGCCAGAAGAGTTTTACTGTGTTCTACAGGGTAGGAAAAACAATTATAAATAAAACCAAAAAGCAAATAGTCATTATTATATATTGTCCATTTACTTGATAATGGCCCACATAGTTACAACCAACATTCCTTATGTTAGAATTTCTTGCTACAAGTGCTCTCACAGTTTAAAAGAGAACTGCTGTGGTATACTGTGTTGAATTACCGAGTAACTGAACAATAATAATTAAAAAGGAATTTGAAAAAACTAAGCTTCAATCTACAATGATTTGCAATTGAACACTGAAATTTCAAAATCTTTCAGACTCTTTAATCCACATTTCCAGAAGGTTCCTGATTTTTTCTCTCCCTACAAACAAACACTTTTTCATCACTATCAGTAACAGCACCAGTGATTCATACTTACTTTACTCTCTCAGAAAGGCTCAAATGCTCAAATGCAGATTGAAGTGTATGAAATTCTGATCCCACATATAACAACAGGCAGTGGAAATATCATCTGTAAAGATCAGAAGGAGGGACATATGTTTAATCTCTTGATTTTCTGCTGAGAGAAAGGTTATAGCAATACTTGACAAAACTTGAGACAGCAAAAATGCAAGGGAAGACAGAATTCACGGTAATTGGTAGTGTGCTCTCAGAGAATGGATTTTTTTCCCCATACTATATGAGTAAAGAGCAAAATCACTTTACCAGCTAATTCATCTCTCTACTTATCTGTTCAACAATTTAAAATCATCATCCATTGTTTTTTATATGACAGCAATAGACATGGTGAAACCCCTGGTGGATTTCATTAAGTCCTTGGCAAGCCTTCCCTATTTGGTATTAAATCTCTATGTCTCTTTTTGGGAAGTGGGTGGACATTTAAGGTCTATAGTGAGTAGACAGTTAAGCTTCAGGGGCTTAAACAACATGTATGGCTCAAAGTGGAGTTTCTCAGGAGGCTTGGCTGTTTTCCCTGGAGATTTAACATCTGTTTGATCTCTACAGGAAGACTACCCACTGTGAGATCCCCTTAACTGAAGATGTCCCCAGCATTTATGTGCTGCTTCTGGGACTTTGTGAACTGCCTTGTCCCCAGGAAGCACTGCTATCATGGCAGTGCATAAATCAGAACTGGAACTTTGATGTAAATGGGGCTGAATCCATTAATTGCTTTAAAAGTCTTTGTGATTTGCATTGTCCCAGAGGACATGCAGTTATAGTGATTCCAAGATCATACCACGCTTTGATGTTGCCAGGGCTGGATTCATTATTGCCTGAAATTGTAAGAACAAAGCTTTACATGGACGTTGGAAATTAGCTGGGAGCCAGTGCAAGGATGGGATCCATGTTATTTCCTTCTCCAGGCTTAATGAGCTTTGGAAGACCCCAGCACTTTCTTGGTACACAGGAGTTTAGTTTCTTTTCTAGATAGCTGTCAGCCTGGGTTGCGAAGTATTGGGCTAACAGCCTGTGCATGGGTCTGCCTTATTGCACACATGAGGTAGCCTCTCTGAACATCTTTTAATCGTAAAAGTCACCTTTCAGCTCTGTGCTTAGAGTCTTCAAAAGCTGCAAAGATATCTTTGCTCATGGATAGGTCCTTGAACTCCAGAGCTCAAGTCCCATTGTTCAGAAATTGTAATCATACTTCAGAGCCCAAAGTTGTAGAGTACGTGCAAATTTTAGTCTAGCTCTGTGGGCCAGAAAGACAAGTCTACTACTTACCCAGGGTGAAGTTAATTCATTATACTGTGTGGAAAGCTAACACACATGTAAGAAAGAATTCAGATTAATTTTTTAGCCTGCACAGGAATAATTTTAAAATATACACATAGAAGGGAAAAATGAGGAACAAAATAACAGTAGTGAAATCAATAATAATAATAGTAATTAGCAATTCTCTTCCATTTTCTAGACCAGGCAAGGAAGAGTTAAAACAGTTTGTACCAATTATTGACTACAAGATCTGCAAATGATTGCATAAAATTTCCAAAATATGCCTGCAAGCTTCTATTATTGATGCTGTGCCCCAGGACATGCACATATGGATTTAATTGTCTGAAGTGTTTTATTAATTAAATTGCTATGATTTACCTCTCCCATGTTAGCATTTACAGTTTATGAAACAGCTCGTAATTAGGAAATGACTATACTGATGTTACTTGTTTACTTTGCAAGCAATACATAATAGTACCACATTCCTCTTTTTAAACCCACCCTCCCAGGCTACCTTTTTTTCTATCCCGATTAATAGGCAACTGCTGCTGGTGCATTAAATTGCTTTTTGGATATGTTTAGGGGCAAAGATAACTACCAGGGCTACTGCTGCTGTTGGAGTGCACAGCAGCATCCTTCTTCATAGACTGGAAGCTTCATCCAGAGCTCAATGAAGTTAACAGACCTCTGCCATTGGTGTGCCTTGGATCTGACCCAACAAGCAAAAATAAGGCATTTTTTTCCCCCTAAAAAGAGTATCGTGTTGATTGTGGAACATCCATAATTCTCTAACCAGACACATACCACTTTATTCTCAGAGACAAGGTTTTGTGTTTTCTTTACTGACTCTCAGAAAAATTTTCTAAAATACTTATGAATAAATGCCCTAAAGTTGCACAGTTGAATTTATCCAAATGAAAGACAGGCTGTAGGCTTAATGTGGAAGAATATTTGCAAATTACTAGATCAAAGGTGCATCAAAAGGTTACTTAGCTGATGAAACAAATAATTCGTCTCTGTCTAAAATTTAGTATTACTAAATCTATAATTTAATTCTACCGTCTCAAATTATGTACATTTTTTTGCTTGTTTGGAGAATGCAGACACCATATAAATGGCCCATATGTATATATGGATGAAGAGGGAGAAGAACGGATTGTTATTATAGCAGACAGTTGGACTTGATTATTGTGGGTCCCTTCCAAATGAAATTTCTATTCTATTATAATCTAGCCTAGTCTAGTCTAGTTTATGTTTTAAGAACATAACGGAAGAGAGTAAAATTTCCCACGAAATGTCACTTGCTAGCTTATGTAAATATTCCTACTGTTTCCGATCTCCTACTCTTCACACTGGGATAAGATCTGACATAGGCATGGCCTCTTGCGCTCCCATAAATTCCAAAAGCCTTTACAATCCTTACTGATGCCAAACAACTCAGTACTCTGCTCTCACCAGCTTCCTACTGAGTTCAGGGATAGTAGTGACAGGCACAATGCAATCGATGGCATTAATTCAACTTAAATGTGTGCTGGCTCATTTGTGATGCAAGCTAAAACCTACCCGCACCTTTGGTTGAAAGTTGCATTTTAAAACAGATATTTTGCAAAGAAAAAATGATATGAGGGATAAGACACAGGATTTGAGATCTTCATATAAAAACTGGTGCTTTCCTCTGAAGGGGAATTTAACCCTTCATATGAAACAAAAGTCTTGCCCTTCTTAAGACTTCATGTTATTAGTCTAGCAGTGCAGTAGGTATCTGGGTAATGTCACATCTTGGATTCCCCTGCCAATGCAGTGCTTAATAGAGGCCTTTCACCAGACACCAGAGGATTAAGTGATCTTTCAACTAGCTACTGTCATTGTTCTTAGCAGCCTTGGACTGTTTTAGTGGTTTTGGTAAAACGTGAGGTTCTCTCAGAAATTATTGCTGCCCCTGTGGCTTATTGAGCATTTGGTGTGTAGTGGCTTATCTTTCAAAGGGGTAAATTAATAAAGGAGCTCTCTACATGTAAAAGTTCTTTGGTGAAAGATCATTAAATGGGATTTACTGACACTGTTGTCTTGACTTTGAGTCTCTTTGATGAATGAGTGAGGTCGTGTTCATCTTCAGTTGGGCTGATAAGTTAGTTTCTTCCTCCTTCTTTGCTATCTGTGTAACAGGAATGGAAATTTTCTGTGATCAAGCAATGCACTAGAAGAGAGTTAAAATCAAATAAAAAGGAAGCTTTCAGGTGGAGCCTTATTTAATGTCTCTCATTTAATGTCTCAAAATGTTCATCAAATCAGTTCTGCTTTGTCCTATGAAGCCTGCTAAGAAGGCAACACCTTTGAAAACCAGATCCTCATTGTAGGTACAAAAAACCTGAGAATGCTGACCAAAATACTACTGTTCCCTCAGAGGCAGACTCTCTTGTGACACAAATATTCCTTATTCCAGGCCAAGTTTTTCAAACATTAAACAAATTAGTCTTATGCTGGTTTACTACTGTAAGTACCCTGGTACTTTTATTGGTACTTTCACAGTTATGAAAATAAAGAGTGATTTCATAGGAGTCGGGATATATCCTCCTGCATAAAACCAATGGCAGAAAAATAAAAAGACTACTCTTTTTCTGCCATTTCCAAGGTTGCAGTGGACTAAGGATATGGACATACCCACGACTTATCTATCCTTAGGAAATGTAACAGGAAGGTTATTATCCTACACTTGCAGGAGAACGCAAGCCACACTGATTCAGTGTTATCTGTTCAGACCCTTATTCCTCTTTGATTGATGGAGAGTGACAGGAAGGTGATTTGGAGGAGAAACCTGATCTGGGACTAGGTTATTGCTGAAGAGCCCAGGAAAACTCTCCTGTGTACTGAGCTGTAGATTTCGAGAAGCGTTATTGGTCTAAACAACTGTCCATCAACTCAGGTTCAAACCACCACAGCTGGGTACAGGCCATGCTCTGTATCAGCTCTTCTTTCCATGCGAAAATCAGCTGTGCACTGGTGCTCTGGTTTTCCTACGGGTAAACACAGGAATGAAAGCCAAAGGGTCCCATCACATCTCACAGGGGTCCTTGCCTCTTGGAGGAATCTCTCTTTTCCCATCCACTGCTGAGAAAGCCTAGGAAGATATACTGGAAAGCTCAACTTCTTGGAGTGGCAAAGTTTGCTTTCCCCACAGCTGGGAAGCTTTGGGTGGACTGTGCCTAAATCATGTCACGGGCTGTTCTCTTTGTGAATGCTAATACACAGAGTCACCTCCTTCACCATCACGTACATGCTTCAGGCATCTCACACCTTCACAAGGTGATTTCATTAGGATTCCAATTAAAAGCCTGCGAAGAAATATCTCTGTTGCTCTTTTCCCTGTAAATATTGTAACTCCGGTTTGCCACTGGAATTTCAAAGCCTGTATCTGTGCAATTAAAGCAGCAATTAACTGCTTTTCAGTTTCATTTTCTCATTTACTTCTGGGTAAACTCTCTTACTACAGCTAATAATAACAAAAATGAACTAATCAGAAAAAAAAGAAGAAATGCATGAAATCCTCAAAGATACGATCTAACCTTTATGGGACTCAGAAAACCACTTAGTACCAGCACTTGTTATAATGTTTAGCTCCATGAGGGCAGCAGCGGTATACCTACTAGCATAATGTTTTTGCCTCTTTATAATATTAATTGATTGAATTTAAAATGGCAACATCAGTGTCAGCATGACATCTTCAAATCCCTGCCACGATTTTCAGTGTGTGTACTGAGCATTTCTGGCTGGAGCAGCATGTGGACAGCCTCTGGCTGGTGCAGAGCTCTGCTTGAGCTCTGCGCTTGGCTGCTGGAAGCCCTGAAGTGTTTTCCCCTTATGGAACAACTCACCTTTGCTATAATGGACAATGTAGCAAGCAACAAGCACTAGGTATGGGTAATGCTGCTGAACACTCCTGCACCCTGTTGAAGCTGTTTGCTTCTAAACTAAAAATGACAGAGGAAAATTAATTCAGTATGTATAAGAAGAAGACTGTTTTCAAAGGCATGCATATGTATCTTGCCACCAAACAATTTTTTTCAATAATAAAATGTCATTCCTAACTGAGGGCTCGGTACAAAGCCCAAGAGAACCAAGGAGAGTATTTTCTGCTATTTCTTTAGGTTATGGATAAAGTCTTTCAAGCAAATATTTTTTTCTCTCATCCATAACTCATGTAAGTGATGTGTAGGGTCCCTGACACACAACAGTATTCTGTAAATTATGGTTTGTAAGAAATAAGGAGCAGGAGTTTTTCCTTGCCTTGTCACACCTAAAATATACCTGAAGCTGTGAAGTACTGCATATTACTGTGGCCATACATGTAAAAAGATCTCATCTGTTTATATGCAGGATCAGATGTCCAGAAATTATCAGCTTGCACAGAAGGACCAAAATATGTAGCCAGAGCCGTGAGACCAGTCCTCGGATGACATCAGTTGTAGTAGTCCTGCGGCAGCCCTAGCGCAGGATATGATGTCTGTGGACCCATCCCTTGCTTCTAGTGGCCATCACCACATTAGTCCATATTGATTATGGTCTCTTTTCTAAGCCACAGATAAAGGTTATTTCAGGTGCCCAGAAGTTAAAGCCTTTTTTTTGGGCCTTCACTTGAAAATTTAGCCTCATATATGCCTCTGCCAAGTAGCTGTGAATAAATGCTGCATTAACAGGGAGATTCCAGGACAAGTGGAAGCCACACTTGACACCCAGGAAAAGATAAATCTATGTCATTTTCCTCTTCCACTTTGAATCTCATGACAATATTCATTGGCTCCAAGTGACATATTTTATGATGGCCTTTTTTATTAAGCACTAAGCAAAACCTGTATTTCTCCAGAGCACTAAGGGGCCACCAGTGTGAATCTGTCATTAACATGCTAAAGAGTTCTGCTCCAAGAATAGTGAGACCTGTTCGTTTGTATTTTAATAGAGCTCGTGTCTAGAAAGATTGGAAGGCAGTGTTCCACCACGCACAGGCTGCTCCTGAGAACAGTGGACAGGGCTCCCATGAAATAGCAAGAACAACAACAACAATAATAATATAATCAGTACCTTTTCCCTTCTATACCAACTTTCATTCAAACAACTCCAAGCACCCTGAAAATTAATTAGGCCTGACAGCAATTCTGGTACGTTGTATTCCCTACAATCTGTTGTGGGATCTGAGAGAGTGTAGATGGGAAAAGAGTGAGATTTGCCCTAAACTCCATTGGAAGTCAGTGGGAGAGCTGTGGATAGAAGCTGGAGTCCCAGTTCATACCACCCTGAAGTCAGACTATAAGGCAACTTCGTCTATACAATGCAAAGAACACAGTGAGTTTAGAAGATGGAGAAAGAAATATCTTAGAAATAAAATATCCATATCAGTTAATAATCTTCAGTCTGGGTTCCTGAAATCATCTTCTGTATAAACACATAAATAAAAGTGCCCTGCTTTTCAGTGACAACGAGCATACACAGCTAGATCTCAGTTTAAGTCTAGGTATCCAGTATGAATTTAAATTCATCTTGGTGAAAGCATCTGGGATTCAAACTGGTGGCAATTCGGCATCACAGGTAATGGAAACTGAATATTTTCTTGATGTACAACTGATCTGTCTGTTTGTGTTGTGGTTAAGCTGCAGCATGTCTGTGTTAGAATGACAGAACCATCTCACAGGACCAGGTTATGCTGCAAAGACATTTGGCTGTCAGGGAGATAGACTGATGAGAGCTCCAAGCCCCGTGCAGCTTCAGTGGCATCACCTGAGGGCGGGAGAGAGAAAAGTTTGTAGAAGCACTGTGAAGTTTTTCTCATACCCACCCAGAAACCCCAGTCCTTCTATAAGCACAAATTCATCCCCTTTTTTTGTGGTTACATCTCTCCTGTAGCTTGTCCCCTGTAGGATTTAAATGGATATATAAGTGCACGCCTATCAGCAATACTGAATACTTTTGAAATAAACTCAAAAGACTCGCTGCAGAGAATGGAGAAGGTTGTCTCTGCTTCTAACTCCAGTTTCCTTGTCATGTAGATAGAATTAAGGGGAAGGATCAAATCAATTGCTCTTCCTCACTGGGTCCAGATTTAAAAACATGCCTCCTCAGAAAGCTGTGAATTGCACATTCCCAGCTCAGTACTTGCTCTAGGCAGTTTTTCGTATCACACAAACGGTGTAAATGGGCTGAATTAAATTTAGTAGGGCAGGGCAGGGCAGGGCCAGAAAGTTCAAATTTTGCTCTGTCCCCAGATTTGCATGTTTTGCAACTCAAGACATCTTTGATTCTCCTTGTCGGTCATTCACAGGGACTGATAAACAGAACAAAGTAGGTGCTTCTGTATAGCAGATAAAGTTACATCTTTAATCAGAGGGAGAGTATGTGGCTCAGCTCTGTACCTGTGGTCATTTGTGCACTTGCTGTTGTGCTGACAGTGGCTGCAGAGCAGACCATGAAACCAACAGCATCTTTGCCCTGAGGAGTATTTAATCTGGGGGACAAGGAGAAACAACAATTGATACATATAATTACTCTGGCGTAGGAATAAGGCAGTTTCATCTGGTTGATTACAAGGACACGTACTTAAATGAAGAATTTAGGCGAAAAAAGTAATTGCTTTACTGAAATAATGGCAGGTACCTGGGAAGAGATGCATAAAAATGAATAAAAATTATTCATTAGGCGGGAATCAGAAGAGACCTCAAACACACACCAAGGATTTTCTTGCTGCATTCAGATGAAGCCAGAAGTTGGCACTGTATAATTACAAGATTTTTTTTTAAATTCAGGTGGAAAGTGTCTAAAACTGCTGTATAATCTGCACTTCTGGCTCTCATCCATGCCATGGTCTGGCCACATTGTGTAGAAATTCTTCCTGTTTTTCTTCCAGGATTTCCTATTTTATGCTAAGGATTAATGTTGTCTGTCACTCAAAAATATATCAGATGACCTAATTTACCCAGCAAGGTAAATGTCAGACAATGACCAGAAATACTACTTGATAAAGTAACAGTAGAGTCTATTAACAGGGGTTTTTAGCAAAAAAAAAAAAAAAAAAAAAAAAAAAAAAAAAAAAAAAAAAAAAAAAAAAAAAAAAAAAAAGGAATGCTGGGTAATTTCCACTTGATTCCCTTCAAGGCTGGAATGGGTTGAAGTTTACTTGACTTCAAGGAGGTAAAATCAACTAAATCATACTCTGTCTGTGGGGATTGAAATACATGATAGAGAGGAAGTTTTGAAAACCTGAGAGATGTGAAAGAAAAATGAAGCATAACAATTAAAAAATAAAAAGAAAAAAGAAATAAGAAAAATCAAGCAGAATGGAGGAGATCCAAAAGAGGAAAACTGTGAGAGAACACATTTTCGAGAGGGCTTTCTGTAAATGAATTTGTTTTGGCTGCATACTTCCATACATGTTCATGTGTTACGGAGTTCATTCGGGCTAATTGAACCTAGAACATTTTCAAAGGTTATTTTGCTCATTAATATATTCAGAGTTTCATCAGCCATGCAAGGCTGTGCCACTTTAGGCCATTTGATGTATCTCAGCCTACTGGTAAAACTAGCAATAAAATTTACTTAACTGATAGAGTCATATCAAAACCAGCAATATACTGCTAATTGCAACAATCCAATTTAGAAGTGACAAATCAGCTAAGGAAAAGTTAGCATCAGCCCTTGAAAGCATTTATGACCTTCTTCTGAAGGGCAACGACAGAGCATTTTGGTAAAAGAGTTAATGTGAGTTAGATTAGGGTTACAAGTTGCTCTGGGAATTACCTGTCAGCTAGAAGTAGAAGAAATGATGTCTATCTTACTAAAAAGTCCAGAGATGTAAATTTTGTTGCAGGTTGTGTGAAACTGTTTCCCTAGGTATTTTTTAATGTGAAAAACAAACATTATTACATTTTTACATTATTTAAAAAGCATGTAATTATGTAGCCAGGTTCCCATCTTGTTTAAGAGGGCAAAAAAACCTCCAAAAGCCCCTGCATGTCATGAGCTCCAGTCTCAAAGGATGACATAGGAGCACAGTATGTGGGGGTGGAAAAAAAAAAAGAAAAAACAGGGAATGTTTAACATTCAGAATTTGTCCACAGCTGATAATTTATTGGAACTCATCTGTAACAAGGTCTGGCACTGATTTATAAGTTGATTTGAAAAATAAATAAAAGTGATAGAAACCTGCATTTGGTTTTAATGATAGACTGTTGCAGCATGAAAAGTAAGGATATGAAACAATGCAAGGAAATTAGATATTATGCCCTGAAGACAACTGCAGCTACCAGCCCATTAATTGTTAGATATTTATTATTAAAAATTTCTTTTCATGAGTGACTGCAGAATATTTGCACTCTTAAAGTTGTTGAGTTCTGACATGAATGAAGCATATGAAGCTCATTTTTTCTTCCCTCTCTGTGTGTCTATGTGCGTGTGTTTGTGTTTGTGGAGCTGACAAGGTAGCTGACCCAAGAATGTGATGAATCTTTCCTGCACAAGCCAAACACACAAGTGCTGCCTCTTAATTGAGACTGAATAGAATAATGAATGCTGGGAGGTTTGCTACTGTTCTGAATTTCCATAGCAAGGGGCTTGACAGTGCTTGGAAACAAGTCTCTCTGGAAGTAGAGAGGGCCCAACTCTGTTTCCAGTGAAACGAACAGCATCCCCCAAAAGGTCTGACAATAAGTATGGATAGTGTGTGTTCCCAGAGCTGCACCAATTGCACACCAAGTGCTGCAGAAAGGGGGAGACAGGTAACGAGTAAAAACCAGCAGTGTATATTTAAAAAATCAAAAAGAAGGCAAGTAAAGCATCTTTTTTTAAAAGTCCTCTAAAGCCCTTGGCAAACTAAGGCACTATATCGTGCCTTAAAAGTACAGGGAAGTGCAATGAAATCAACTCTGAAACAAAACAAGTTCATGGAAAGGCAAGACTTTCTATCACGTCCTCCTGCTTCTCCACTCCCACCTTAGAAAACATCCAGCATCAACGTCCTTGTGACAAAGCAGTACCTAAGGAAAAGAGCACGCGTAGGACTGCTGCCTACGATGCACAGGGAGGTGTGTGAGTGCTGATTGCCACACTGACCTGCTGAATGACTGCGGGTGCTGACCTGCCTGTAGGAATACAGATATTTACATGCCTTTTCTTTTAAAAGCACTTTGAGGACAAGGAAGGAAAATGGGAAAGGCACAGGGGAAGAAAAACATAATGTTTTATTAACATGTGGTTGTTAGATTGCATTAACATCTAGACTCACAAAACATTGCCCAAATACATAAAGAGAAATGGTCCCTATTTCAATTGGCCTATGATTTACCTGTCTTATAATTTGCTATGAATTATTAACAGCAGTTGTAATAATTAAGTATAATAATGTGACTACAGAAGCTTAATGGAGGGAGATAGGATTTAAAATCCTTGCTAGTTAGATTGTCTAATGCAAACCATGATGAGCCTGTACAGTGTTTGCAACATAAGAGGCAACTATTGACTCTTGTCACCAGAAAGCAATACGTGCATCCTTGTTCCACTTTTCCCTTTGAGGTTGCATAAACAGTTTAGACCCATTTCTCCATTCTCATTTCACTTGGAAAACTCTCTCTAAGGTTTTTTGCTCTATACAACAGGATTTCTGGAATCAGGGATGTGTTCGCACTTCATCCTTGGGATGGGAGCATTTCTTTCTCCATGATGAAATATATCTTCAAGTATACATCACTGGTCTTTCCTTGTTGATATTTCTGAGTTATTTCTAATGAAGATAAAATCAGGGGGGCCAATACTTCCTCTTCAGAACATGGATTTAAAAACAGAGGAATTTTATGCAGTGCAAAAAAAGACAGGCAGCTATTACAGAAGATTCACAGTTATAGGCAAATATATTAATAGTGGCGTTAGCTCTTGAAATGAGAATTTATAACATGCCTTAACCTAATCCCTCATTAAGATAATTTATTCCCACCCTCAAGGTCTCACATCACAGCTAGCACTAGGCAAATAATTAGTAACAAACAATTCATTTGATCAATTTCAACTCTTCTTTTAAAATGAATTGTCAGCCAGTGCAGTACAATTTTCTCAAATATATTTATAATTCAACATTATTTTCCAATTTTTGTGACGTATTTGTAGCCTGTTGTTTATTTAGGAAGAGTTGGGTGCTTGATGGTAGCTAGTCAAGGCATTTTGAATTTTACTTGCTTAACACTCATGCTTTCAAGATACAAGTACTATTTCCCCTAAATAAAGTTGAGTACATGAACCTTTTAATCCATAACTCATAGATGACAATGGGAGTTCTTTGCTCTGAGGTCACATTACCCAAGAGGCTCACAGCTCCCTTTGTAGTAAGGTGAGAAAGAGACCTATTTCTATCCTGCTGCTTCGAGAGACCAGCCTGGCATAGTGAAGGTTGCAAGCCTATGTGCTAATTAAGGTAGCCTTAGGAAGTTACTGCATCAGAAGCATTTCCCGGTGAAACTCCATCAAGTATCCAAACACTTGCTGAAGTACTAGCTAAGCTTCTTCCTCATCTGCCCTTCTGCCTGCTGTGGAGAAACCTGTGGGAGTCTAGTTAGTAAACGTGGCATCCAGAGGACTGAAAGGCTGTGAAATGAATTGGGGTCTCTGACACAGCCCTATCTGGGCCACTACAACAGCCCTGGAAGGTATTTTCCAACTACATTTTTTCATGTTATATCAGTCAGAATGAGAACAATTATCAAGCTAATGAAATTCTCACATCTCTGTCAGCTGATGGGAATAAAGCCAGGCCATACAGTTTCCTAAAACAGCAGCATAAGGCCACTGACTCTAAGTGCAACCTATAAAATAAAGGAAGAGCAATACAGAGGTTATGGTACAAAAGCACCAGGCTGGGATCCAGCAGGTCCACATTAGAGTCACTCTCTCTTCTTTTCCTCTGAAACAGGGAGAAATGTCTTGTCATTTTTCATGTATGGCTGACTGCCTGTTGGTTTGGTTTGCTTCCCATGACAAAGGTGGCTCTGCACCACAGGGCTGCCTGCAGGGCAGGGCTGGGTATGTGTTACCCCAACACAAACAGCCAAAGCTACATGGTTCAGATAATCTCCCTAATACAAGTACTGTAAATCCAGAAAATTCAATTAAAGTTACACTTATGAGGCTACAGAGAACAAAGCAGAGAATGTAAATAAAGCCCTCATCCTCACCTCAGCCTGCAGAGACACAAAGCTGTAACTATTCAGTGACAGACAGACATTTTAGATCTTCAAATTAGGTACTTTTAAAACAAAGCTATACATTTTTCCTTCCATGTTTTATCCCTTGGATGCCTGGATGCAAATCAGGAAAAAGGTGTGGGGTGTTCAGGATAAGAGGGTGGGTAGGCAGGTAAAGTAACAAACTGGACTGTTCTGGTTGGGGATAGTTAGGATGTCCCCACAAAATTTATAGTCTGCGCATTTACATTATCAAAATGTGAATTTAAATTTAATTTAGCTCAAGACTTTCCTTAGGATAAACTATTAAAACCCTGTTACATTAATGCCCATTAAGAAACTCTACTAAGTACCAGAACTCAATATTCCTAATGAAGACACCATTAAAAAATAAAAAACCCGTACACTAATGCAGACCTCTACTCCAAAAAAAAAAGGCTACAGCAAAATCAAAGAATAACAAGTATTTTGACAATTTTTCTACCATTTAATTGCTGTTTTAGAGGACTTTCAAAGTGGCAAGATCTTGAAAGCATAGGTAAAATAAACCCCAGTATTTATCCACATCGAGAATGCACTCTTGACCCCCTGATAAACTGCCATCCCAGCCTTATTTTGGAGGAGTAACAGAAATGTGAAGAACAGAGTCCCAGGTGCTGATGCTCCAACTACAATGCTAGTGAAATATAAAGAATAAAATTGAAAAGAATAATTTGTGCTGCATCTATTTTGTCCTGTAAAACTGGTAAGATACAATGCACTTTTAAAAGAAAACCTACACGGAAGACCTAATAATTTTATTTCACTTCTCTCTTAGCTACAAAACTGCCCAAGTAATGTGGTGGGAAAGTCCCCATCGTTTCATCCTCATATTTGAACCTACTCTATGAATTTGTATCATTACAGCCTTCTCAAGTAAAAGGGACTCAAAGAGAGTCCAGGAGCCAAGATGACTGGTCTGATAAGTCGGTCACTGGATAAAGGCCTATTCCAGCACTTAACTAAAAACGCAACATCTTGCCTTAGATCAAACATTACTTTCCAGTAAGTGCAAACTGTTCTTCCTTGGGTTTTGGTTTTTTTCTGCCTCTCCTACCACCAGAATATTCCCGACACTTTCCCTAAGGACGAAATTTGTCCTCAGCCCAAGCCACATCATACACACAATTACTCCAGTTTGGCTGTTGAGTTTGAAGGAGTTTAAATAGCTGAAACTCAGCCCCAGGGATGAGCTGGTTGATCTCCTTTTGTGGTAATCTGAATGTTTTTGCTTTTCAGGAATTTCTTCAAGTCTCAATTTGTATTCATGGTTTCTTTAAAAATCACTAATTGGTGTTCGTTATCCTGCAAAAACCCACCAATTTAGTGCACATTAAACATATGAAATCACACAAGTGTGCTGTCCTTCATTTACAAGGCAAGGTCTCAAATACTTTCTTTTATTCAGGAAAGATGGTCTTTTTTGGCAGAACAGAAGAACTAACTCCTCTGTTTCCACCGGAGATCCCAAGGATATGAGATTCTGTTCTCTTCTGAAATGTAAGTAGCAGTTACAGTCTTCTTGCAGTGAAATAACAATATATCTACAGTCCATGCAGCTCATCCGTGTCAACAGGCTTTATGGTTGTAGTGGCTTGGTTCGCATTTTTACTTTTTGTGAGATAAGAATTAGGAGGAATGCAAAGCAGGCTCTAAACTTAAAGAATATGAAGAAGTTTATTAACATAACTAAAAAGGATTTTTAAGTTATTATAAGATTAATCCTTAAGAAAAGGATTAATAAGAGTTAAAATACACCACTAGAACACTTTTCTTTCCCCCATCCTTCCCTTCTCTTTCCAGTTACAACATAAAGGCACAAACGTGGGATTATTTCAGTCAGTTTATCCACTCTGTAATCGTCTTTCATCAGTTCATTTAGGGAGAGGAGTCTCTTTTGCCCATGCTATGGGGCTTCTCCACAAGAAGGTGTCTTCTCGTGGCTTCCACGTCACAGCACAACAGCCGCCCGGGGTGGTTTTCTGCTGGCATGTGAAAGTCCCTTCCCTCGACTTACAGCTTTTCCCACAGCCGTTTTCAAGGGTTCAGCCTTAGCTAATGGGGTACTATTTTAAGGATGAGCAGTTCAAGAGCACAGGTTTTTGTCATCTGCTTCTAGGGGCATCTGCATCTTAGGAACAGAGGTCTTTTTTTTCCCCTGGGAGCAAGGGATTTTCGCTTTATCGCTATTTTTCTCTGTTCCAAGCTTTTTAGTGGATCACAGCCACTTCAGCATTTCCAGATTCCAGCACAGGCACCTTTGCTCATGGCTCCAATTCGAACAGCTCCACCCCCCACGCTTATCCCGAAATTACAAGGGGTTCTCTGATGTATCAAGTCCATTACCATAGCTTCACAAAAGAATTTCAGCTTCTAGGTTTAAAGCATCTCCTCTATCTCCTCCCTCTGGGCTTCAGCTCTTTCCTCTTAACTGACTTTGGTGTCACTATTATGGTATTTATTCACGTGCCTTTGCCTTTCTCTTTCCTCTGACCTGGGAGAGGATGGATGTGGCAGGCCTCATCTCTTTTGGGGAATTTACAGTTCAGAAGGGGTTAATCTTACCCAGAGCCTTGGCTTGCAGCTAGAACTTATCTCTCTGGTGGTCACATGCTCTCTGCTGGGCAGCGGCCAGGAGCTGCTTTCGGCCGTAGCTGTAGAAAGTCCATCTCTGGCTGCCCCGGAGAAGGCAGGGGGGGCATCCCGGCCCTCATGGAGCCGCGGGTCTGGCCCCAGCCCCTGCCAGGGCCGAGTGGTCAGGTCAGGCCAGGCCCAGCCTGGCCATGCGGCCAGAGCCCTGTTACCAGCAGGAAAGCTGGAAGGCAGAGAGCTTTCCTGGGCTCCCACCTGGTTTCAATATGTGAATTTCAAGAAGCGCTATTGGTCTATACAACTGTCCATCAACGCAGGTTCAAACCATCACAATGGTACACTGTGCAATGCACTATATTCAATAGAATTTGGACAAATTTTTAGTTAATGCACTTCTAGCAAACTAACAATACAGATTTTCATAGACAACTGTGGAGAAACAGGGAGTTGTGTCTGAACAGAACTTTATTAATCCATTGTTTTAAAATTAATATGCAGTAGTGCCAGACACAGACTTCTGAGCAACAAATACAAGTAAATCACTTGGTTTGCTTTTGGATACCAGAATTCCAGAGGCAAAGAGATAAAATTAAGTTAGACTCATAAATGGCAGTTATTTCATTGTCAAAACAAATCAGCAATTGACTATACAGGAGTTAAGTGAGTCAGGATGTAGCTCACACTTTACAGAAATTAAATTAGACCTGATAGAAAAATGTGTTGATTTTTCTTATCAGTAGGGTAATATAACAGGTATAAATTCAGACTTAATATTAACTGGTTTAGCAGAAAGGGGGCATGTTCATCCCTACAGCAGTAGGCAACTCACAGGCTACTGGTACTACTGTTTTGATAGTTGGACATTAATAGACTCTACAAGCAACGGGGCTGTGCTGTGATTTTTCACCATTTTTTTCTGCTAAGGAGACTTCTGAGGCTATGAGGCTACACATGTATTCAAGGAAGTATTGGCTGCATCCCTCTGCTCACTCCCAGTTTTTCTCCAGCTTTTTTCCAAAATGTAATGGAGTTCAGGTCACAGACATGAAAGCTGCTGCAAGGTGTGGAAGAATGTGATCTTATACAGTCAGCTATTCCACAGGAACAAATACAACTGTCAATACATATGAGATAATTTATGAGGTTTTGTTAGGTGAGAAGTGTGCACACATGGGCAGCTCCTACTGAATTTACTGTATGAAATTTTTCCGAGTCTCATGTCACAGGAATTTGTGGACACAAACTCTTTGCTGTCTATAATCCATTTAAAGGAGCAAAATATTTGCATATTTCTGGGAATCTGGTCATTATTTTTAATAATCAAGGCCTTTATATAAAGAAAAACCCCATGTGTCCTTTGCCCAAAAGGAGAACAAAATGAACACTCAATAAGGTCATAGTTGTCATAGTGAAAGGAATACAAAATGAGTTAAAAAATCTTACACAGTACAAAATTAGTAACTAGGATGCCAGGTTTTTAAACATATTCTCCAGTTATGAGAAAATGAAAAGGGTAAGGACAGAGATATAAAGCCACAAGCAGTCCACTGTGGGTTGCTCCTCCGAGTAAAATAAAACAACATTCTCCCAAAGGCTCACATCCCTGTGTAGCTACCTCAGCTCTTTTTCTGTTGTTGCTTTACAACATCAAAGGGCAGAAAAATTAAGCTTTTTGCAAGAAATAACAGAGGTAATGGATGTACTGCCAGGCCTCCCTGCTGAGGCAGTTTGGAAAGGATGATGCGCTATGCACCATCTTATTTGCTGTTGTGATGAGTTTCAGACATGTACCATTATTTACTACATGATGCTGAGAAAATAATGCAGGTTACCAATTCTCTTGAAGAGAGATTGCAGTAATAGAGATGAACACAGACAAGAAGAGATGCAGACAGTTTTTACTGGGAGTCTCAATAAATAAACTAAATGGAGGACAAAAGCCTAATACTGAAAATCACTTATGAATAATCCCCTGCACCATAAAATTCTACTAAGAAAAAATGAAATTAAATAAAAAGAACCAATCTGAACTCCCTAAACTGTACAAAACACAAGTATCTGCATTTTCAAAAAAACATTTTAACACTCTAAGTCATTAGCAGAAAGAGAACAGTTAATCTGATCAAACAACCACAACTCCAGAAGAAGAAATCTAGCAGATTGAAGAAATCGCATACTAAATCATATACAGCTCCCTTCAGCCACCTGTATACCTACCAAACATGCTTCACCCATTTCAGTGTTGCACAGATATTCTCAGACTTGAAGGACCTGCAGTGAAGATGACTAACAGAAGCCATCCTGTTTCCAACCACAAAGTCTCAGTATACCTACAAACATGTCTTTGCCCATCAAACAGGATATACATTCAAGATTAATTCACAGTGGATCTCCACAGACAGGAAGAGAAGTTTTGCACAGAGAGGGGCAGACTAATGCTCTTCTGTGATGGTCGAATTTGGTATTTCAGAACAGTAAAGTAGTAAAGGCTCAACAGTATTAAAATTCCTTTGAATTTTATTTATTATTATTCAACAGTCTTCAATTCCTTTGAAAAAGTCCTGTCCTGAGCCTTGATAACTGAAACCTGCTTTGTATCTGTTCCGTCCAATATTATGCAATGTAAACGTAGGACGGCCAAGAATTAATGCTATTGCTGTCCAACCCATCTTGATTTTAATTTCTTTCCTTATCCTACCACAGTGCAGAGTGCAGAAATATAATCTGTAAAAGGTATAACACTGCACCTTTCTGATACACAGCTACACCTGTTCTCCACACAAATTTAGCTCTCAGTAGGAAGAAAGACAGCTCTCTTAACTAGTGACATTTTAACTGAGAAGCCAAACTATGTCTCATTTGTACACAGCCTGTGCTTCAGCTTCTTGGAAAAAACGCCAAGCTCTTACCTGTCAAAGAATAGATTCTACTGAAGCTGTGTTTCAATGCAAAATTTACCAAGTCTAAGATGGTCGATTCAAGCAGCCTTTACCTATGTGCCTGGGGATCCAAAAGCTTCAGGCAGCAAGTGGTCTCATACCTGGCAAGCATGCAAGCATGATAGCTTAATCTCAGGCTGCTTTAATCCCAGGAAAGATGAAGTCTGCAAGCCAAGCTTGTACAGCCAGGCATGAGTCGTTTATTAAGGATAAGGAGTCCAGGGAAATCAGGTGTGACTCGTAGTAAGGATTAGCTACCTTTTAACCAGTTCTTATCTACAAAGTTACACAGAATTAGTTTTCTTTTATGTATTTCCCAACAGCAAGAATACAGTCTTCATTTGAAGAGGCCAAGCACTCACTCAGTTTTTGTCTATTAGCTGCACTGCACAGGATGGTGTAAACTAGGTATAGAGAAATACAAGTTGTTAGCTTGAACTGCTTATTAAGGGCAATTTTTAGTGTATTTCTCACTAAAATGATTTTCCAGTACCAAAATTTGGATAGTACATAAAATAAATAATCCTAACTTTAGGCTACATCAACTAAAGATTAAAGACATGTTAAAGCCTAAAGAGCTTAAATTCTGCTTGTTGCTGCCTGAAGCCTATATGAACCCTTCTTTATGCATTAAAGCCTTCCAGGGGCCTCAAATCCTCTTTGAGAACATAGAATAGTTTGGTTTAGAAGGGACCTTTAAAGGTCACCTAGTCTAACCCTCCAGAATGAGCAGGAACCCCTTTAATTAGATCAGGTCGCTCAGAATCCTGTCCAACACAACCCTGAATGTTTCCAGGGACGGGGAATCTACCACCTCTCTGGGCAACCTGTTTCCAGTGTTTCGCCACTCTCATTGTAAACAGTTTCTTCCTCATACTCAATCTAAATCTACCCTCTTTTAGTTTAAAAACATTACCCCCCATCCCAACAGTCCCTGATAAACAGTTTGTCCAGGTTTCTTGTAGACGCCGTTCTGTACTGGACTTTTGCACAGACCTACTCGCATTAATGCCTGTTACTACAGAACTCTAATCAAGTGGAGTTTATACTTAGGTTCTGAACAAGTACAACGGCATCTACCACAGCTGTCCATGTTCATGCAAAATGCTGACAAGAAGGCAGCAAGCGAGTGTAGGAACACTTCCAGCGTACCTGTGGATCAGGTGCTGTGCTAGAGCAGCAAACAGCATTGCAAGACCTAAATGCAGAAAATAAAAAGCAGCTTTGAACTCCTTCTGTATTGACAGTATCAATTTCATCTACAAGTGTCTTGAATTTGGTCTCAGTCACGTTTTGCACTGAGCAGCAGTTACCAAATGAGGGACTGTGCTCTGAAGGTTACTTACTGTTCATGTAGAACCACACTATCAGGTGTTTTCAGCATGGCTTTGCAAACTCCAGCAGTTACTGCAGTGAACGCAGAGATACTCGTTTTAAGTATATTTATTAACAATTTGTAAACAGGAGAAAAAGTGGAAGATAGACACAGACAGCAAGATTTAAGATCACAGAGTGACTGAGGTTGGAAGGCCCCTTTGGAGGTCACATTATTTGACCTCCCCCGCTCAACGCAAAGCCACCCACAGCCAGCTGCCCAGGACCATATAGTGATGGAGACCTATCAACCTCTGTGGGCAATCCGCATCAGTGCTCAATCACCTTGACAGTAAGAAAGCATTTCTTCTATTCAGAGGGAACCTCCTGTGTTTCAGTGTGTGCCCTCTGCCCCAGTGCTGTCACTGGGCTTTGCTGAAAAAAGCCTGGCTCCCCTGTCTTTGTGCCTTCCCTTCAGTGTTTATACACACTGATGAAATTCTCCCAAGCCTTCTCTTCTGCAGGATGAAAAATCCCAGCTCTCTCAGCCTTTCCTCACAGGAGAGACGGTCGAGTCCATCATCTTTGTGTCACTTTGATGGATTCTTTCCTCTAGCCCCATTTCTCTCTTGTGCTGGAGAGTCCAGAACCGGACACAGCACTACAGGTGTAATGAAAATTACAAAGTAAAACTTAATACACTTAAAATACAAGTAATAAAAAAATAAAAAGGGAAAAAAGAAGATGAAGTATAAAACTGAGAAATCTAACAAACATCCATATAACCAAAAGCAGACAGAAGCAATACATTACCAACACAGATCAAAAAACGAGCACAACAGCACAATCCAGGTGTAGAGAAGTGTTAAGTCAGCATTGTATTCTAAGATGATTATTTGTGCATGAATGTTCTTTATTGCATCACTCTTCGCTTCTCTACAAGTGAATGGCAAAATGATACAGACCCGGCAAGGCATCATTATGCTTAATTCCTCATGTGATGACAATTCCTCACAGTTTTCCCATGGCAGCAGCTTTTGACTAGTAGCAAGGTGACCCAGTCACCTTAAAGTAAAGGATACTAGGCTTCTATTAAAACTGCTACTGTCTCTGGCTTGCTTCCACAGCAGTGTTCACAGAAAACAGAACAAATCAACAGGAAAATAACAATGCAAAAAAGCACCAAATAAAATGCAGAAAAGCTATTTTATGGCTGCCTTAATTTCCCTTTAAGTTATACTTGTACAGAACAACAGAAACAATTTAACACCTCTAAAGCTGGGGATAAAAGAAAACTGGGCTTACATTGGTACCATTTCATTTAAAGTACAGATGGGCTCTGCTGGACTTGGGGCACAGGATAACTGAGGGTATTAACATCTGTTCCTTGCTCATCACAGACTTAACCAGGGCAGCTTTGGGCAAGATACCATTTCTGCTGCATCTCTGAAGTGGAGATAGGGCTTTTCTGCCTCATAGGCAAGACTGAAATGAATCTCCATAATCTGTCTGAACAGTCAGGAGTTTTATATTAAATACTGAAATTAATATAAAGATTTTTAAACAGGTAAAATGTAAAAGAAAAAAAAAAACCCCTTCCACTAACAAATTCTGAGCTATTAACTAAACCATATATAAAATCCCTCCAGAAAAATGTATTAATCCATTTAATTACTTCCTTAACTTGTGAAGTTTACTTATTATTTCCTGCCCTCCAGAGTATACATGCAATTTTATACCTCTTTTCAGAACAGTAAACAACTCAAAAAGTTTCCATGATTGAACAAGCAGCAGTCAAACATGAGAGAAGGGCTTGTTTGTGCCTGGGAGCATGGGAGGCAGAAAGAAAAGAAACAATTAAGACACACCGGGTTAGTGAGGAAGGCACTTATTAAAGAAAAAAAAGAGCACTTGCAATAATTTATTTCCTCTTCCTTTAGTTCGCACAGGCAGGCAAGGGAGAAGAGAGATTTTCTTGGAAGATGGAATGAGGTCAAGGAGTTAACTCATACGTGCACTCATCAAGACCTTTCCAAAAATAATGAAGAGTATGACAGATTTTTTCATGGAGAAAAAAGGATTTAAAAGAATCATCCAGATGGTTATAAATGATATGAAACAGAACCTGGAATGAGACCAACCTGCAATAGTGTGATGTAAGCCCTTAAATGCAGGAATACAAACCTGAAACAATCCACAGTACATAAACAGAGCATGTTGAAAAAGGAATTCACATCCAAAAGCAGGAAAGACAAGTAAGGAGGTAAGAAAGACAAGGAGGAATGACATAAAGCCCAAGCTTTAGCTTAAAATGTTTGGTAAGTTCAAAGCACAGGAGTGGTAAAACAAGATTAAAAAAAACCAATTTAATGCAGTATCAGGAAACACTGTAGGTTTGGAGGGCAGGGCATTAATTCTTCCACACTTGTGTTCACACACAGGTACCTGTGCAATTAGCAGTTCTGATGACACTGACGTACTGAAATACTGAAGAAATCCACTACACAGTCAATTACTTCATTACTGAAGTGTGCCAGACAAATGCAAAAATGTAATATGAAAGCAATTGCAAATGCTTGCTGATTTAGGAAAACAGAGCTCCCTTGGCTTTGCAAAGGAGGCAGAAGCAGGTGTCACAGAGGTAGATTGCTGACATCAATGGAGATCCTGGTCAGACTTAAATTTTACTGAGAATTTCAATGCTGTTATAACTAATTTCTACATCATAAATTTTTTATATAGAGAAAAAGGTTGTTAGCACAAGAATAAGAAGCAACTAATTCACATTATATTTAGATAATAAATTTTCTGGTGAGAGAATTGAATTTTTTTTTTCTATAGTTTCACCATGCCTACTGTAAAGAGTTGAGGAGACAATGAGTATAAAATGCAATAGTTACTATGACCAGCCTTCAACACTGGGGATGTTGACCAACATCCCAATATAAGTGCTCTTACACAAAAATTAAATAATTTACAGTTACTTTGTGGACAAGCCCTTATTCATATTTCATAGACAACACAAAACCAACATACATATACAGTACAGAAGACTCAAACCCAAAATTTTGTAGTAAGAACACTTGCAGGTTAGTAAGGTTTTCTAACTTGCATGCATTATGAAGCTTATTAAAAAGACCCCACAACCCCACAAACAGCAATTCACTGAAATAAAGGTTTTCTTAATAAAGGCATGAAACTGCACAGACCATGATGTGTGGCAAATTATGAACTACCCTCACTTGCGTGTGCACTTTCTTTAACACACATATTGTTGATTGGCAAGTACTAGACTCACACCTATGAAAATAAAGAGCTGACTCCTAAATTTATGCTGTTAACAGTAAACCTAAAATATTCATTTGTATATAAAAATATTTTTAAAGTACACCGGTAAAACAAAACATATGCTTCTAAAGCTAAGAAAATTATTTTAAAAATAAATCAAAACTTCCCCTAATGATAGCTTCATTAACTCAGTCCTGTATACAGTAGAGAATAAATTAAAAGGTGAATTATTGTGATTACTATTCTCTCCAAAGAGAGACAATAGAGACAAAACTGGATTATGTAAACAGTTCAGAAACAAATATACTACATTTGAATTCTAGTCAGAAACTTTGTGAGTGACTTCTCATCTATTTAAATAAAACAGATGCTAAATGAATTATATTTACCATGACTTTCTGCATGTATTGTAGCTTTCATATTATTTGGTTTCCTGAAGCTCAATAAAGTTTAGCAACAGGCAGAGTTTACAGTTGACAGAACTGAGACTGTAAAATTATCTTAACCTTGCTGGAAAGAACAACTTCATTTAGTGAAAAAGAATGCAAGGGAATGTAAGATTTGATAAATATTATGGGGAAATAAGTGTATCAATCCCCTTGACTTGGCCAAATGCACTCTTACACCAAATTTGAAATTGTAATGCTTTATCATACCTTACCATAAAACTTTGGCTGCAACATGAAAATGGACAGCCATGGCAGGCCATCTGTCTCTTTTAAGGTGTATCTGTTCATCAAATTCTCACCTCTCATCCAGGAAACAATTGATCATGCAACAGCTGGGAATTTAAAAACAAAAAACTGTCCCATGCAATAAATTCTCCCAACTTGGCAACAGTGGGTTTGTATGTGTTGAGAGGCTTTGCTGACACCCCAGAGAAGCATCAGTGCTGGGAATAGTGCAGTTATGTTTGTACAGCTCTTCTCTTGTTCATCCAATTGTGCTAAGACAGCTGTTATTCCAAGTTCTATTCCATAACATATTTAATATGGCAGGTGCAAGCTACCAACTCAATAAAAAAAATTTAAGGCACATTTTATGTCTGTGCTTTGATTACAAGCTCCTTTGAACAGCAGTTCTCCCTAACTGTCTGAAAAACATTTTGCACATCTTGAATATTTTCATCAACCAGTATTTTTGACAGAAGTCCATTCTGGGAGATATTTAAACTTTTTGTATGTTTCTTCTGACTACATGTTTCTATTATCCAATTAATTTTTGTCTAAGTGGAAAGAACGCACACCAAGATGCATCTAAGGGATACAACAACAAAAAAACCATGACCACATAAGAACAATGATTTGTAAGGTGATTAGTATTTTTAAAGTGCTGTTGTTAAATATATAAAATGAAAGAGATGGCAAGCGATTCAAAAGCAAGTTGAATATGAAAGAAAGAGAGATAAATGGACTTAGTCTTCCTAAATTCATGATGAAAAAGAAGACTGGTAGCACATTGTCTCCTCCTGTCATTGAAGAAAGAAAATTGTAATCTGCACCCTAATCCTCTTAACTTCATCAGAAGACCACACAGACTGACACAATACATATTGCAATCACATTAGCTGATGCTGTTATTATTTACTCCAATACTGAAATTCAAAAATTTTGATTTGATGATATGAATTTAAGGAGAACTTCCATGTCTCTTTATACCACTATGATAGAGAGGGCCATAGGCCACTAAATATTCTGTATTTCACCACAGAATAGGCAAGTAACAGTTTCTTACGCCCCTGTTTCAATCTCACTCTGTTCAGGCCTAAAAGCCCATTTTCCCCTTGGAAAAGCAGGAATGTTGACTGCACAAACTCAATCTTAGTTTTGTTACTTGCAAGCAATAGTCAAAAAGAGTAACACTAGGATTTCCATAAAAATTTCAATTATTACAATAAATATCAAGTTCTGTGATGATCTAAACAATAACTTAAAAAAACCCCAACATTTTTATTTAAAATGTAAAAGAGTGACAATGTACTGTATTCTAAACCTTCCACTTTTAAAATCACAATTTGGTCAACCAGTTGGTGATTAATACAGTATTACATTTAAATTACCCCACCTAGACAATTAACAAAGAACCACTAATCTCAGATCAGCCACATGGCCAATACTATTAAAATGCCCAATTAGTCTTCTACTGTGTCCCACCTGAGTGCAGCTTCTTAGCAGTTTGCCCGGAGCTGCTGTCCTTCATTGCCGATAAAACCATCTGACAATGGCCTACAACATCATTTATGATGAATTCAAGTGCTCTGAAGAAAGGGCTCACAACAGTGTGCATTTATAGCAATCTGCAAGCAGACAATATGCCTTCAGCTCCTTTGGTTTTAATAACGTTCCCTTTGGAAAGTGAATCAGTTCAAGAGTGTTCCAATAAAATAGTAAGCCAAAGTCTAGACAAGGCATGAACCACTGCCTATACAGTTTGTGACAACGTCCTTGATTTTCTTTCTTCCACACTTTTTTTCCAAAGACCAAGCAGTGAAGGCAGTTTGAATTTGTCCATATTCTTACTGTAAACATTAAGAAATATACCAAGGACAACCAGTAAGCCTGACCACACATACCTAGAGGAGAGGCAGAGGAGGGGAAAAAAAAGTTATCATTAGCAATTCATCTGTAGCAATTACATACCAATACTTGTGGATTAAATAAACCTTACATTAACAAGGGAAAAGTTGAAGAAAAAACACCCACAAATAGTGGGTGCTGAGATAGAATTTCCCTGAATCTCAATTATTACTATACTTCCACCCTTCTTTTTTCCTGTCCTGGCTGGAGAGCTTATTAAAGTGCATTTATAAGTTAAATAATAACTAAACAGTATTTGTTCTTTCTCACATGAATAAAATAATCCTGAGGGGCTTTAGTATGTTTTTCCTTCCTATGGTCACAAGAGATATACTCTCTGTTACTGGCCCAAAACATTTTCTCACTCAGTGCCTTATATCCATACTTTCCAATGTAGACACATTTTTGTTTCAGCTCTCCATTCTTTCAGTCCTCAATATTTTTAGCTGGGGTGAATTCCATTTGGGATTTGGGTACAAGCTTTGTTCTTAAATCAATTTGTATATAGAAATAAAACAGAATATTATGTTGTTTCAAACCTGAAAAAATTAAGATCAAAGTAGCAACTTAGCTGCATTTTTCAACGTTAAGATCTTCCTTAAAATTAAAAAAAAAAAAAAAGAAATAAACCCAAGCTCAAACATTTGGCAATTTAATACATCAACATTATAGAAGTTTTCAGTTATTTAAAAGGGCTAGCTAAGAATTAAAATCTGAGCTTATAAAAGCAGGAACAATACCATAATGGAGAAAATCCCTTCCTTTAGCCAAGTCTTCCACTACAGAGAAAGTACCCAACAATTTATTACACATCATAAGCACTAGATATTATGTAAGGTTTTTCTTAAATTTTCTTTGTTATCTTTCAGACCTTTAGAAAATGTAAACTCTTTTCTCTAGCATGATTAGTATCAACAAGCCAGCCAATATTTACAGTAGATTGCCAACATTTGTAGAAGATATGAAATGACAAACATTAAACCCTGAATATGATTAATTAGTGTCATTTTATTTCCATGCTGAATAACATGATTTTTTATAAAATACTTTGTAAAACACTAAAAACTATAAATACTTACTGTAATGTGAATGGCTTTGCAAAGAACAAAAAGGAAAGCACAATGGTCATTGCTTTTCTTCCTGTTGTTACTGCAGAGGAAAGCAAATATTAACCTCTTTAAGAATTCAGTTACAACAAAAGAACATAACAAAGGCTTAGCAGGTAACGTCATAAAATAATTGAGTGTCTCACTTAAATGATGATCACACCCTTGGTGCAAACACAGACTGCAGATGCACCAGTGCAGTGCAAAACAGCACTGGAATAATGTACTGTTTGAGAACGAGTACACTGTGTCAGTAGCATCATCTCCATTCACACTATCTGCAGCAAGGAAATTTCCAGAACAAGACTTGCTATTTAATAACTTCATGCTAATCAATTCACAGTCTCTGAGAGCAACAAACAACCCTTGCAAGTAACTGATGATATAAACTCATCTGTTAAAGCTTTGATCAGAGGTCAAATATCTTGCCATTTCCATCTCATGTTATTAAAATTCCATGGTGTTTTGGGCTCTGTTTTTGGGTGGAATGGGATTATCCTCTCATCATAATTTTGAAGTTACTAAAAATTTCTTTAACGGTGCAGGGAATTACAATTTTGGTTAGAAGACTAGGAGACCAAGGATATCTGACTTCAATGATTGCATTAGGGAGTTTTCCTCAAAATCACTAAGAGATATTCTTCCACATGTGATCAGTTCACTAGAAAGAATTAAGGTAGTAAGAAGAGTGGAGAACACGATCCTGTTTCCAAAATGGAAATAAACTCTTTGATTGCTCTGAAATAAACTACAGTTCCAACAATTATTTGAACAATTCCAATGCCATCTGCAATGAACAAGGATAAAGCATTACTAGCAAACTGTACCAGGAAACCTAGGAAGTTTATCACTGAAACAAAACCAATACATGAGTGAAAGTTGTATAAAATGTTTAAAAACAAAGGAAGAATGCAGCCAGGCACACAAGTCTAGCTATGAAGGCTAAGGGCCTGAGAAGGTGTTATTCTATATGATGGCACAGGGTTCTCACTTGAGAAAGACCCCAGTACAGGGTGCAGTAGGTCTGTACCTAAAGAATACATTTTTTTTATTAACAGAAAATATTTTGCTTACCATGAAGTACCTTTTACTATACCATACTGGAAAGTATAACTGCAAATTAGTCTTACTGCAACACACTGGCAAAAGAAACCAGTGACTACTGATGTATTTTCATGTTGCTACGGCTAGAAAAGCAAGTTTCATTCTTCCCAACTCTACCCCACAAACAAATATTTATTTAAGTGTGTTTTGTAGTAGAAGAAACAGCCGTCACTACTGCTTCAACTGCCCCAACCTCAACTTTTTAGTAATAATTTTCTTTTTACATTTTAAGAAATTTATGCGCATCGAATAAAATGATTTTCTATTACATGAAAAATTAAAGGAAAATGAAAAAGAAAATTGAGTTTTAATTAGAAAACAGTTTACAGATGAATAATTTAAAAAATGGTTAAATTACTTCAGTTTTTCTAATTACAATTATTTCTGTTCTTTCAAATCAGTTATTAATTAAAATATTTATGTAACCATTTCCTTCTAAATTAAGTGCCTTTTCTTCTTTTTCCCAATTAAGTCTGATAATTTCTCATTCTGCTAATAGAAATACAATTTTCATTAANGGAGGGACAGTAATGAATGTGGTGTTCTTCCAAGGCACAATAAACATTTTCATATTGCTACAGGCAAGACAGAAAGGGCTCAAGTGTTAGAATTGTCAAGGTCAGGCATAAGAAAACCTGGGAAATGTTTACTATTCACAGCATTTTTAAACTTTGTTTTAGTATAGTGGGACTTTTTTTTAGAGAAGTATTTTGATACATGAACCAACCCTCTCTTCTGGGTCAATTTCCAGTCAGGAGAGCTACTGAACTTGGTTCAAAGCAAATAAGAGATGGATATGCTGCAGAGGAAATAACTGGTAGGAAATCAGAGCATGCAATCCTCAGGTCAGAAAACAATGATGTATTTTCCTCTCCACTACGGTGAATGAAGTAGAGCATCACCTGACAGAAACCAGGGGGTCTTTTAGGGGAAGAAGAAAGGAAAGTAGCGACGTGACATCTTGCTATACCTTCCCCCCCACCAGGCCCTTGTCATTAATTTTTGTAGTTTCCTGTGCTTAGAAACAATGTCACTGCCTACTATGCCCTTCTAGAACATCCTTACTTTTCCTTTTACATTTTAAACTATACGTGTCTTTTCCTTTCCGTATTTCCCTATGAAGCCAGGCTGAGAGACTTGGGATTGTTCAGCCTGGAGAAGAGAAGGCTCTGGGGAGACCCTATAGAACCTCACAGTACCTAAAGGGGGCCTGCATGAGAGCCGGAGAGGGACTCTTTACAAGGGCATGTAGTGACATGACAAGGGGGATGGCTTTAAACTGAAAGAGGGTTGCTTTAGATTAGATATTAGGAAGAAACTCTTCACTGTCAGAGTGGGGAGACAGAGATTGCCCAGAGCAGCTGGGTCTGCCTTATCCCTGGAAATGTTCGAGGCCAGATTGGATGGGGCTTTTAAGCAAACTGGTGGAATGGAAACTGTCCCTGTCCATAGCAGGGGGGTTGGAACTAGATGTTCTTTAAAGTTCTTCCAACCTAAATGATTCTGTGGTTCTATCTCAGCTCCTCCATTTAGAATAGTGTTTGTTTCTGCACTAAAACATAGCACAGACTACATGCACAAGTTTTCTTAACAGGTTCTTCATGGTTGAAACTGCACCACAAAAAGAATCAGGAAGCTCTCAAACACATTCTACCAGTGCAGATCCATGCTACGGAAATCAGTCAGCACAAAGAACGGAAAAAAAGCCAGAGTAAGAACAATTCTCAAAAGCTCTGTCCTAAATAATAGAGTAGGATTACTTTGTTTTTGTACAAAGGCAGTAAAAATATTATTTGTTCATACCTGTTACAGCGAGAAGGGCACCAAAAATTTTAATCAAAGCTAGAACAAAGGATATGCCAAAATACCCAGTCAGGGAGAAAAGGAATGCATAACCATAAGTCTGAACTGGATGCTGCAACAATAAAAAAAAAAAGCCGGTTAGGAAAATGTAAAACAAACCCTGAGGTATTGCAAAATGACATAAAACTACAGACTTTAATCAACTGCTTGAGCAATAATAAGCTGTTCAACAATGCATTCATGCAAAAATCCTTATTTTAGTTAAATAATGGAAAAATAATAATGAAATTATAAGCTTATAAATCTGGTCCTGTGATTTTGTTGCTTTTTAAAACATTACCCTATCTTATACATCAAAGACTGGAAAAACTTGCTTACTGTATGAATTATACAAGTTAACCTGTTTACATGATGAAAATAGAGCTTTAGAGAGAGAAGTGGTGAGATTTTCTAAATCATACAGAGCAATGTTTTCCAATGAGGTTCTTCATAGAAAAAGGCAAATCTTTACACCTACCTTTGAGCAAAATGTTACTGCAGGGCTTAATCCACTAGTGCATGTTAATCCAAACAAAATATACACAAACCCTATTGAATAGGAATACAAAACCTAGAATAGTGTAAGAGAAAATAATTACTAGGTGATACTATACGAAAGGACAAAATTAAATGTTTTCAGATGCTTGGTCCTATTAATATGCTCAGCTTCTCAGAGCTGAATTTGCAGCGTTTGATGGTATTTTTACTAGGATTTATAGTTGATGTACAGTGAAAAGTCAACAATAAGTGTTAGACACATTCTTCCTACCCACAGCAACATAAAAGAAGTTTGGAAAGCTAGTCAGTTAATAATATCCTGAGGTCCGTGTCAACTGTGGCAAATCCTTCAAGTTCAGGATTTCACAGCCTAAATAAAACTTCCCACAACTATGCAATTTAATAGTCTGAAGAACACGTTACACATATTTCATTTTCTGGTACTTATCCAGCACAGTAAAGACCTGTATTACATTAAATGTGCAAAGGATAGCACAGAATCATCATGGGCTGCCAGAATTGTAACGTAAGTTTCATCTGTGTCACTTCAGTTCACATGCACGGCACACATGCATCATGGTTATAGCGTACAGGAGTTTCAAAAATGACCAGCTCCGGTTCAGTGGTCAGAACACTAAGGAAACAGGTAAGTTCTTTATTTTCTCTGCACCCTTATTCAATTCATAGCTTCATTAAGCAAGAAAACAATCTTCATCTATTCTTTCCCATGCTGTGTCAACAAGAGTAGAAGCTGGAACTGCCCATCTACGCATCCGTCCATCCATCCATCCATCCATCCATCCATCCATCCATCCATCCAACCATCCAACCATCCATCCATGCAGCAGGAGGCATTCAGCTGTTTGGGCAACATTTAGTAGCCTCTTCTTGTGAAACAGGGAATGAGTCAACAGAACTATTCTACACAATACTGGCTAGCACACGCTGATCTACTATGCTTTCAAAACTCAGTGTCTTGTTATAACATCTCAGTTACTGGGGAAAATCTATTAACAATTGATAGCAATTCCATGAGACAACAGACCACTTATAACTGCTCTATAATAAAGAAGGATGAATGCACGTTTAAAGAGCAGACCTGCTCTCAAACACTTAAAAACTAATGACCTGATCCTCAGAGCTTTTACTTGACACTGCTTATATACACATAAGTCAGTCCCTAGTTCTTCACTTGCCTCTGCATCCAGCTTGTCTCCCTAAGTACCCAAAGACCTCACTTTTCACAACCAGGAATAAACACCACATTTCTATTTCCTTGTTAGGCAGTGTAATATAAGTCACTTCCATAGAATGACACATAAGGCAAAAATCAGGTATAACCTTCCAGAACAGCGGTTACTATTTCAGCCACAAGACATCTTTTCACTTTTCACAATTTCTTAAATCCAGGGCAATTTCCAAATCTGACAGAGTAAGAGAGATCCTGTGGATGAGAGGTTCCTTTATTTTTTAATTTAATTTCCAGATCACTGTCCATTAAACATGATCTCCAATTCAGATGCAATTTTTACCCACAGTCTCAAGTACAGAAAATTATTTCCAAAATTCTGCTTGTACTTCTGCACCGAATTCTCTGAACAAAATCCTGAAATGTAATGTCTAAACCACAAACAAACAAAACCTTTATATCCTAAACCACTACACTCATCCTCTACAAGCAGTATGAGTATACAGTATGAGGACCAACATTTGTCAGCCTAGTGCAGAATAAAAAGCAAAGTCCTGGAGATAGCAGGAGCTTCGTAGGTAAGGCAGCAACAACTGTCAGATGCATAGTGGGCAAGAAAACAGCTACAGATTGCCCTTTGGTTTGGATTTTGGAAATGACACCTATAGAAGGCTGCACTGGGTCAGGTGAGGTCCATGTAGCTAAAATCTCTGTCCCCAGCAGCAGTCAACAGTGAACACTAAGAAAAAGTACAAGAATAAAAACAAGAAGACAGTGACACTTTTAGGTATACATTCTTCCACTTTCCAGAAACTTGTAGGTCAAACTTATTGAGCCATCCTAAATCACTTCTAGCCTTAAATGAAGATTCCCTCTAACTTTTTCTCCATTTATGAAGCTATTCTCATGAGAAACTAGATTTTTCTAGTTAAATGTCAAATACGTGCCAAACACAGAAAATACATTTCAGTAACTTTTTACCTGTGGTATATTCATATTACGCCTTTTACAGTAAGAGATTTATATGTATTTACTCAACTTCAGAGAAAAATATGCCAAATGCAAACAAGTTTTATCTAAAAAGAAAAATAACCTCAGACCGTATGAACAGATAATCCACATTGAAAGTAAGTATATAAAAATACTGAACAAGATTTTTTCAAAATTATGTATTTCTCTGAATCAGGAACAAAAATATTCACCCACTGCGAGAGAGTTTTACAGATTTCAAAAGATTTAAAAAACCCTGCCTACCAAGTGCTAGCACACTCTAGAATATAAAGTATAGCAAGTAAGAAAAGCATCATGTTCCATGTAACACATGTTCAACTATATCAGGAGAACAGTGTGTATTTTGCAGAGATTAAGGGCATGATCATACAAAAACCACTACACTGATCTCAGGCCTGCAGGTAGACAAAGGAATTGTTGCTAGAAATGAGTATTTCTGTAGCTGCAATATACATTTGGAGCTGCACACAGAAAGCAAAACCCTTGAAAGGTTAAAAACTGAAACAGAAAAATCAGCAGAAGTCCTCAGACAAATAGAAAACCCCAAGAACAGTACACCAAGAGCTTTTCCTTTCATAACCAAGAGAAAAGCACATTAAGTTCCATGTTTTGTCAATGTAGGCCTTGCCTATGATAAAACATGTTCTTTTAAAATTGCAAATGTGGTATTTACCATTTCTGAATTAGAACCATTGTGCAACTTCATAGCTTTTTCTTGTACATTTCCTATAACTGCATCTGCACAGAGGGCAAGGGATATTAGGACCACACCTATTAAAACAAAGAAAGAAACAAGAATCATTTCAGAATATTCACCAACAAAGTAGTGGCAAAAAATCCCAGGAACAGAAAAATAATAACCCTCCCCTAACATATTCTAAATGTCAGCAAAAATATTTCATGACACCAGTACAAAGCAGTGCCTACCTCCACCAATTAACCCCTGAGCACTGTCTGTGTCTCTAAGCTTGATGGGAACATCTGGGCATTGCTATAAAGAAGGCAGTTGTAGTTTTTGTAGTAACAAGAGTGACAGAGTATCAATTGCAGTTAGCTAATGAAGATAAATAACCAGAGAACATACTCTTTTTGAGTAGTTAATCCCGTATTATCTTTTCCTGACAAACAGAAATGTTAGATGTAACAGTAAAACAAATGCAAGAGGACAGACGATAGAAATCTTTCATTACTGAAATATTAATTTAAAAAACTACTGTTCAGGTACAAATTCCATGGTTTTAGGTTATCATATATACTCACAACAAAGTCACTACACAGTCAATAACAGAATCAGTTTTCCAGTAACAAAAAACTAGTAACTCTAGTCATGTCAGTCACAATTCATTTCCCAACTTCCAAACTTCCATGACTGTTGTATTTAATGATGAACACAGGTTGAAATACACTATTCCGAAGTATACAACATTACAGAAGATACCAATCACCACAACGCAAATCAAAATGCACTCTAGTCTTGGTTCCTTAAAAGATTGTGTCAAGGAAGAAACTAGAAGACTAGAAACAAGCAGTGTTTTATTTTCTTAATCCTACGTTCTTACAATCAGAGGTGGAAAATTCAACATTTTTAAGGCCCATGAAGTTTAGGTGGTATTTTCTTGGCAAGCTTCTGAATGTATAGGAACTTCTAAACCAGTGTTTTTAGTTTGGGAACCACTTCCTTTCCATGGCTAGACTTTCCAGGTCTCTTCATCATTCAAAGTTATCAGGCATTGGAAAAGGTATAACTCAATGGAAAAGACATGAAAACATGAATAATATTGGTAATGCTAAAAATACAGCTATCTCATCTGCATGGATTCAGCTCTGGTCCAAAGATATAGTAACAGCTCCAGCTCAGCAATTTTACTCTGTAAAGTGATGGAAGCATGTCTCCATGGGCATTCTCCATCATGATTGTTCCAGCCTTGCTTAATGGCCCAGGCACAGCACTGGACTGAGATGAAAGGGTTACCTGGAATCTGAAGCGCCAATGCACATGAAGAGGAGAAATATGAGGACAAGACAAATGTTAATCTTATACCCATTACACAGCTTGGAGTGTGAGAATTGTTCCACTCATTGTGGCAGCGCTGAGCAGAAGCAGCAGCAGCAGGAGCAAAGCCATGGATGAGACCAGCAATGTTGTGTTGTATATAAAACACTAGCTAAAACAATTGGAAAAACTGGTCCTGAATTAGTTCTGAAAGAAATCTGCATGGAAACAGTTCTACATAAATCATGGGAATTAACTCAGGAATTCAATTATCCTTTGTCAGTTGAGAAAGAAATTCAACTAAGTTTTTAAATCCAAGCAGGTTAAAATCCTTGCTTTGCTTCTGAATTTAGACAGAATTAAAAGGTTAAAATGTGAGAACTCCACCTAAAAGCTACAGAAAATCTGGCTGAGATCACCACTTAATAGAAACTAAATGGTTCTGAAATGGGAAAATAATTAAAGATTTAACTAGAAAAAACAACTAATCTTTTTTAAGTTTTAAAATGGTCCAACTGAATGTTACCGTATTTTTTTTTTTAACATATATATACTGGGCTAAGTCTTTCTTGAGAATACATGAGACATTTCAACCAAAAGGGTGCAGTTTCCAGAAATTTTAGGAACCTAAGAACTTACACTTTGAATAAAGGTCTCTTCTGCCACAGACAGAGCTCTGCTAGGGCAAAGCCACAATGAAACTTGCATTTTCAGTACGATACCTGAAGGCACTCTGCCAAGAGCTCAGAACTTCTATGGAATGCTTATTGTAGGAAAAAAACAAGCATTTTCTTATACTCTAAAATGTAATATATCTTTACCTGTCAAGTTGAAGTTTGGTGCAACTGTGCTGTCAGCTAAAGTAAACCATATTAATCCTAGACTCATACATAGGGCAGCAGACACGTCTACAATATTATAACGTTTTCCTACAAAATATGAACAGCAAGAATGGACTGTTAGCCCTCTCAAAATTCCATGTTTATCCTGTTTAACATACTAGAAGGCAAAGGAAACGTTGCAACGTCATTCTTTTACTTAAACAGAAGACTTAATGTTCTGGTCTTTCACAACTGGACTTAGTTTCTCCTACAGCAGAAGTTCCTGCCATGGGGGAGGACCCTACGGGAACTCCTTTCCCTAATGGGAAATATCTGATTCTTGTGGTCAGCTTTGGTTTGACTCCTGACACAAAGCACATCCTCCCTGACAAAGCATTCTCTTAAAAACTTCAGGACCACTTAGATGTTTTCTTACTACTTTTCCCTCATACAAGACATTTCGGCTACTTTCACCGATCAGAAAGAAGTCAATTCCAAACACTAACAGACAACTTTGGCACTCAGAGAACCCTACACTGTCTTATAGTTCGGGAAAGAGAGGTTGTGGCGGGGAATGGAAAAAGAAAGTAAGGACATGAAAAAGCAGGAGTTAGTACATCTTGTTTGAAATAACATACTCCTTGCTCAGAAGCTGAACTTTGAACATGAGCTTCCAAGGGAACTGTTTTGAGCTGAATTTTAAAAATATTAAATAATATTAAAAATATTAAATTAAATTTTAATATTAAATAATATTTTTAAAATTGCTTCTGAGAGCACAACACTACTACAGCACCATAAAAAGTTTCACAAAGCTTTAAGGACATAACAGTCACTTTGCATTAAAATGATAAAAAATTACTTCTAATAAAAGGTAAATACTGTGTAGGCATGTGCATATGTAAAGTTGTAATCTCCTCTGAAAATTCAGCTGTTTTTCAACCAGAAGGCCAGAATTACTTCCAGAAGTATAAATACAGCATTCTAGATTTTGTTCCATAATACTTGTCCATGTAGAGCTTTAGTGACTGAATTTTTATGTATTGAACAAACAAACTTTTATAAAATACTTAAGTCTCCTAAATCCAGAAATACTGAAGTATATTTAGTTACATAGCTATAACCTTTATCTGTTTTTCTCCAGATTCCATTTTCTCTTCTCAGAATATGAACTATGACTTTAGGACTAGCCAAAGACATGCAAAATCAGGTGAATTGCTGATTAAACATTCAATCAAAATTTAGGAATTAATCTTTTCAAACAAGAGTAGGTATTTTCTTCACAAATCATGGTTGGATTTTTTTTTCCATTTCAAGTTTTCCATTTCAATATTGAAATTGTTTCATTTATAAAGGGATTTATTTTAGAAAACAAACTTAACTCTTCTTAAAAATTAAGAAAGCTTGTGTAAAAAAGAAAGTTTTGCAAGTGACATGTAGAATGTTTTTCCCCATATTTTCTGTTGGTCTAATTATATTTGTAAATTTTCTCAGAGGATGCTTCAGAAATTCTCATTTTCTTCCTATAGGAAAAATTCTACCAGTGGAACTTAAAAAAGTACAGGATTCCATATACAACTGCCTCTCAAAGAAACAATTAAAAAAAACATCTAATAGCAAGACTAACACTTACCTTGTATAAAAACCCCACCTATCATAACTGGAATCAGCTTACAGCACTTGAAGATGACTTGAGTAGGGTAATTCAGATATCCTAAAGAGGTATTTGACAAACCCATAGTTCCCACTGTCAAAAACGCTATTATCATGTAGGTTTTGCCAGGAATTCTACAAAACATAAACATACAAACCTTTGCATTACAGATTCATCTTGAGGAGATTTAGCTTGGAAATTTAGGTAAAGAAATACTCTTGTAATACAACTTCAATATCTTTCTCCCTGAATTTCATTCCATAGAAATTTAAAAATGCACATAAATGTCTAATTTCATATTTCATTTCTTTCAGTTACTCCAAATAAACAGCACAAATACAAGACAATAAAAACTTTATGGCTCATGAAGTATTCAAGCAGTAATTCTTTAACTTCCTTCTGAGAAGGTATGTTATTTACACAAGAATCAAGACAAAGGTTTCAGGTTATTTGTCAAAGGAAACACAGAAGATTGGTATACCAAGATATCCTGGATCTTAGTTCTCTCACAGGTCACTGTGACAACTTCTTTGGTGAAGTTTTCACATGAATCTTGACATTTTTAAAATTAAGAAAGTTTAAAAAAGTACCACTGTTTTATGAAACTCAACAAAACTAAGGGAGCAGTGATTCAGATACCATGAACAGAGGGGCTCACTGAACATTTTCAGATGTTTTGTTCACAATTTCATGAAATTAACACCTGACAACAGATGATCCAACAGTAACTTTTGTGCTCACTTTGTGATTTTTTTTACAGTTATTGCTGTGCATATGTTCAGCTATTTTTCACGCATACTCATAAACATGCTAAGAACATAATGAGCTGTCCTGCTGTAATCCTGTATTATCTGCAACTCATTATGTGATATACACATACTCTGAGGCATGCAAGAAAATTTTAAAATTTAAGAAATACAGATTTCTGCATGTCTACAAGAAGATGCCTAGGTTATCTAAAATAAAATGTAAAATGTATTTCAGATCTACATTTCCAACACAACTTACTTGAAGGGTCATGGTCTATAAGCATTACCAACTGGTAATAAAAACCCGTAAATACAAGTAACAGAACACCCAAAAGGTAACTGTGCAATATTATCAGATGCATCTCAAAAAGTCAGGTAACTTAAAATATATGCTGTCAGTGTTTAAAATAAAAGGAATAATTTATCAAAGTTGTGTTGTTTGGCTAAAAAAGAATTTTATAATCTTAAACCAGTATATGCAAAACCATCCAAGCTTGATGGCAGGTAAGGAAAACTAGTTATGTTCAACTAGAATATAAGGCAATTTTAAAGTTCACGACACCATGGCAGCCTCTATGCAAGTTTCCAGAGTGCCTCAATATACACTTTACAGAGGCTATAGGGGTAGGAAGCTGCAGAATGGCTACAATGAGTCAGAAAATATCCCATTTCCACAAATGGGAGATCAAAAATCTCCTTGGTCAACTGCAGCGAAAACACAGAACAGTTTTGTGGCAGAGTGTTATGAGTGCTGTCTCAAATGAAAACAGCAAAACTTTAGCACATCCTTTGAAGCAAACCCACTCAGCCACATGGCAAACATGCATGAGCATGACCTGTGACACTCTCCAAGATGCACAGCATGTTAGAGGAACCTCTTAGTGAGCAGGTGCCAATATTTGAGGAAAACATATTCACTGACAGATGGCTTCAAGTGCCGTGAAGTGCATTGGCTCTATTCTAGATGTGATAATCCCAAGCAACACATACACGAGTCAGTCTCTATCAGCCACCTTAAAGATACAATATGTTCTGTAAGTGGGACAAAGTGACAGCAGAGTCAACAAAATTACTTACAGGTCTGAAATCTCAGTGGGTACTTCTAAAACATTCTCTACATCACCCAGAAATTCACTTCCTTTTATCTACGGAACTGCTAGCAATGCCTCACAGTACTCACATTCAAAAAACAGAACTTAAATTTACCATGAGTAACAAATACTTCTAATTTCATGGACAGTGGGTAAAATGCTTGGAAAAACACATACCTTCTTCTTTTGTCCTGAATCAACTGCAATTCTATTAGTCCAAAAATGGAATAAAATCCAAATTGCACTAAAGTGAGGTACCAACCAAAAGGTTTAAAACCTTCCACTGAAAATATCAATTCCTATAAAAACAAAAACCCACCAAAGTCATGTACATACACCAAAATATTAAATGGACAAAAAAAATCAACAGACCTTTTTCCTTCATGTACATGCAAATCTAGTCTTTGCAGATGCTGGTTATTAACTAGAATTTATCTGCCATATGTAACTTGCAAAGTATTGAAAAAGGAAAGACCATTTAGGTTCTCCAAAATGAAAGGAGAAAATTTACATTTGTTGTAAGTACACTGAAATTACTGGATCAATTCATCAGGGGAATACATTTGCTCCATTAATAATTATCTCAAATTACAGATGGCTTCCTGTCTGCTTTTTTGCTGGTTTTCAGTTAATTTACTTCAGTAGACCATTTTTATTCAGATTTTATAAATATCTCAGGATAAATTTAATACAAATTTTCTCTAACAAACATCCTTACTGATAATTTTCAGCACTTAGGAATGCACACCTAATATTTTGAGTGCCTACATTAAATAGCACTTGTGAGTTCATGAATTTGCAGACTGTGGGAACATTTTAAACCAGAGCAATTTGTTAAGGAAAAATACATACCCTGCATGAAGACTTATGTAGGTGTGTCAGTTATAGAAACAAAAGGGTACCTAGTATTCTCCTTTCTGAGATTCTGCTTTTAATTACTGATAGTGTTTTCTAAGTCTTTGGAATAACTTTACGTTAACAAACTTCTCAGTGGCTTTTGAAAACTGCACTGGAAATGTGATTTTTAATTATCAAGTTTTTAAATCACTGCTTTATTGAGAATACTCAATGAACTTACAAATAATTAAAAAAATGGAACAGAAATGTAGCTGCTCGAGATAAAAGAGAAAAGATTAGCAGAATAGCAAATGTTTAACTAAAATGGCATAAACATTATGCTTCTGTTTAACAAGCTACCACAGTACATGTTTCAGCTCTGTCCTGAGAGCAGAGAGAAAAATAAGATGACTGTAACTGTACAGCACTCATGGAACTTAAGGAGGTGTAAAGGTTTCAACATCAACGAAGACCTTGGTATATTTTGCACACAGAAGTAAAAGATCAAGTTATGAAAGCCCAAGTGATCTAAACTTTGCGGGCACATGAACTGTAACGGAAACTTAAATTATACATTACTTGCTGTTCTTGAATACTGACTTGAAAGGCTGACTTTGCAATAAATATCTAGTTTAAACATCTATGCATATTAAATTACATACTATGTTTTTATGCTATTGAAAAAGAAAAGGGGTAGGAGGAATTGGCCTAAGACACAAGTTCATAGCATTTACCTGTAAATATCCATAGATTAGATAAAACATAAAAACTCCAGAAACACAGATGAAAAATTGAGTAGGTTTGCTAAATTTGCTGAGATTTATGCCAAGAACTACAATGTCATCTACTGATTTGATATGGGGAGACATAGCTTGAGATTTGGAAGGTACACTGATGGAAATGTATTTTCTTGATGAAGTGAATTTCAGATCCATGGTTCCTGGTTTGCTGCATTCGGTGCTATTGTTGTCTTCTGTCTGCTTTTCTCTTTCTGTGTGTTTTCTGTCTGAAAGCTGAAAGAAATGCTAAAGTCAGAGAGGACATAGCATACAGCCTCCAAAACCAACATTAAATGAACTGGACATTTATAGGAGAAATATAAAGGTTTCAGAGTTTTGCTGAATTGTTTTTACTCACAAATTTTACTTATCTTTTCTGATGTCCAAAGTTAATGTCAGTTAACTTTGCGAACACCAAAGTTAACACCAGAGGCCATCAACACTTTATGAAAGCACTTTTGCTTCATGTGGGAAGTAGCATTGCTACACTCTACAAAGCAAACAAACCAACCCATCAACCCAAAACATCAGCAACAGAAAAGCAGATTGAGTTTCCCAACAGCTCTAACTAGTCCCATCATGTATTCACACGAGTGACTGCTTGGAAGAGAAGTGATCTCCATGACCAACTCCCAGTGAAAGAACTGGTATTGAAGCACTGTGGTTCTGCCTACTTTGCTTCATCTTCACAGCAAATCACAGCAGACTAGTCTACAACATGGGAAGCCTTGCTTAAACTACAGGTTTGAGCCTATGATCAGTTACAAGTGTTGAAGTGGAAGAAGCTATCCCCTCATCCTCACATTTCTTCACTATTGCACACTTTTGCAGAAAAGAACATGGAGATGGAAACGAGCAGACTGAGAAGCCAGTCTCAAAAGATCAGACTGTTTATCTGATGAGGTCTATGATATGGCAATCTCTTTAATATTTATCACATGCAGCTATTTCCACATGTAACAGAAAACAAAATGGGATGATTCAAGCCTAGAGAAGGAATTTAGCAGCTTACTAGACTGAGATGCAATTAATTCTGTTCTCCAGCTCAGCAGACAGTAAATATGGTGTTTGGGCTTTTTTTTTTTTAAGATAAAACATACTGGTCAGACAATTGTCCCAAGACTTTTAAGTGTAGGTCAATATCAAGTTCAGTGAGCAGTTAGTAATTAAACTCTGTCTCAGCTGTTTAGTGGTTTGTTTTTCCCAGCTCAAGAATAATGCATCTCATCACACATGTATAAAAAATGCTTTCCTCATTGTTTTTAAATGGAAAATGTCCTAGCATATTAACACTAGATCATGCAATAAATGTAGTCTGCAAGAACACTGTCAATTTATTATGCAATATATTATACAATACCAGAAATTACAAGTCTAGCTGAAAAACCAAGGCCTAGTATGAAGCTTGCAATGTGCTTATGTTTCCTTCTTTCATATGATCTACTATCAGGTTGGAACAAGAATCCTACTAGAGTTCTGAAAGAACATCTTGGGGAGCTAAACAGGAGTTTAGGGGCCATCATAATTTTTTGTGCTTAAATTCACAGCTCTTCAGCTGAAGATCAAAAGTGAGAGGTAGAAAGTTTACCCCTGTGGATTTTTAGCCAATCCCAACATGACCATTAAAAAAAAGGAAAAAAAGTTTTAGACTATTTTTAGTAAAAACACTAGTGCTTTAGAAAAGCGCTAATGTCAGACAACGAGGCATGAGTGAGCCTTCACATACAATATCATAGAGTTCTGATAACCATCAAAGAAAGACTGAAAGAACAATGGCAAAAAGGGTTATCAGGATGAAGGAACAGGTTGCCCATCTTAGGAACTGAAATAAGATGAAAGCATAACTTGTCTAGCCTAACAATAGCCCAAAGCAAAGAAAATAGACCTGCTTTCAATAAAAGTATGGAGTGCCACTAAGGAGAAAAAATAGTTCTAATTTTAAGGATAGAAGAATGAGAGCAAGTGGATATGAAGTGATCATGAACAAATTTACCCTTTCCATCTCTAGACTATGTGTATTCTAGAGCAGCCTAAAAATGAATGAACAACTGAACTGGTTTTTTTCCAGGTGAAGCTTATAAAAGCCATTGTGTACAGCTGTTGAGATTGGGCATGATAAGGAGCAGTCCTCTTTAATCCCATGTTTATAGCATCCCACCACTAAGCTGCCTGCAAAAGATGCTTGGTGACTTGATCACTAAATCCAGGATATGAACTACTATTCTCCCCAAAAGAATTACATGCAAAGTCAGGACTTCCAAGTCCAAGCCCAAAGATCAAATCACCATGAAGGAAAATCAGTGTAGTTCGGAACCTATCCCTTGGTGGCATCTCAGCTGAACTTGTATTTTTTTCAATGCCTGTTTAGATCTTTCCTGTCCAGCCAACACTTCCTCTTACAGGCACCCAGCATTTGTTAATGTCAGTTTCTCGGTGGAACAAGTGCTGCAGGAGCAATCTGAGCCTCATTTTTCAGCTAAGTGGAAACACAGCATGACATATGCTCAGAAGACACGGCCATGTACTGTCATGGGTGCTTCAAGAGTCCAAAACTGAGAGCTTTAGTGGTTGCTGAGAGAGCTTGCACAGCATCAAGGCCTTTTCTCTTTCTCCCTCTGCCCACCCCTGCAGTGAACAGACTGCGGTGCAGGCAGCAGGCTGGGAGGGGGCATAACCTGACAGATGACCTGAACTAATCAGAGATATTCCATAGAGTGCCATGGACAGCAAAAAAAAGTAAGGAAGTCGGGGGGGAGGTTCAGTAACGTTAGCCAGCTTTTGCTCAGGAACTGGCTGGACACTGATCTATCTGTGGGAGGAGTGATCATCTTTACATCACCTGTTTTGGTTTGCTTCTCTTTGTCCATTTCTTCTCCACTTCTTAAATAATTTTTATATCGACCCATGAATTTTCTTTTTTACTCTTCCTTTCCTCTTCCCCAGTCCCTCTGGGGGTAATGAGGAAACTGAGCAAATGGCTGTGTAGTGCTGAGCTGCCCACTGGCATTAAACCACACAATTAACATAATCTTCAATTTTCAACTATTTCTATTCAAAGTATTTCCTCAGGAACATCATCAGATTTTACAATCTGTCAATTTAATTTTTTGCAGATTACCAAATCTTTCATGAAAGTAGTAAGGAACAACACTGATTACTCCAGACACACCCACAACCATCCATAAACCTATGATACATGGTAATTCAAGGAATATTATGTAACAGCTGAAGAAACTGTAAATGTATGTATGCCTTTGAAACAGTTTCCAACAAGTAATTTCATTAGCAACAGTGACAGAACTCTTCTGAAATTCACTGTGACTTTTCAAACTGCCATTTTTCTACGTTTGAAAACTGTTATTCCTCCTCCTCTCATCAAAATCCCTCAAGCAACTAATTCACCTCTTGAATGAACATACAGCAAAAATCTGTTTTATGAAGAGTTAAGAGCTGTCCTCATTCGTGTAAAATACGGATTTCCCTATTTTCTTTTTCCTCCCGCGTGTAAAAGTGTAAACAACACATTCTTTAGATCAAAGACGTCCTGTTTCTTCCCCTTTAAAGAAAAGTCCCTTGCAGATCAGTACTTTAACCTACCACACAAAACAGTGATTATGTGAAGGAGAAACAAATGAACAAATGAGGAGAAAAGCAAAATTTCTCTGGTCTCCCAAAAGTTAGCGACTTGTACTAAGCATGGAAAAAACATCATGAAGGAGTTCAGCCTTGGTTGGCCAAGGTTTTTTAATACTGAAGAACATCTGTTAAATCCGTAATTTTGGCAGAAACCAGCATCTTAGTACACTCAGAAAAACTGTTCGCTTGAGACACACAAGGCAAGCTCCAAGTTGGCCTTGGCCGTGATCCTCTGGAAACTATGCCAGAAATGCTTGGTGGCAGGACAGCAGCTGGCACCGCAGCAGGGATGCCGCAGGTAACTGGGACGCCAAAGTCCATCTGTGGGAAACCTGAGCAGATACTTTGCTTGACGGTACCTGCGTCCCGCCCCGGAGGCAAAAGAGGGAAGGGGGATAGGCTGCAGCATGATCCCTGAGGCTTCCTTCCTGCCCAGTCGCCTGCGCCAGGTGTGTCCCTTCCCGAGCACCCGGCAGCTGTTCCGGGCAGGGCTGGCACGGAGGCTTTCCCTCCAGCTGCCACAGGCCGCCATTCCCCGCCCTTCCCCCGGGAGAGGGAACGCCTCGCTGCCCACGGGCCCCGCGGGACACACTCGGGCCTGCCGAAACCCTTTCGACACTCAGTGTCAGCCTCCTCCCGCTCCAGATCCTGCCCCCGACGCCCCTCACCGTCGCGCTCATGGCCCCTGGACGCCAGGCGACGCTTCCC
>VZRQ01003526.1:879817-892111 GCA_013397975.1 Machaerirhynchus nigripectus | reverse complement strand
TTCCTCGTGTTGAGGTGACACTTCTTGTGTTTTAGTTTATGGCCATTGCTCCTCATTCTGTCACTGGGCACCACTGAAAAGAGTCGGGCACCATCCTCTTGGAACTCACCCTTGAGATATTTATATGCATTCATGAGATTCCCTCTCAGAATTCTCTTTTCCAGACTAAACAGGCCCAGCTCCCGCAGTCTCTCCTCAGAAGAGAGATGCTCCAGACCCCAAATCATCTTTGTGACTCTCTGCTGAACCTTCTCCAGGAGCTCCATGTCTCAATGGTACTGAGGAGCCCAGAACTGGACACAGCACTCCAGATGGGGCCTCACCAGGGCCAAGCAGAGGGGGAGGATCAATCACCTCCCTCCATGTGCTGGACACGCTCTTCCCGATGCACCCCGGGGTACCATTGGTCCTGCTGGCCAATAACTCCGCTGTGCCCTGCCCCGCCGGAGAGCAACCGGGACGTGGCGAAGGAGCCCAGGGTGGCGGGAGTATCGGGAGGGGCTGAGGAGCTCCTCGCCTGCCTGCGCTCCCCGCAGCTGCCAGGAGGAGTGACAGGGACACGTGTGGGGGTGTCACCTCCCCGCCCAGGTGTGCTTTGGTCAGGCGCTGCTTTAGGTCCGCAGCGACTGGGACTGCCTAAATACTCTGGAAAAGCCTCCTGGAGAAGGCGATCGTATTTCCCAACACGGTGACATCAAGACTCTTTGGAATCCTGAAAAAGTTTTTTCCCGAGGTTTGGTTGATGCTCTGCTGTTCCGATGTGAGCAATGAATCGCCCACCCAAAGCTGCTGCTTTCATTAAAAAAAAAAAGGCAAAAATGCATTCAGAGGGAGGTGTTCTTGTGATCATTCCACATGAGGCTGCAGGAAAGAAACAGTAAAAGTATTTGATAATGACAAGCCAAAAGGTAAATGAGAGCAATAACAGTAGAATGTATAGAGCATAATGGCCAAAGGAATCAGGTAAAGAACTTAGAAGAAACGTAGCTAAAGGCATTTTGGGCAAAATGTGCAAATTAGATGTAGCTTGAAAATACATAAAATCCAGTTATTATTCATATCAGTCTATAAAATGGCAGTGCTATGTTTTCTGTAATTATGTGCAGAGGTATTTAACGTTATACATAGTCACTACAGGACAATAGATATGTATTTAAGAAATTCAAGCTTTTATGTTTACAGTGTTTTAAAAGTTTTTCTTACTTTATCCAGTGTTAGTGTAGTAAATCAGTGTGTGTTATAGATAGTAGCTACAAGTGCTCCAGAATTTAAAATCATATTTTTAAGGGTATTTATTAAGCGACAAAAACCAAAAAGAAAATGTGTACTACAGGGTTACTTAAAAACTAACAAATAAACAAAAATTTGAAACGTTTTAGCCACTAGCTGTTTCTGAAAAATGGGATTAGTGATTATTGAGAAAAATTCTTGCACCCATCTTCTTGTGACGTTCCAGTGCTTCTTGGTTCGAGTTTCCTTTACTTGGATTTAGGGATTTCACATTTAGCAAAAAATGGTGCTTTTTTTTTTTTTTGCAACAGTATGGATGGTGCTTTTCACTGTCTCTGTGATGCAAGTAACTACCCCTGTAACTCAAGTAAATATATTCAAGCTTGCACATGATCAGCTGGGATTTTCTAGCTTCCTGTAAATAAATTCTCTAATGCCAGCTGTAATAAACTTTACTGTTACAGATGTAAGTGGAGTGATTACACAGGAAGTTCCACCTGAACATGAGGAAGAAGTTATTTTCTGTGCGCTTGACTGAGCACTGGAACAGATTGCCCAGAGAGTCTGTGGATTCTCCCTCACTGGAGATACTCAAAAGACATCTGGGCACAATCCTGAGTAATGTGCTCTAGAGGACCCTGCTTGAACAGTGGTTGGACTAGATGACCTCCAGTGGTCCCTTCTAACCTTACGTGTTCTGTGCTTCTCTGAGTGGCTCTTACTGACTCAGTGGAAGCAGGCAGATAGCAGGAAAAATCAAACTGCATCACCAAACTGGATTGACTAAATAACCTGTAACTGGGTGGAAGGAACCTGAGTATGTGAGGCCCTTGATTAGGAAGACTGAGTAGGAGAAACACACTGGAAGATGTGATCTGATATTCCTTAATATCTGAGACTTGTTGATATCCTACTGTAGTCTTTTTTAGCTCACAAATTTAGAAATTAGGCTGCTTGATTTTGGGAGGTCTCCTGCCTGTTGTTAAAGAGAATGTATTTTGCTGTTTGCAATGTATTTTTCTATTTCTATTATCCATATTCCATCATTCCAACTGGAAAGTGGCATGTATGCTGGAGAATGTTCTCTTTAAATAAAGCAGAAGAGTAAACGACGAGTAGGATGTTTATTATTGATCTCGCAGATGCTTTTGCAGTCTGCAATATGAACACATATGGATTACTGGTAAAGCTGGAAAGCAAATTACATTTTCTTTTATCGTTTGTAAAAATGAAGTTAGGGCTTATGAAAGGTACTGGATTCAGGCTCTGGGGACCTAACTTCTCTGTTTATCCAGGAAATAGATGTTGTACATCACAAGCAGAGGCAGTGGAAGTATTAAAGATCTCAAAGTTCTCACACTCCCTGTCTGTACTTCTGCTTCTTGGCCAACTCAAGGTACTGATAGGAAAGCTTAGTCTGTGCACAAACTTAATCCTGTTTTTTTTTCTTCTGTAAGGTACACAATAGGTTGGACTGCTGTAGCTTTATTAACCAGAGCTTTTGTTCACTACAGTCTAATTTAGAAAAGCCAGCTCCTTAATAGGCTTTGCTGCCTTTGTTGTCTAACCTAGATAGCTTTCACGCCCTTTCAATATGAGCATTTCTAATTTTTCAGCAGTGAAATGGTACCCCTGTACCCATGTCCCATACAGCAGGTTGGGAATTAACCAGAGCAAAGATGTTAGGCACGTCTTATTTGTGGAAGGGAACACAAATATGGAGTATTTATAATAGGTGCACATCTTGCATTTTGCTGGTGGGCTGTGGACAGTAATATCTTTGTGGCATAATGTCTATTGCTATTAAGAATTTAAAGGAGTAAAAAATATTTCCTGTGTGTGGCAAAATTACCCATTATGGCTATGTTTCCCATTCCCATACTTGTGCCCATTCCCATTCCCATACTAGTGCCCATGAGTGGCACAAGTATCCACAAACATTTTCACCAGGGTGGTAAATAAAATGAAGCTAATGAAGCAGAACAATGCGGGGGGGGGGTTGTTATATTTCAGCATGAAAGGCAAATTAATACCACTTTCAAATGCTTGCACCCACCTCTCAGAGATGTGTTGTGTGTATAAATACTTTTAGAATCTTCTATGTTGACTAAGTCAGGGTGTAAGCACATGAGGATGCAGTTTGTGAGTCCTAATACAGCTAAAGCCAATGTCATTTACTGGTTTATCATCTTTATCAAAAATGGTGGGGAATTATATGCAAAGTGGCCAATTTTGCTGTGAATATAGTTTTAGGGTTTGCATTTGAGACAGTTAAGTATTACACCAAAGAAAGTATTTTGGTTAGATGAAAGTGCATTTTGGCTGTCATAACTGGTCATCTGGTGCATTAGTGGGAGTTGGGTAAACCTAGAAGCTTGATTGACAAAAAGAAGAGCAGCTGTTTACCTCTGTAGCATGGAGAAAAAGGGGTAAACCAATAGTTCTCTTCTCCTGTTGACAGATATATTGATATCCCTGATAATTTAATACAGTAAAATTTTTCTGCCAGCTTTGTACAGGTTTTGATCGCTGTTACTCTGAGATGCAGTAGAATGAGAAAAAAATAAATAAGAAACACACAGAAGAAAGACTCGATGGGCTTTTTGCTAAGAATATTTTTAAAATTAGAAATAAGTGCCCATCTAAACTGAGGATGGCTAGTTAAGTATCACAATACTGATGCTATTAAAAATCCATATGTTTTAATACATATGTTATTAAAACATGTATGTTGTTTGGGCTTCTGTAATGAATGTTTTCTGAATACTTTCCTATAATTTTCTCTACTTAAATTCCAGCTGCAATGATTTTTCTTAGCCTAATTTAAAAAAACCATTACTAATGTATTCCTTGTACTACTGCATTTTACTGCCTCAGAACCTAAATTGTGGCTTCAACAGTAACAAAAAGCTCTATGATTATAGAATACAGAGTTTGAAATGTGTGATACATCACTTCAGATTCAAGGGAAAGCTATTGTATCTAGAATTATAAAGTTAAATTAAGGTTCTGCCTTCTGACATTACAAAGTACTGTAATACTGATTTTTAAATTTTTAAATTGCACTTAAAACATGGAACATAGGGCCAGACAGATAATCTATCAATTGTTGATAACAGTCTAGATACAACTTCATTATTTCTGTCTCGTCACTGGTGCATATAAATGCTAGTACTTAGAAATGCAAACAGTAAGTAATTTTTTCAGAGAGAGTGGATGTCCAGATGTATGTTCTACAACTTGGTTGGAATAAAAATGTAGGCAATTGTGCAGTCATAACTGGTTGATATCAGAAAAATTGTGCTTAAGCCAGGATGCATTCAAATTGTTTTGTACTTTGTGATTGGAGGTGTTTAAAGTAACTTTACCAGTCAGTTTAGGTCACAACCAGCCTTCCTTGGAATAACTTCTTTATATTCATACACAGTTGTGAAAAGGCTTATGACTTGATATTGACAGCATTACACTGATGACACTCCAGAGCATGGGAGTAAAAGCATCTCACTTGTGCCTGCAGGTCTTGTGTTACTCTGGGGACAATGGCAGAATAAGTATTAGTGAGGCAGGTTGATTGATAGAATGTTTTCTATAAAAAAATTTCTCATCGTCCTACTGCATGATTTTTGAAATAATTTAGGGCCTTCTAGACTGTAAATAATAGAGTGTGTTGTGGCTGTGCAAAGTTTGAATTCAGGCCCTGCTTCTGAGAAGTGAAGGTGTGATGGATGTTTTTTTGTTGAAGTGTAAGATTTGGACAGTTTGCTGAGTAAAGAGGAAGCTGTTTATATGTCCTGGAGATATGCAATGTGTGTTTTGATAAATGTTCAGGGATATCTGGGTGTGAGAAGTAACCTAAGAACAAGTATTAGGTCTGATCAAAGGTCTGTCTTGTCATTCTCGGTGATGGAGTCTAGGGAGCTGAGGATATGTTAAGTAGTCCCTCTCTTAGCCTAGCCCCTGGCTTGTGCTAGTAACTTGTGTGGAGGTTGTGTATAGATTGTTTAATAGCCTCTAGTAGACATTTCCTCCTACACTTTGTCTGCTTTGAAGCTGTTTAAGTTTTTGGCCTCTGTAATGTTCAGTTAGGGAGCTTTAATGGATTATCAGTCTGGATGAATCTAGGACTGAAGAGTACTGTGAAGGTCATGGAATTGATAAGTGAAGTTACCACAGAATGGTTTGGGTTGGAAGAGACTTTAAAGATCATCTAGTTCCAAATTACCCTGCCACGTCAGGGACAGACACCCTTGACTTGACCAGGTTGCTCAAAGCCCCATCCAGTTTGGCCTTGAATGCTTCCAGGGATGGGGCATCCACAACTTCTCTGGGCAGTGTGTTCCAGTGACTCATCATAATTACAGTAAAGAATTTCTTCCTAATATCTAATCTAAACTTACCCTCCTTCAGTTTAAAGCCATTCCCCCTTGTCCTGTCACTACATGCCCTTATAAAAAGTCCCTCTCCATCTCTCCTGCAGGCCCCTTTAGGTACTGGAAGGCTGCCCTAAGGCCTCTCCAGAGCCTTCTGTTCTCCAGGCTGAACAACCCCAGCTCTCTCAGCCTGTCTTTACAGGAGAGGTGCTCCAGCCCTCTGATAGCCTTCATCACCCTCCTCTGGACTTGCTCCAACAGGTCCATGTCCTGCTTGTGTTGTGGACCCCAGAGCTGGACACAGCACTCCAGGTGGGGTTATACACGACTGGAGTAGGGGGGCAGAATCACCTCCCTTGACCTACTGGTCACACTTGTTTTGATGTAGCCCAGGTTATGATTGGCTTTCTGGCAAGCTTGCTGAGTGTGTGCTCAACCCCAGTGTCCATGTCCCCAGTGCAAATGTTAAACAGTGACAGTCTCAACACTGACCCTTGAAGAATGCCCCTCGTCACTGCTGTCCACTTGGACGTTGAGCCATTGATTGCAATTGTTTGAGTGCAACCATCCATCCAATTCCTTATCCACTGAGCAGTCCACCCATGAAATCCATTTCTCTCCAGTTTAGAGACAATGGCATAGCATGGGACAGCATCAAATACTTTGCACTAACCCAGGTAATTGGCTTCAATTGCTTTTCCCTCAATCACCACCACTGTAACCCTGTCATAGAAGGCCATCAGATTTGTCAGGCATGATTTGCCTGTACTGAAGCCATGTTGGCTGTCACAAATCACCTCCTTATTTTCCATGTGGCTCAGCATAGTTTCCAGGAGCATCTGCTCCATGATCTTGCTGGGCACAGAGGTGAGACTAACCAGCCTGTACATCCTCATGTCTTCCCTTTTCCCTCTTTTTGAAAATGGGTTATATTGGTTATATTCCCCCTTTTCCAGTAAGTGGGAGCATCACCATACTGCCATGACTCCTTAAATATGATGCACAGGGGCTTAGCCACTTTTCCACCATTGTACATATATTCATTATATGGTATTTCGAGGTGCATAAACTTGGAAGTTGGTGTTTGGCAAGAAGGGCATGTTCCTGGAAAACAAAGCAAACAGATTTTTTGGTGTCAAGTGGATACTGGAAAGGAAAGATTGATATTTCTCAGAAGAAGATAAGAAGGATATGGGGGTCTAAATTATACTTCTGATTGGTAACTTTAGGGAGAGAATAAGTTTGGACAGTCTTGGCTGGAGAATGACACTTCTAGATAAGCATCAAAGTATTTTACATTGAATAGAAATTAATTTGAAACAAAACTCCAAGTTTCTGAAGTTCATTCTTCATTACATCTTAATTCCTCCTAAAAGAGGATTGAAGTAATTTTTACACTACATTGGTTTCTTCTTCTGAATTCGCTTTTGTTAATAATTGGTGTCAAAGAACTCTGTGTACTTTGCTGATGTGCTAGAAAATAAAATCAGCTGGGAATTAGTCACAATTGAAGTTAAAAGCAATATACTGTATTTATTACTAAAGATGTGGTATAATAAATAATGGATTTTATACGTATTATCAAATTTTCTGAAGGCAAGATTGTGAGAAACCTCTGTAGCATAATGTAAACTGAAGTAACTAACTTGTTATGCATGGGAAGGTATTGAAATGAATTTTCACATCACTTGTTTTGTACTCATGGGTGTTTTTATGACATTTTATAGTGTCTTAGGAGTATCTTTCAAAACTAAAGCAGCACTCCTCTGAAGTAATTTTGTCACTGCTTTATTGTCATCGGAACTGGTATGCTACAAGATACTATGACATGCTCACATTTGTATGGACTCCAGTGTCTAAGGTAAGAAGGGAATGAAGATCTCCCTCTTGTGTCAACAATTCCTGGTGTTTTACGAGAGTTGGGAACTTGTTCTCTGTGTGCTGAACCATTTTAATGGTAATTTTTGTTGAGGTATCCTAATGTCTACCCTGCAGTTATCTGAGAATGAATCCATATGACACACTACAGCAAAGAATAACCAGTGAAACTGTTTGCAATTGAGCCTATTTCTCCCTGCTCCAAATCAACATGAAATTATATCTTCCATGGGTGAAAAGACTGCAGAGAAATTACCAGAGGAGCCAGAGAGTCGATGACAAAGGTATTCTCTACCTGTCACTGGATTTGTTCTCTTTAGAACTGACATGTGCTAGGTACAGCTTCCTCTGGTCCTTTTGTTGAAAAATGTGGTTCAAATTCAGCAACATTCAAATGTTTAAGGCTGTCAAAGCCAGACACTTCTGTAAGTGCCAACTTCACCTTCTGGCATCTTTCCTGCTGAAAAGTTCCATTCTGGGTTGGTTTGTAGTATTTGGTGTCATCGGGAATGTTTTCTGTTACAAATGTTCTGGAAGACCTCTAAATATTTTATTTCCATCATATTTTACTTTTAGAGCAAATTTTTTTTTTATTGTTGCAGAATAAGTATCTTATTTGCCCATTAGTAGTAATGTCTCCTAATTATGCTTCAGTCATTTTTATTATTACGATGACACCTAGATTCTTACAGCTAGACAGAGCTTGAGCTGTGGTCAAATTTGCAAAATTTACAGCAAATAAGCCTCTCTAACCAGGGGCATTTATAATATGGAATAACTTAAGAAATGGAAATATGTACTAATTCATATGAGGCATATTCCATTTGGTGTAGTGCACCCTCTGCATGGTCACTTTTTATTTGGGCATCTCCTGCTGTGCGTGGAGAGAATGCAAGGATAACTGGAACTCCATTGTCTTTTCGAAGCTTGAGGTTTATCTGCATTATTGGGGTTACGTTGATTTATTTTTATTAGGATTAAGTATGTTGGTAAATTTTCTTTTCACTTTTTAAAGCATTGCCTTTTCAAAATAGGGTAAGATATTATGTATCCAAAGTCTCTCTAAAGTGTTTGAACAGAATAATATTTTGTGGCATAATAAATGCAGCTGACAAAGATAAATTTCTATGTAGAAAGTTATATGCAATGCCCTAAGAGTTGTTCCATGTCTTATGTGACTTCATTGCCTTCATAAAAAATCCTTGTGGATGCATTCAACATCTAACTGCACAGGGATCATGGCCAAGTTTATGCACAACTCATTGCACAAACATTCAGGAGAGGACAGTGTAATAAGTGTTTTAAGTTCTAGATAATACCAAGAAATTGGAAAAAAACATATTAGAGTCCAAAATATTTTGGATTTAATTTTTATTAAATTTTGAATGTTCTCTTTTATAATTTTATTTGCATATTTTTATAGCAACTGAGTTACTCCTGTAGGCATTAAGTAATTGTAAAAGCACTACAATTCTTTGAGTGCTTATTGAGTTATCATAGGTACTTCATTTTTATTTCATTTTTATTAATAATTCATGCACTAAATAGAAGGGAAAAGTTTACTGTTTTTGCATGAAATTGCTCATTCCACAGTCTGTGACTACCCATTACACCATGAAGCAGAGAATGTAATTTTTTTTCAATCTTCTACAAAAAAGAATACATTTTATATATATATGTATATATATTAAAAAAAATATAATATATATATATATTATAANTTCCCCTAATTTTTTTTTTCTGGAAATAGTAATTGCAATAAAATGGCATACCATCACCAAATGTGCTGAAATGTGAGAATATTTACTGCCATAGTAGAGATGTAAAAATAAACTAGTTTTGCTTTACTGAGTAAACAACCAAAAATATGTTGATTATGAATATGTGTCATAAACTAGTTTTGCTTTACTGAGTAAACAACCAAAAATATGTTGATTATGAATATGTAAGTGTCATTTATATGTGGGGTGGCTGACTTTTTCCCATCTGTCAAATCTACACAGATTAAGAGTCTGATGTAAATGTCAATATGAATCCAAGTATGACAGCTCTATTTATTTCTAAACATGATGTACACTGTGGTGCCTGTTTCTGTAACAAAGTGTGCCTGAAAATTAAGTGTGTCATAAGCATTCATTTAAAGAAACAGCCTACAGTCTGCTAAAGACATCATATAAGGAAAAATACCCTTTTCAAGAAGGGAATTTGTTACTTGACTGTTTTAATGTGAGTTGTTTCTTCTTTGCAGCATGTCTACTATGTCTTTGGTAGCCAACCTGATTACCCCATATCATAAAAATTTAGTACCTTTCTACTGCAGTAGTTACTGGGTTATTGTTCATTTTGAAGGTATAATCAAGTCCATAAATTGCTAACTCTGCTGCTGAACTTAGGCCAATAATCTAAAGTCTTTTTTCCCCCTATGGTCCATCTTGCAAGCTTTTTTCCTTTGCTAAGCAGTTTAAACTGATATTTACAAAAAGTGAATAGCATTATAGTATGCATATTATTCTCAGTTTATTACAGTTTTATTCTGATTGCTTGGATATGTTGAAGGTAGTGTATTTCTGTATTTTGTTTTTCCTGAACCTACACAGCATTATTATTTGGGGTAATCTGGCCAATTCTGCCAAGGCCTTCAACATGTTCTTTATAGACTCAAATCACATTACAACATGTCTAGGCTGCAGTGTTCTTGGGCTCCATTAATTATATTGTTTAGTGATACCTGAAGCAGTAGCATTATTAATGGTGTGTGAGAAAGATGAAAATTACTTGGGGCACAAAAGCTGGTGGCAGAAAATCCTTCTACAAGCAAGAATCAGCAGGGTTCACTGTAAAGGAGTAAAGGTAGTGTTAAGCAATTTTTGTTTAGATAGAAACTAGTGGCCTTTAGTTCCCTTGTACCCACGGCATTTAATGTTGAAGATGAATCAATTCTATTAAAGAAAGAGAAAAATAAATTTTGTGGGTTGATTAACATAAAGAAATGTTCTTTTAATGGTTATGGCTGTGACAAATACTTCAAATGGTAAAATTGGTTAGAATTATTCTATTTGTTTGTGTGAGCAATAATTTCAATCAGCCATTCTGAAAACATGCTATACTACAGCTGTGTTGGAAGAGCACCTGCTTGTATAGAAAAATTCATTTCATGGTCCTTTGCTTGTAAGAAATTACACTTCAGCTATCTTAAAGGCCATTCCTTATGGCAAGTAGCTAGAACTGTGCTAGTTTGCAACCTGATAATTTGGAACCTCCCTACTGGGAACTCTGATAGTTCACTCACCAGCACGATTGTTCCAGGGCTCACTAACCAGAATCATTGCTTTTGGCTGAAGTATCTGGACATCTTTCAGTGATTCTTCCAAAACAAACAGATCTATATTTTTTAGATTGAAACGAAGTTCCTTTGTGTAATTTTCTATGGGATTCTTCAGTCCGTTAATGTTCAGTATTTTACGTGCTGGAGTGTCCATGTAGGTGTTAAAATTGCTTGACTGCAAAACTGAACAACTACTCAGCTCAGTTCAAAGTGAGTGAAGTGGTAGGCATGACCTTAAGCAATGAACACTGATGTTTCATGACTCACACCATCCATTTATAACATTTTCCATTACGAAAGAATGAAAACCATTCTGTTTGCTCGTTTCCTGAAGTGAAAAGTCATCTGCATAGAAATGCGGCTTATTAGTTTAACCATTTATCTGTAATACTTTAATCTAGTACACTGTCTGATAATTTCTGAAGCTGATATAAGCTCTCACAAGTAGTCTTTCAACACCATGCTGTTTTTATTCTAGCTCCTGTTTATAGGTGAGAAAACTGAAGAAGTGAGTGAAGCATTCATAACACAGTGGGCAGTAGTACTTGTACTGTTAGAGCTCATTAATTCCTTTCACAGCCCAGTGATCATTGCCCCAGAATGCTTCAGCTTTAAGGAGAATTTGACTTTACTTTGCCATTTAAAATGTAGGTTTATTCTTACAATATTATTTTTTAAATTTGTTGTTGAAGACAGGCATATTTGTCTTTGTTCTCAAAATTTTGCTGGCTCAGTGCATTTGTCACTTTAAAAAAAATTATTAATATATGCATGTTTCTGTTCTGTGATTTTTATTTTTTTAGAAATATTTGTGCATGTAGCATAGTCATGGAAAAAGTTTAATTCAACCTGGTTTTAGTTGGATGACATTCAAGAGTTAGTCAGGATCAGTAAAGTGTCTCTGATAATGAATGTGAATAGTCCTATTTTAGAAGTAAATTTTCCTCCTAATAGTTTGTGCCCATTTCATTATTGGAAGATGAAGCCTGTGTATTAATTAATGAATTTTAAGGAACAAAAATGCAACTGAACTACTAAACAAACTTTTCATATAGACTTCAATTTCTGTAATGTTTGTTGAGGAGTAAAGTGTCTGTTTTCCACCCAACTGGAAGAGTCTGAAACATTGATCTTAGGTTTTGCTACTTTTGTGGCCATGTGCTTGAAAGCTATTAGGCTCAGCAAATGTTGCCTGAATTTAATATTCTTTGGCAAAACTATTTTTCATTTCAAGCAACTGGACTATCAGTGTGAGGTTACTAAACATGATGAGGTGTTTTCACCTACTACTGAACTGAAAGTCTGGTAGAAGGATGCATAGTTTTCCCTGCTACACATGATACTTGGCAGTGCCTGGACTTCTGCTAGATTTAATTTTGCTGTGCTTGAGCCTTGCTTGGTACTCCCTGGTGCTCTGCAGACCTGGAGAAAGACTTTTTTATTCATCTGTTTTGTTGCAAATATGTGGGGTGTTTGTTTGTTTTTTTTGGT
>VZRQ01003526.1:846513-879700 GCA_013397975.1 Machaerirhynchus nigripectus | reverse complement strand
TTTTTTTTTTTTTTTTAAGTGAAAATGCTTTTTTAGCTGCTCAGAGAGGCACAGTTTGAGTCCATATTTTCTTGGGTAATGGACTTGGGTGCATTGTTTGTTGTTCTTCAGAGTCAGGAGTGACTAACCTAATTTCAGCTGTGAATGTATTCTCCAGTATTTTTCGCTCACTTAGTTGCTTTGGATATTTGGCTGCTCGAACAGAAGGGACAGGAAGATTAGGGATGCACTTTTCCATGCCCTGGAGAGATGAGCCCAGAGGCAGCTTGTGTATAGTTTCTGGTGATAAGTGGATACAGTACTGACAGACAACAAGTTATTTTGCTGTGTGTTTGTCATGAACATATAAGAGTGTAGACAATCTTGATCGAGCAGAGAAGAATAACTCAATGGTTATATTCATAATGTAATCTGTTATATAAGCATGTCCAAAGCTTCCCAAACTCATTCAATTCCTGCTATTGTTGACCTGCTGAATAGAATTTGAGGAAGATAATGCATTCACAAAGAGTGGAAGATACTTTGTTTATTATTATTTTTTCATTTTATATCCCTTTTTAATGTCATTAAATCTTCTGCATAAATAAAAACTCTTTCACAAAGGCTTGTCTAAGAAGTGATATTTGCAGAAATGTCAGTTGCAATCTTTGTTTTCTTCATGTCAGTTTGATAAAGGAAATTATAGCCTGCTCTAGTATTTACTCCTGGCCCTCTGAAATGTAAATACAAAAATAGTTCTTAATAAACTACCTTGGTTAAATTAAAACTGTGTTCAGATGCTGAGAGTCAGAAGTGCTAGGGGCTGGACTGGGGAGATTTGCAAGCAGAGAACAACCACCAGCAATACCACCCCAGGATGGTGACTGAACATGAACTATTAAGGGAGATGGCTTACACCACAAGTCCTGTGCCTTTCCTCCCATGGCAATGGCTGACTAGGAACTGTACTCTTTTTGGCAGGTTCTGTTGGCAGAAGCAACAAGTAGACTTCACATTCTTGCATTTGTCAACCTGATTTGGATTGCTAGATGGGCTACAGTATGCAGGAATGGAAGATAACAAAAATTTCCTCACAAAGTAAGAAATCTTGGAAAACCATAGAACATTTTAAAATCTTTGTTAAACTTGCACATTGATTTTGTAATTCTGCCTATTTCTAATAGAATAAAAATGTAGGAGACCTTCCCCAGAGGATGCTTTTCTGGCGCTCTCTTTATTTAGTGATGCTGCAACTAGATGGTCTTAGGTCTCACCTGCAAAGTCATGTGTTCTGCTTTGAGGTAACGGTGAACAATTCTTTTATGAGGAAGGCAGCCTTAAGAATAGAAGATACTTTAAAAACATGCAAAATATCAGGTGTGAGTCCACTCTTCATGTCCTTTATCTAGGGTTGTGGGTCACTATAAATATGTGAGTCCATACAAGATTTTTCTTGTACTAGACTTCGCTGCTGTCACACCTGATTGTGGGTTTTGTGTATGCAAGAGGTTTGGTCTGAGTAGACATCATCTACTGCCAGGCTCTGTCTATCATTTCCATAATGAGTGGCTCAAGACAAATTTTTGTCTTGTGTAAGAAGAAGAAAAAACTTTTCATGCTCCTACATAGCAGAAGCATACTATATGACTCTCACAACCTCTTGCTTGACTAGCATGTTGCTAAAGACATTTAGGTCAAAGCAACCTTGTTAAACTTGGTACGGATTATTTCCTCCTTAGTGGAATCCTCCCATACGGTTGCATCAATTCCAACAGTGCAAATTTCTGTAGCTTGTTATTTACTAGAAATGCCAGCATAGCTTCATAGGGAATTGACACCAAGGAAACCAGATTAAACTGTATGGTGTGATATAGACATATGTATAAATGTAACATGGTATGTAAGCCTTTCATGCCTTTTTGAGTATTAATTGCCCCAGAAGACTGTCCATGTTCTATCACAAGGGTAGAAACAGAAAACATTTTAGAAATTAATGCTGTGTGGTTAGCCAGCACCAGGACCCTAAGAACTTTAAAAGTATGAATAAATGTATTGCAATTACTGACTAATGCAGGTAATGGGTTTATGGTACTTAGAGGGCTGGATCTGTTCCCTGACAGCCTGCAGACATTAGGGGCCCCTCATGACCAGCCTGCAATGTAGGCATTATGGAGTGATTTTTACTTTACTGCCTTTTCCATCAGATCATCCCCTTTCTTTCACACACAAGGTTAATTCACTTCTTGATCACATTATTTCCTCGCTGCTCTTTGACAATATAAAAATTCTGAGTGGACAGCTCAATCCCTCTTCCATCTCAGATTTGATTGTTATGGTATTGCCTGGCGTCCCTCAGAGGCCTCCAGCAGCCTTTGCTGCACTTTATGACACTTAAATGGCTGGGCTACAATTTCTCCATCTATTCACGAAATGCTGTTAATAACTCATTTTCAAAGAGGCCCTTCTTTATGTCTTGGCATTAAAGGATTTTTTATTAGGTGCCAGGATAGGTGACACACAGCCCCAGTAACCAAAGAGTTAATTAATCTGTTGAAATTTATTGCCTTTTATACTGCACTCAGTGTGACAGTCCCTAAGAGAAACAGATACTATATTTACAACCGAGCTGAAATATTCAGTAATATAGTCTGCATACTGACCCACTCCATCAGTGTATGCCTTCTGCTGGAGTGCCCATTAATCAACTAAGATGGATTTGTGTAATCTGTCTTCTTTCTTATTCTGAGATTCCAATAAATATTGAAATAATAATTTATTGATTACTCTGCAATATAAATGTGTAGTAAAGCCACCCAAGATATTTGCATACTAATGCATTTCAAAGCTCTTGGCGTTCTGTAGGTATGAGGAAGAGAGAGATTGTAACAGGGGTTAGGATGGAATTCCTCTGGAATGTAGAACACCAAATTCTGTGTTAGCAGGATGTGGTGGTCCTCCAGGGTCATTTTTGAGATTGTATATTGAGGGTAAACCGAAGTTGTATTACTGGCCTTTCATTTGGGTGACAATAAACATAGGAGTGTTTTTTTTGTTTTGCAAACAAAAATGTTTCAATTCTTTTCACGTGAGGCATGTATCAGAAGATACTTGCTTTGTTCTTTCTAAAAATAATGCTGTGGGCTGCCCACTGTATTGAAGTCCTGCTGTAAAGGGTGTGTGTGTGCCTGTAATATGCATGACTCAATGTGGCAGATTATTTGATGCAACTCTCCCGAGACCTGAAATAAAAAAGGTTCTGTCAAGGGAGGGATTATGACAGTTTCTGGCATAAATTAGAGAATTTATGTGGAGTGCTGTAATTCATTGCAGCCTTTCTTTAGCAGTGGGATGCAATATACCATGTATCTGCCGTAGCATTGAGATCCAAGGTTTTCACACACCTAACCCTGCTCTGTATTAGGGCCTGGCATGAACTATAAGGCAGTTTTGCTTAATCTGTGCTGCCTTCCTGTGGTATTTTCTCCCTACCTCCTTGTGATTTACTCATTTGTCTTGTTTATCACATTAGTAATGGTTAATCCCAGCAGCTCTGCTTAACTACTGAAATGTCATGTCAAAGTAGAAGAGTTTGCATTCATTTGCAGACCAAATCTCTTCATTTATGACCTTGTATGGCACATAACACTAAATAGGATTCAAACTATGATAAATTTTAATTCTGTTTTGTAAGAAACTACTTCATCACAAAGTTAAGGCTGGACAATCTGCTTGGAATATCACCTGATAAATATTGAATGACTCTTGTGAGGTAGTAGCATTGTACCTCTTTATGCTTTGTCTTCTCTTCCTCATTTCTTTCTGACTATGACAGCTGAAAGCAGTCTTACAGTAGACAGTGAGACTCTGGTATTTTCACCAGAGAAAGCTGCAACAGAAAAGCTGAGCAAGGTTTTTTGATCTCTTGGAGATTTATTCTTTTATGAACTTCAATTAGAGTTTTTGCCTTTACTTCATAAAGGCTTCTCCCTTTGCCAACAATGGAGAAATGATTAGGTAACATTTTCCTGGCTGCCATTTAGGAAAAGCAGATCATTGTCCTTTCTTTGAGAATGCCTACAAGTGAAAAAGTCTGCTCTGGCAAATCTTTTTCACTGAGGAATTTGAGGAACCAGTCAGTATGCCTGAGGACTTGTACTTCCCTTTCTAGCATGGCCTAAATTTGTTCTAAAATTTCAGTGGCCTGTTTAGGAGACTCTACTGTCTCAAACACTGAGAAAGATCAATTTTCAAGAATTAACACAGAAATACATCCCTCTAGTAAAGTATTAGTTCTGCTTGGCTCTTATGCTGTAAATTCAAGAGTTTTCTCTCTCATATGTATATGGATAACCACTGTGTGAGATTTTCAGTGTAACTGTTGATCTGTGGGATAAACATGTCCATTTTGCCTTGAAGATTCAAATGAAAAATTTGCTGCTAATCTTTTCTAAATTCCAAATAAGTTACCAAGACAGGAATGTTTGGGGGTTTTTTGCATGTGAAGAACTTTAACCTGCTTTCTCGGTACTTTGGTACCAACCACTATTATCTGTTTGTCTAGTATCGAACATAGCATATTCTCACTCATGAAAACCATGATCATGAGTGGAGTTTTGGGGGATAATCTTTTTCCTTGAATAGTGCAGGAGCCCTTAGTTCAATTCAATCACAAGTGGTTTATGCAGCACATTTCAAGTCTCCATAACAATTTTTCATAGTTTTGGGTAACTGCTTCTGATCAGAATAACTGAAGTATAGATAAAATTGTACTGCACAGGATTTGTTTTCTAGTGTCTTACTGATAAGGTTAACCAGATGGTGAAGTATAGTCATCTAGGCAGTACCATAGATCATCACACACACACACAAATAGACAAAAATGGAGGATGATAAATTATCTGTTAGTTTTATTTGTACATGAATCAAAAAAGACTCAAAACCTACAGAAAGCCAACCTATTGAAACTAAAGAAATCCAGTGCCATTATTTTTGAACTTTCTGTCTATAGCACAGCATTCTAAGGAAGCCTAAACCTGTTGGCTGACCTTTCTTTTCTTTAATGCAGTTTCACCTATTGTGAATTTTATATCAATTTTCAGGAATGCATATTCTCTTTCATAATTCATGACATTAAGTATCTTAATAGCAAAAACAAGGGGTTAAAAATAAACTACATTATATGGGATTTTTTATGCCATGTTGCTTCAAGTGATCTGAAGTCAGCTATGGGAGGAAGGTCACAGGATTAAGCTGCTTTGCATTACGATCTGGCTCTTAACTCAAAAATGGGTTAATGATAATAATGTTATAAATGTAAAAACTGGTTTTGGTTTTGTTTTTTTTCGCCCTAATTATTTGATCCCTGGTCTCAGAAACAGCAACTTCAGTGACACAAATCCTAGTGATAGCAAAAATACCAGCATGGTCTTAGGGTATCTAGTGAGGTTGTGCATTTTGAATATTAAGCTATCAGTGGTTTCTTTAGTCAATAGCATTCCCCAGGGTGGTCTGGTGATTACACGGGCTTGATATAAAAAAGATTGCAGCACATAGCACTGCAAGATGCACATCACTCAGTAACTGTGCTTCTTCAGCCACAAATTAAGTTGTATTGAGATTGACTGTACTGATTGGATATGAAAGACTTTGGGTGTCATGAGATATGTTGCTGCTTCTGCTCAGCGTAGTAGGAATTTTGTTTCACTAAAACCCTTTTTGGAATGCAAGATCAGGTCAGGTATCACATATTTATAATTATGTTAAATACTGTGTGACTGGGCTTTGCAAGCTTTTCAGGGGTCTACGAATTTGGGTTTTATGGTGAGTTTGTGTGTGAATTATAACACAGTGCTGTTTCAGTGCAAATGATGAACAAAATGAATGGAAACAAGCTATAGCAAAGCATTACTTGTGGGAGAAGTTATGTGAGTTGGCTGGTAGGAATGTGCTAGGATTTGACTGGAAGAGAGGAGTCAGAAAGAGGACTGCTGCAGGGGTAGATGTGAAGATCATGCACCAATTTATTGTCTTCCATTGGAAGTATTGATTGATATACTAGGGTTTCATGGTGGTTTGGAGGAGGAGACCAATTAGTTCAATTTCACAGGTGCTTGTATTTCTGGAAATACTTCTCTAGTTTTATGCAGAAACTTTGTCATTGTTGTCCCTACTCAGATTAAAAATATTATCCGTTATAAGTTCAGAAGTTTATACATTTATTATTTTCAGCTGTTGCTATTTATTATTCAACTTAAGTGTGAAGAACCATTTTCTAACCAACTCTTTTTGCAGGAAATTTTCTATTTCTATTTCCAGATGTGTCTCTATATGGGACATTTTAATTTTTATTTACTTTTACAGAAATTACATCATAGTAAGAATTGTCGAGGGTGAGTGAACCCATCATTTAGGCACTGAAACAGCATATATGTTTAAAAGTGAGACTACTCAGGAAAAAGCCATTCAGTGGTTTAAAGGTGATTTCTGCTTCATGTTGCTTCTAATGCTGTCATAATAAACCTGAAAGAAATGAAGGTTATATATATGTGTATATATATTTATATGCATATGTATATGTCTTTACTGTTATGCCTGTAATTAACACAAACATGACATTTCTTTAAATTGAAAGTCACTTGGGACCATGTACAGCTGTGGTGTAAGGAAGTGTTATACTATCCAAAGTCAATGGCAGTTGTGCCCTCATATGCCAGGCCTGCCTATGGCCTCTGTCTGTTTAGCCATACTGTATTAATATCATTTGGATATTCCCAGAGGTTATTTTTCCTTACAAACTACATATTATGGTTGGCAACTTGTGACAGGTGAGTTCTGATTCCCATATGCCGTATGCAAGACTGCAGGAAAATATATCCACGTTCTTCCCATCAAAATGCCAAAATGTCAACAGTCACCTCTCAGCATAAAGACCCTCAGAAATACAAAATAAAAGTGCTTGGCATCATCCCTTGTAAATGCAGGCCTGTCTGAGAAGCTGTCTGTAGAGAGAGATCTGTCATTCACTGTGGAGTCTTGTTTGTGAGGGAACATGACACAAGCTGTCGCAGCTTGAGCACTGCGCTTTCCTCCCATGGAGTGGTGCATCTGGTGTCAATGCCAGCTGACCACAAAACTGAATGACACTCAAGGTCACTCTGTTATTGGCTGTTGGCTTTTATTAAGCCACCTTCTAAAGGAGTAAAATTAAAGCTGGGCAAGTTGTAATGAGTCACAGAACCACTGGAAATTCTGCATTGGAAGGGACCCGCAAGGATCGTTGAGTCCAACTCTTGAATTTCTCCACAGATCTACACCTTGCATCTGATATGTTTTTTCTGGTCTTTATTCAAGACAAAACCTTGTAAGTTTGTGTTATGTAGAGTTATATTAGATCTCTTTTGGAAAAAAATACCTAAGCTGTGTGGTGGTTGATCTCTTTATCTTACCCAACTCTGAGTTTCTTTTTTTGTAATGTTTCTCCATGGTTGCTACTAATGAAGAGTACTTTACATAACACTGAGTTTAGAAAGCCTAACGGAAAGGCAATATGATAATATGTGTAATAGTTGATTTAAGTCTGATTTGAAAGGAATTAACCTAGTGGAATCAAGTTACAGACTATGGTCATACCATAAAGTATTAAAAATTGAATTATACCAAACTCTAACATCCATAAACTTGAAGAACTTCTGTCATTTAAAAGTCAGAGCAAAACCTCATAATGTTATCTGTAGGTCTCTTTTTTAGGAGTTTTTGTTTGTTTGTTTGGTTGGTTTTGTTTTGATTTTGTTTTGCTTTTTTCTTTTTTAATATATAATTTAACTTTTTTCTTGAAAATTATGAGAAATTGACATGGAACATGCATTTTGAGCCTTCTACTGTGCAGCTTCTCTTCAAACAATGGTAAAATTGTCACATACTGAAAACTGGCAGTTACTTTGTTGCAAAAAAATTAAAAAAAATAGAAATATTCATTGAGGGTGGCATGTGAAAATTTCAGATTGTACACGTGAACTTTTGTCTTTTGAATTTTTTGCCCCTATTTCAGTTATATTCATAAAATCCCATGTTTATTTGGGCAAATGACAATATCAAGTTTAATACATTCTGGATGACTATTTTTCCTCCACTGAGAAAATCCTACAAGCTAGGTACAGAAGGGTATAAAACACCTTATGCTTTATGTAATGTTCCCTATAGATTTAGAGATTTAGAAATTTGGGATTTAGTGTGCCCATACTTACTCTTGCTATCACTTTCTTGCCTTTATATTTTTGTCAAGTAAACACTTTATTTAATGCTTGCCATCACTGAAGCTGGCAAAAATTTTCTTTAATTCCTCTCTGTTTAGCTGGGCTTCATTGTGTGGGGAAAGATTGTATGTCATCTACTAATGTTAGCATTGCTAATGTGAGAGTTGTTGGGGGAGTTAAGATTCAGTAAGCAAATCATCTGACACAAAAAAATTCACAAAAGCTTGTTTTAGTATTCAAAACATTCTCTGTGCACTGTAAAAATTTTGTCATTCTCTTGTACAACAATAACAAGCAATGAAGTAAAGCTGGCACGAAAACTAAACTAGAATTTTATTTATGGAGGTTTTTTAAAAAGTATTTTGATGAGCTTGCCATATAAGATAATCTTTCTGTTCTATCAAAGCATTAGTTTAAGGAAAACCTTTTAATATCAGGTCATTCTACCACTAAAATTCATTGTAATTCCATGTAAAAGAAACATAAAAGTAAGGATCATTTAAGTCCCATAAATTTCACCAGCAAAATATTTTTTCTTTCTAATGTTTCTGAATATTTCACAGCTTTTTCAATTAAAATTACTTTTATTTTTATAAAGTTAGAGATTGACTTGAGCTTTCAGGATAATATTTTTAGAGGAAACAAAGTGTTTTTTTTTTTCCTCCTGACTTTATTTTCCTCCAAGGAAAAAAAACCCATAGTGGTGTATAAGTTATTGTTCATATTGAGGGACACAGTACATTAATATTCCAGAACCAGTTCTAACAAAACTAACTTTAATATAATTTGCTGATATAAACATTAAAAAATTAGCATTCACAGAACCCCTGTGAGTGCTGTGTCAGAACTGGTTAGAAAAACTAAAACTGGACACTTTGGTGTTGGAAAATTAATCTCTTTTAAGATAAGTCTGCTTCATGAAATTACTTCTTTTCATGAAAACGTATTTTGAAAAACAAAATGATTGGATAGTGACAATATCCTTTTGTGGTAGGAAACATTTTGAATGCTTTTATTTTGCCTTTTAATAACTTTTTTAAAATTGTGTAGAGAGATACAGGCTGCACTAGGTGGGAGAAGTTCAAGGCAAGGGAGTTTGTTCTTACACAAATGAATTTGGCTGTGTCCCTGTCTGTGATATTGCAAGAGATGGTGAAAGGAGGTTGTAGTCAGGTGAAGGGTGGTCTCTTCAAGCTGGCAGCTTGCAACTGAACAAGACGACAGAGCCTCAGATGGCAGCAGGGCAGGTTTAGGTTGGGCATTAGGAAGAATTTCTTCACAGAAAGGGTGATTATTTATTGGAGTGGGCTGCATGGGGAGGTCGTGGAGTTCCTTCAGGCGTTTAAGGAAAGTCTGGACGTGGCGCTTAGTGCCATGGTCAGGTTGGCACAGTGATGTTTGATCACAGGTTGGACTTGATGATCTCAGAGGTCTTTTCCAACCTAATTGATTCTGTGATTCTGTGATTTTGTGAAATAACAGTACTCAGGCCTCATCGGCCATGTTTTTTATTTGCCAGTAAATTGGAAGAAGGCCCTTTCTCTTGACCTTGAATGTGTAACCATCCTCTTAGGCATTAACTTCCTCCAAGGTTCAGCATTGATAAGGCAGTGTAACAACTTAGACTCCAGAGAAAATCTGAGTTGTGAGAAAGTACCTAAACTAGAACTGCACAAGACAGAGAAGGTAAAATGGCAGATGGAGGTAAGATAGATGAACTGGGTTTAGATAAAAGTTGTCAGGGATCCAAGAGGAAAACTGCTAACATGGAAAAATAGAAAAAAATGTACTTGGCAGATGGGAGATCAACAACAACAGAGTAACAGGGAGCAACCTTTCTCCACCAGGCTGATGCCTGCCTTGCTGGAAACACTCATTATTACTGAGGTGTATTATTGAGAATGGTGACAATATTAATGCTTAGTGTAGTAACTCATTTATCCTTGCTGTCTTTATGTGTGTGCCAGCCAATAAATGTATTTTACACTCCTGAGTTGCATGTAAAATATGCTTGAGAAAAGTGATGCAGAGAAGGGAGAAATACAAAGACAAATTAGTAGTTTCTGTCCTTAAAGCTAAACTCATTCTTACCCCTTCCTTTCCTGCCTTCTCCCAGAATAGGCTGCCCTTATCCATCTTGTGCATTGAGAACAAACCCTGTGCTGTGTTGCACTACAGAGGAAGTCTGGGAATAGTCTTGGAGATTGCTTCTTGGCATGGCATAGCCATGTGGCCATTGTGGACAACATGCAGCAGCCACATATTAAGAGATGGTTATAGGCTAGTATTAAATCCTTTGCCTTGGCTGTGCTCTATTTGCTGTTGTAGATGCAGCTCTTCATTCTAAAGAATGAGACTTGGGCTGGATTTTTTAATCACAGGTATTTATGGGACTGTTTCAGTGGCAACTTAATTTTTTCACGTTGCATGCACACAAGATTGCACCTTGTTCAAAATCTTCCTTTTCTCTGTCCATGTTCTTTCTTCCTGGTTCTTTGTGTGATGCTGCAGAGCCAAAATTGTATGTATGTTTTGCTTGCTTTTACCTCTTGTTAGTTTTGTTGCTGTTTTAACACTAAGCTTTGATTAACTTGCTATGATTTTCCCTGAACGAAAAAAGGTAGGATAAAACCAGAGGTAATAGTCTCGGTGCCTGAAGAATAAAAGAAGCAAGGCAATTTCAGGGAAAATGAGAGTTATTAAAAGGATTCAGAATTATATGGCCACATCACCTTGGTGGAGGGAGAAAAGCTCCTTTTATGAAGAAATTTAGTGCTGTGAGTTCCTACCAAAATCTAAAAGAGCAGCAGTCATAAAGTTCAAGAGAAGAGAATAAATATTTTTTCATGTCCTCCCCTGTTTGTCATCATTAACCAGGTAACTCCTTTGGTTTGAGTGACATGTGCTGCACAGTGAAAACTCTCTGTTTATTTTTTTTAGCAGATAAGGCTGATAGGATTTACAGTGAATGAGAAGCTGCAAGTCTCCTAGAAGAGGCAATATAGTGTCCCAGAAAAGCATAAGTCTGAAAAGCACTTTTTTGCTTCAGTTGGAGCATCAGTTTGGAGCACTTTTGTTTCAGCTCCAAAACTTAATGTTGGCTTTTGCCAGGAATATATTACAGTGATTGGGACTCTGAAAAAAAATTGATTTAATGGAATTTATCCAGGGTGTGGTTCAAAAAGAGGGATGAACATGGGAGAAATGGTGCCAAGAAACAAGTGGATGGTGATCAAAGTGGGCAAATGGCTGAACTTAGTCTTTTAACAAACTAACATGGAGCAGCAAATAGACTGTTCCATGACAATCCCCTCCTCTGTGTGCATTTCAGTAGAAGAACCTCTCTGTTTGCATCATCCCCAAGTTCTGCATTATTTGTTAGAGCTTTAGAATCAGAATAAAACTTCAGGCCCTGTTGAAGTCCTGTCCTTTCCCTTTTCCCTCCTTTTCACGGGAGTTAACTAGAAAGTTTTGTTGCTGCTTTTCAGTCGTTTCTTTGTTGTGTACTCCTTAGCTGTACTTTTGTAGATGTACTTTCACCTTGTGGATGAGGTAAGAAATAGCTTCTGAACATATGAAACTGGACAATTATGCATTCAACTCTGAAGTTATGTTATAAGTGACAATAACTTTTACTGATTGCCCAAGGAGTTGCTCTTTCAGATCAGTGTGGTATTTCCTGACTTCTTGGTACAAATTCTTTTTTTTTTTAATTTACCTTGTGAAAAAACCCATAATAAACGCTCTTGAATGAGCACTGGCACTATTAGTGGTGTACTTTGGTTTTTGGATGCAAAATGTAGGAAGGAAATATTCTGGTTTAGGGCCTTTCTTTAAAAAAAATATCCCTTTTAAGCTAGCATTGCCATAAATACCAACAGGTATTTGGATTGCAGTGCTGTTGGAAATTAAAAGGTTCGCCAGGGCCAAGTGAGGAATGATTTGATTTTTTTTTACATTTATTGTTAAATTAGCTTTCAGTTTAACTGTTTTGGTGGGGTTTTTTCTACAGTTTCTTTCTTTTCAAGAATGCATCTTCATTATGGGATTAATGAGCTGGATGCATGTTTCTGAGACCTGTGCTATTGGCTTATCAGTAAGGTAACCTATGCATGAAGTTCCAGAGAGCAGATATAATAGAACCTTTCCTAAAGTGTTTTCTGAAAATCTGTCTTATCTCAGGACTAATTTATGAAAATATATTATAACAATTTTTAGATTAATTTTTTGTAAACTAAAATTAGATGGATATTTAAATTTTAAACTCTTCAAATTATATGATTTCAATTAAAAATGTAAAATCAGAATTTATTTTCCTCCAGCTTTGGCCAGAAGAGGGAACCATCTCACTGTATCAGCTGCTTCTGTGAGAAAAACTTAGAAACTTTTTTTGCTTTTGTTTTTATTCTTGCATTACAACTAAATGCAAATCTAAGACTGCTGAACCATCTCAGGACTCCTTCAGAATCATAAAGATATTTCTTTACCTTAGGATTTATTAACACCTTGGAATCACAGTGAGCATATTGTGTTCTGCATTTACAACTGGGGGGGAAAAAGAGGAAAAAAGTTGCTTAATGCAGACTTGTTAGCTTGATTGCTTTGCATGTTAGGAGCTTATATCTACCTTGTTTATGGACCACTAAAATAATATCATTTTCAGTAGTAGTGTCTTTGAGAAGTACAGCAAATTGAAAAGAAAAAAAAGGTGAATATGAGAATTTGAGTAATCCGGGAGGTGTATTAGTGCAGTTTTTGTTACACAACTAGTCCGCACATCCAGAGGACTTCTAGATTGCAGAAAATGTGAAGTACTCAGGAATGACTGATGGAGTTAGGGGCTTTAAGCCTGGGAATGTTGCTGCCAGAAACAAGTGATTCCTCCTCACTGCATAGAAATCTCTCTATAGGTAATTGCAGACACTGGGTTTCATTGATTGGAAAGGGGCAAGAATTGTGTCTTCCTTCAGCACACAAACAGTATTTTAAAAATATATTGGAATCTCACTTACTTTGCTTGGGTTTTGGCACTGGGGACCTCTGTCCAGTTCCTGCAGTTGTTATGAGATTGGCAGGTAGAGCAGCACCAGGGATAATTATCAGGCGTCCTCAGCCTGAGAAGGTTACAGCTCCTTTTCTGCAAGTAGATGAGTGGAGGGTAAATGAATTCACCGGTCAGTTTTTCCTCAGTTGGTGGAGGACGTAACTTGCAGGTAGGCAGAGGCTACCAAGACTCTGTGCAAAGTGATTTTGGCACCTGGGAAGCAAAACATGCCATGGTAGAGTATTTTGCAAGCTTTCTAGCCTTAATCCGCAACATCAGTAATGCTAGTGCCTAAATACCAAGGTAACTCTGTTGAAAAAATCAGACAGCTTTGAACTGGTCTTCACTTGTTGAGTTTCATTGTGTTGCTGAGATTATTCACTTGTCAGGATGCCACTTGGGTCTGAGATGAGTTGCAGAAGCCCTTGTACATTGTGCCCTCAGGACAGCAAGGCTTGCGTATTGGATGACACTGGAATGCATTAGTGTGCTATGTCAAGGTGTCTGTTGCTTTTAGTTTTGTTTTTGGGCTTCTGTTTACTAGTTTGGCTCAACTAATTTAAGATTGCTGGTAATGACAAGAGGTGATCGACACTCAAATACATAATTTGACTGATCTTCTGTTTCTTGGGGTCAATGGCTCTGAACTGAAAGCAAATAGAGTGGATTGTTGGCTGATGAAATTTTACCATTGCATTCATTGCATCAAAAGATCGCAAATTCTGTGAGTAAGTAGCCTTTGGTCTGAAGTTTTGTCATTCAACTTCAGGTATTGTTCATAGCATGCTAAAATTATCAAACTTATTTTTAGAAAAATTTAATTTTCTATTTGTTGTGACTAGATCTCCCATATATATTTACTAAAGTCAACTGGAGCTGTAATACCTTGCATTCAGTGGAATAAAATGACTTTGAGGTTCCCAAACATGAATGTGGAAGTATTGCTTTAAGCACCTAGTTGTAAAAATGTAAAACATACTGATAGACATAACACTAAAAATGATATAGAAACACTCTTAGGAAGACCATCCACTTTAAGAAAATGGAGTTAAGAAAAGGTTATGACCAATAGAAAATGCTGTATTGAGCATAAGCAGGAGAAAATTTAATTGTCCAAGATGCACATTTCCTAGGGCACACGATTAATTGTAGTGGAAATGTTCAATTGCTTGTAATTTTGCAGAAAATTCCCTCCTGGGCTCTGAAACTTTACATGCTTAGTCATAGCCTAATGGAGCATTTTCTTAGAAAGTTCAGCTAATTGTTTTTAGTTATACATATGGGAACAAAAACAATTCTGGGGGACTTAGTTAAAAATGGTTCAAGCTGACAAAAAAATTTTTAGATTTAGATGAGACTAGTACAGATCAAAATTAAGTTTATTTTCTTTGGGTTTTTTTTGGTTTTTTTTTTTTTGGTTTAAAGAAATTGATGTCTTTCGATTTAATTTTGGGGAGAAAGAAACATAATAAATAAATTTGTGTAAATAAACATGTAATATATACTGTAACGGTTTGTAGCTCCAGTGACTTCTCACATCATTAATATGGCATGTGTTCAACTGCGCACTGGAATATGTACTCACTGTCTCATAGAACAACTTAAAATATTTAGAATATCCTTATTTAAGCAGTATAAGCACATAGCATTCACAAGATGCTCCTTACTTTAAGAAAACCTTGGGACACTTGAAAAAAGTTACTAGCTAGCCCAGCACACCTCGTGTGCAATAGGTAGATTGATGGACTGTTGAAACGATGGTATTTGTTTATGAGAATGCCCTGGTGGTGACCTTGCATTGAGGTATGGTCTCGGTCTGTCCCTTCATTGACCTATGTTCCATTTTCAGTTTATATCACACTGGAATTAAAGTTGTGATAATTCAATGATCAATCTTATTTTGTAGTTATTTTCTTTAGCTGGAAATCTGCATATTTAACAAACATTCCTTTCTAACATTTCTTTGTTGCAGAACTACTTAATCTTCTAAAAAATATTAAGATTATGTGAGTGATTTTGAGAAAATTGATCAAGCTGAGATGTATGTTAGCATGTTATATTTGGATTTTGCAAGATATTTTCAGCATCTAAATTGAAATATTTCTCATCTTCTAATGCTGTTTTTAGTTAATATTTTTACTCTTCTATTACATTTATGACACTTTACAATGTTTTGTGTTGCGAACCGAAGAGTTTTAAATAAGTTTAGTACTGTTCATGGTGAACTACCTGTTTCTAAGCAGGAAGTTATGAAACTAGAGAGCATGATAGTATACAGAATTCCTTCTATTTGTGGTGTATTATATCAGTTTATTATTTGGTATTATATAATTCTTTCTCAGAGAGTATGTCCATATGGAATAACTTCTATTATTTGCTTTGGAAGTTTTCACAGTAATTTTGCTACAACTTAGTTAAAAATGACCTTGGATGAAGCTAGTTTTTTTTTTTGGTCCTCCTGTGGTTACCTAAGGCAAGTTTCATTGTGTATCCTGCATCAAATCTTCGTGGCAAATCTCTAGTTAATGGAAGAGAGAATTTTGCTCTAAATGCCTGTAATTGTAGTTGTTAAATACACATACGATAATATATAGTTAATTTTGTATTTCTCCTTCATGATTGTAGAACTCTAGTTGCAATACTTTTATTGGGCATTTTTGCAAGTTTAGGTAACGGAGGATTTAGAGTCAGAGTTGTCAGTATTTATTGACAGAGTTGAAAGTGGCTGGATTCGCACAGAGTTTAGGGGTAGAGAGAGTAACTGTGTTCCTGGTGGGGGACTACTTTACCTCTCTTTTTCAAGTTGTTTTTTTCCCAAGTGGGGAGCTGTAGAATAAATTTTGAGCTGATGAGATGTTGTGATTCATGAAGCTTCTGTAACCATCATCTCCCTTTACCATCTTTTTTGTCCCTGTGCAGAACATTTAGCCATAAATACTCAGTACCACACTGTCCTGAAATAATATTTGTGTAGGTTCTGAAAATGCAGGAAATATTCTTCACCTGTGGCTAGTATTTGTGGAAGTAAAATATTATATAGTTTGGATTAATTTTTTTCTAATCTTTGCAAAAGTGGTTTTGCTGGTTAAAAAGAAGACTCCACACCTAGATGTATATAAAGCTGTCTCCACTCTGCTTCATCTGGTTTTAAATGGCTATTAAAAGTGTCTTTAACACAAAACAAACTTCTTCCCTCATAGAATGCTTGTTATACACTAACCACTGCTGAGAATGGAATAAAAACAGAAGAAAAAAAGAGCTAGTAAACCAGAGTATTTGTGGTTGTGTGAGTTTTGCTTTTCTGTTTAAAATAAGAAACAGTGACTAATAATGGAACTGGAAACTAACATGCATAAGTAGTTCTGCGATATGCGGATGAATGATTTACATGCTCAAGCTTAGTATTTGCTTCCCTTTCTGTTAATTAATGTTAGAGTGGCTAACAATTTTTTTTATTATTACAAGCCATTAAGTCAGCAAAACATGTTCAGAAAGGCCCACTATTTTGTGTGCTCTACTTCTTGTGTGCCTGCTTTTAAAGGTCTTCAGTGTGATTTTTCAGAGGAGGTGAATGATCTCAGCTGCTGTTGAGCTCAGAGCAGTGGGTACTGATTACCTTTCAAAGTTATGCTTTGGGAGTCCCAAAATGAGAATCCAGATACTGAATTACTCAAATTTAGCAAATGGTTTTAAATGCATAGACCGTGATATCTGTCTTTCAGTTCCTTCATTTACAAAGAGGCAGAACAGCAATTCCCCTGTCTCATTAGGGTTTAAAAGGTTTAGCTGAAAGTCTCTAGGATACTTTGAAAATGTAGAACATCATCAAAGAACAATTTAATATAAGCCAGAATCAATTGTAACCTGCTTGCTGGTGACAGAGAAACAAGGGTCTTCTTCCTCTTCTGTATAAGGGGTAGCAGTTTTGCAAGCTCTGAGGAGGATAAGAGTGTGTAACAATGTGCCTCAAATCTGGACGCCCAGTATATCCACTGAGTGAGGGGAAACCTCTGCAATGAGTTCTGGATTGCTTCCCCTCTTCCTTGGAGACACCGTTACCGCCAATCATTCTGTATAACAAACTCATCATATAGCTTCTATATTCTTTATTAATTTACATTAAGATTGAGTGAAAGAAAGTACTGACCACAGTTAAAAATGCCTTGAGACCTTTGGGTGAAATTAATCTTGTCTTTAAAATACAGAGTAGAATACTGAACCTGATCCTGTAGTTTATGCTCTTAGTCAAGGTAAAGTAATGGGCATTTCTAGGATATGATTCATTTTGACCATCTTAGATAAGTGATAGATTAAAACTAGAACTACCACTGCCAGGCTCATGAGCAGGCATCTACCTTCTGAATGTTTGAAGTTAGAAAAGACGCATCCTGTCATTGCTTTCTGGAAATCCCCTGAGGCTGACCACTGGAGAGCTGCCTGATTCACACACTTCAGCTGGGCTCAGGTAGCTACAACGTGATTGCCCTGCTCAGACTGACCCATCCATCTGCAGGAGGAGAACTGCAGGTATCCAGGGAACGTCAAAGCCAAACCAGGGTAGTTTACTGGGTTTAGCTAATTAAATGATTGAGTGGGAAGTTACTTCAACTTAAGTTTTTTTTACCTGACCACCTTTGTTGTGTCTGGTTTTTGTGCTAGCTGCCTACAGCTTGTATTGGCTTCAGACCACCTTGCTTTTCCTTCATGTTTATAAGCCTCCAGTTGCATATCAAAACCTAGAGTCACTTGAAAATTTTCAGCAGCTTTCAGTATGGGTTCCGAGCCCTGTCACAGCTTGAGAATATCAAAGAGGAACAGTATTCAGTCTATGCAAATCTTGGTAAAAATCTTGGTAAGAGATACACTAAGATAAATGCATTAATTTTTTGTCTACTAAGTAGAATTGCCTATTAAGAGTATTTGAACTCCATTTAATCTTATTTTCATTGGTTGACTTAAGAAAACCCACTCATCTGAACAACTAAAACATCAGCAGAAGAACATAAAAACAAAAAAGACAAAACTATAGGAAGAATTGTTCACTGTTGGATTCTGATGTGAGTTCCTTTCCAAGGATGGGTTCCTAATCAGAATTTCTGTGAAATTACCCTTATATTGTGAAAGTTGCCTGAAAGGGCCTTTTATTTAAAAGCCTTTTGTTTAGTACTGAATTAAAAAATAAACATTCAAACAAACTGTGAGCTCTTCTGAGAAATATACATGTGAACATGTAGGCTCCACCAGTGCTGCTCCAGCATGTATTTGAGAGGAAGCCTGTCACTGAACTAATGGTACAAGTTCTTAAATATGTGATGCTAAGGTTTTATTTTTCACATTGTCTTTTACAAGTAGTCCAGCTAATATCAGTCAATATTGTGAGTCACTATGCAATATGGTATCCTGCTTGTCTCCTTAAGGGCTAGGTCCTGCTACCTTCGTGTGCCTTGCCAGGAATGTGCAGCTGATGGAAGCTACTGCTCATGACAAGGTCATGGTGGTATTTTCTACCTCAGCAGAAATCTGTTCCTAGAAGAGGCACCATGTCCCACACAAAGTCCCTTTTATTTTAATGCAAACATCTTTGAATATGTTGTTATTCAGTGTCACAGAGAAAGAGAGAATCTGGCCCCCTTAAAGAGTAAAATAAAAGTAATTTTGATAAATCAGATGAGCGTTGATGACAGTGAGCTGTAAAATGCAAAGATAACAGTTACATGTTTAAATTAAATCAACAGAGAGGAGTAAAAAGTTTGAAATCATAAAGAAATTTTTTTTCACTCCTCTGATACCTTATGTTGAATAGCCAGATCATTTTATTATTGAAAATACTGTGGCAGTAATCTTTTATTGCTTGCAGTATAGGCCTACAGCATTAAGTTAGTATAAAATTACATATAGTTTAATATATCTGTACAACACCTTTAAACAAGCTTCTCTAGGCAGGAAGGTTATCCGTCTTGTAAATCTATTATTTCATTGTACATCTTGATAGCCTAGCATTGCTTCTAGCCATGTTTAAGCATTAAATAGTGCATTATTATTTCACATAAATCAACCAGAGATGTGTGAATTCATAAATTTTGCATTTGCACAGACAGTATTTTAAACGTTTTATGGCTTCGTGGGAACTTGGTATAAAAGCCTGTACACAAATCAGTGCCCAAGAAATTTAAGTAAAATTTAATATTGCAATTACTGCTTTTCAAATTCATTGGTTGCATATTTTAGAAATGTTTTAACAGGGTCTAAAAATAAAAAACAATACCTGGAGACAAGGCGTTCAGTCAGATTTTGCTGGATAGCTCCTTTGCTGCAGTGGAGTGGATAATTGTTTTTTCTGATGTTCACTCTGTTATCGTTTGTGTTGTGTTTTCTGCTTTATTTGTACTTTATTTAATGCTCTAACTTTTTGCTGCTTCTTGTCTTTCATCTCAATTCTTCTAGGCCCCTAAACTGTAAAGAATCATGCACAAGCCTGATGTTTTAAAGAAACTTCACTGATGGAAACTCTAAATATATATGAGAGGTTTCTCAGGTTTGGGTTATTTTGAATAAAACCTTGAAAATACTTTCTCAAGACATTTTATTTTCAGAGAATATGTAAATATTCTTCTGCTAAAATGTATAATAACAAGAAAGGAAAAACCAGGAAAAACTGTGTATCAGGTATTGCACCATTGTAGCACGATAAGGTAGCTTTATGTTTTACAGAGAATAAACAAGCATATTGGGGCAAGATGTCCATAAAAAAGCTGAGTTATTGTTGCTTCTGGAGTCTAATATGTTTCCTATGTCAAGTTTTCAAAATTTGACTATTGCTTTATTTATCTGTAGTTAAACTTTGTGAATTCTCTACTGCTGTACAATTGCAAAGTAATTCAGTACCCCTTTCCTTTACAGATGGGAATCAGAGTCAGGGAAGTTAGAAGCTGTGTGTTGCCATGCCCATTTTGCTGCAGGAATTACCTTTACTTCTTTTGGACAACCCAAAGAGCACCAGGAACTACTTTGTAGGGAATAAAGCCCAGCTGTGTTGGATCTCCACATGAATAGAGATGGGAGGAACATGGGAAATTACTCACAGTCCTTTTGCACTTTGTGGAGAAATACGGATCTCTGTTTCTTCTGTCATTCAGCCTCTTCCTCCTCACCCTTGTATGTGCATGAAGAGACCTCAATTCCAGAGGGCACACCAGTGAGCTGAATCAGGCTCTGAGTATTTTACTTGCAGCTTGCACAAATAATTTTTTGCAGGGACAACAATGGAATCTGCATCTAGAAGACTGAATTGTGTTGTCTCTTCCTTTTTCCTCCTTAACACTATCCCATATCAAGTGAATGGGAATTTTGTCATAAAATTTAATGGTGATAGAATAAGATCCCATTATTATCTTTTGCGTCTATGCAGAAATTATCTGCAATTATTTAACTAAAAAACTAGAACAGTTTTGACTTTTTGTTGTTTTGTTCCATTTGTTTTTCTTTTGCACTTTGCTCTTCTTGTTTTCTTTGCAAATTGTTGTAACTGAGGTGGAAATGCCTATGCATATTTAAATCATACTCTCATGCACTTAGTTTAAGCATTCTCAGCTTCAATAATTTTAGCTGTGGTTAAAAATCTGGGTAGGTTTTCTTTTACCAATTTGGAATGCTTTTTATTTTACCTTCCCACAAAAGAATATCTGAAGGGAATTTAATCAAATGTTAAAATATTTCAACATTGGGTGAAGACTTAGGATGGAAAGTTTTACCCCAACAAATAGGTGATTAGTGAGCAGGTTTTTTTGGTTTTCATCAGGGCAGGCATAACTGACCAGCTGGCAGAATACTGGCTTGTCTTGGAGTTACACATACAACACAGAATGAGCTTTTTACAGGATGGAGATCATGGGGTATATATATATATGAGCATATATTCTGCTCATAGACAACTCTGGGCAACTCTTCTATGTTTTACTGATTAAATGGGCAATAACAGTGACTAAGAGAAGACCTCGCTCCAATATTTTATCTGGTCTGCATAACCTGGGAAGCAAGAGTTTTCATTTGTGATACTGACAAAAAAGTCAGACATGACTCCTATAAATACTTTCTCTTGAGCACGTTGCTCCTTTCTTTTCAGTTTTTCCCAGGACATGTGTGGTTGCTGATGAGGAGAGAAGGAAAAACATCATCATGCGTGTATTTGAATAGGATTGACTTTACTCATAAGAAAAAGAATGTAATATCTGTGTGGGTGGCACACTATGAGAACTTACCTGAATGTGAAACAGTGGATCCAACCAGGAAGTTATATAGGGAAATTTACACTGATTGGGAAGAGGGCTTGTGAAAGGTGTTCTGAAATTGAGGGGTGAAAATCATAATAGTTTTCGCAACCATAAGTTTTGAAAGTCTTGTTTGCTGCCATTAAAGTTCCATTATTTCACTATTTTTTAATTTTTTTTTTTAATTTGTGTTTTATTTAATGTACTGAAGAGGAGCTGTGCCTATCTGACATACATGTTATTAAATTCAGTTCTCCATTGCTTGGAACTCTAAGGAGCCAAGATAAACTGAATAAAAGAAGAACACACTTAATAGTTTTGTCATGCACAAGCTTGAATATATTAACACTGCCTCACCAGCAGTTCTGAGAAAGAACACTCATAGCTCATAAAAAAAGCTTGGATTTTGAAACCATATAGTTGGCTTTCATCTGAGTGAATATTCCCCTCCTAGATATGGGTTAACTGAGATGAAACAGTATTGCTGTCTGCAGAACTGGATTTTCCAGTGAATTTGGTGTTAACTGTTCTATAAAAATATTCCAAAATAATCTATATTAAAGAAAAAGGAAAAAAAATTTGAAAATGGAACTTTTGAATTTTTAGTGGGTTTGAATTTCTGCTAAGGATAAGATTTTTTTTTTCCTGGAAGATGCAGATTAAAATTACTTGTTAATGTTTCTGGAACAAGGAATATTTTTTTCTAATTTCTAACCAGCATTATTTTAAATCAAGGGAAAAAAATCTATAAGTGACAATTTTCATAGAGAGGTGGGTTCTGGAGTTTTTATTGAGGGGGAAATATGTGAGCATCTGAACATTTAAGTAACGATTCTAGAAAAACTTACTACGCCTTGCCACAGAAAGATTCTCTCTCCTTCTGTAATACAAAGAAGATGAATACATTTGTGGTACAGTGCTGGACTGCAGAGCCATCTGTGTCACAGAGTGCATGTGAAACCCTGGCACTGAGTTTTCTACTCCGGCAGCAGCTAGAATTATCATAAATAGAGTTGGCTTGGTACAGAAATGGGGCAGTGATGTAGAGAATAAGGCTGTCTCACCTAGGTTGCCATCTTACATCCAGATTGTGCTGCAGTGAAAAATTACTCCAAGTGCAGAGTCCCAGCAAATCAGGTCCCTGTTGTTTTTTGAAGGCAAGGCATTTTTTGTGTTACTGTTCATTACTGGGCAAGAAAAACAAAGAAGTTCAAGACTAAGATTAATGATATCAGCAGATCATTGTCTAAAGATTAATCTTTTTAAAATGATGAGAAAGGGATAGACACAGTGAGCCTCTAGCTGCCTACAGCTACAAAGAGCAATAATAAACATTACTATGGCAGGGCTGGCTCTGGAATACTAACAGAAGCATATCTAGTTATCATCAGTAAACACTAATGGTCGGTTTGTGTTGTTTTTTGGCTACTGATGACTGTTGAAAATGGTGTGGCTTTTCCCCCCTCCTTCCTAAAACAACAACTATGTAGTTTCTTTTGATGTCCAGCTATTTAATATTCATTTGTTTGGGGTCAATTCTCTCTTTCATGGTCCTGTCAGTGTACTACTTTCTCTTACAAAAACTTCTACCTTATTGCCTGGGTCTAAAATTATCAGGGATTTTAAAAAGTGTTCATTATAGAAACTAAATTTGCTCTGTAAAACCAGGAGGCATTGTCTTTCTGTTAGCTCCCCTATAACAAATCCTTAGTGCATGTATATTTTTGTGCATGCCTGCTGTTTTTATATTTAGCAGAATATCTGTTTATACCACACAGGAGGTCTATGTAGCAATTGCATAAATCTTTATTTTTCAAGGGCTACAAGTCAGCAACTGATGGTATACAAATGGTCTGTGTAAACTAAAATATACTAATATTCTTTCTCTTTAATCTCATCACTATTTATGCATCTCTTGTCAATATCACAAGCTTTGTGGTTTGAAAAGGAATTGCAGACTTGTGTTCAGAATCATCTAAGCTGAGAAGTCTGCAAATTTTGAAATTTGTTTATGCCAAGCAGTTCTTTTTTCTCATAATCTTAAAAAGGCAAACAGTGATAGAAGCAGCCCATTTTCATATCCGACAACAGCAATGACAATGGTGATTTAAATGTCCACAAGAATAACATTCTGCCAGTCTCACCATCAGACAGAGCAGGATATTACATCAGAAGCAGCTCCACTGACATCAGCCAAGCTCTTGGGGTAGTAAAATGTTAGTATGATTTAGTCGTGGTTGCACTTGACATCTTTATAGTACTGTGACTTGACCATAGAGGTTGTTTTGATAATTTGTTTCCATGAAAGAAGGCTTCTGTTCTTGCATTGACACAAAATTTTGATTCAGGTTTAAAATTAGATGTTTATGTATTATGAAGTTTGAGTTTTACCTACATTATGTCCTGAGAGCTGAGTAGTGCTCACTACCCTTCAGATTTAGGTATAATGTTAGACTACATGAAGCTGTATCATGATGATCAACTTCAAGCCAGCTATGGGAGTAAGTGAATGAGTATGGTCAGGGAGAAGTAATTACTGTGGTACCTGTGAATATATAATAATAGAATTGTCTTGGAAGAGACCTCTAAGATCATTGAGTCCACCCATCACCCCAGGACTGCCATGTGCACTGCTAAACCATGTTCTCAAGTGCCACATTCAAATATGTTTTGAATGCTTCTAGGGATGGTGATTCCACCACTTAATTCAGCAGGTGTTGCAATGCCTGACAACCTTTCCAGTGGAAAAAAATTCTTAATATTCAGTCTAAACATCCCCTGGCACAACTTAAGGCTATTTCCTCTCATCCTGCCACTTGTTACCTGGGAGACTGACTTCCATCTCCCTACAACCTCCTTTCAGGCAGTTGTAGAGAGTGATAAGGTCTCCTGAGGACCCTTTCCTCCAGGCTAAACAACCTCAGCTCCCTCAGCTGCTCCTCATCAGACTTGCGTTCTCATCCTTTCACCAGCTCCACTGCCCTTTTTTGGACACACTCCAGCACCTCAGTATCTTTCTTGTAGTGAGGGGCCCCTGTATCATTGTCGTTTATCAGAGCTTGCAGTGTTTCCCAAACATGGGAGTACTGCTGATAAGGATGACAATGTAGGAAAATTTAAATATTTGGTTTTACAACACTTTCCCTCTGGACTATTTTCTTTCTTCAGGCTGGATGAGGGCTGTTGCTCCTTTTGAAAGAACCTGAGGGCTAATTGCTCTATCTTTGAACAAGGAAAGCTTAAATTTGAATTGTTACGAAGTTGTTAGCAATGCACGACTGAGTCGAAGGAGTACCTATATGAAAGTTTATTTCATTTTAAAAGTCTGTAAACTTATTTATGATGGAGTTTATGCAATGCATTTCTCTTGTGGCTAAAATTTGATTCAGCATTTCATTGTTGGTATGTGACTGTGAATTCGGTATAGGAAATTGTTTCAATAAGGAATGAATAAATTTTACTTGGGGGTCTTATCTAGCTTTATTTCAGGTAGTCTTAAAACCGAAATCCATGATGCGCTTTTTGTCACTGATGCAGAGTTAGGCAAATTAGGTATGCAGCTCATGCCCTGTTATCCAGATTTGTTTTAAGACTCATCATGGTGGAGAGACTATCTGGAATAAAAGCAATATCAGGAAGGTGTATCCAGATCATTACAAAGGTACTGCAGGGGTCTCTTTGATTAGTGGGTCTTTAAAAATTCCAACTTATGCTCTTTCAGTGATTTCAGTAGTTGCATGCAAAAAAGGAATGATGCAGCTTTTGGACAGTTTTTTGTTTAAGAAATGTTTTCTATGCACAAGAAAAAACAAAAACAAAAGTTTACCAGAAGCACGCATAAGTGCTTGTAGAGCTTATGTCAGTTTTGCTTGCCTTCTGTCACTCTTGGTTTATAACTACTGACTTGGTTACTCTGGCTCAAATTTCTATAGCCCATCATAGCTCAGTGAAGAGCTCTGTTAAATATGCCATTGGCTTCATGGCAACAGTGTAATGTTCCCATAATTTTTGTCCTGCGTTGAGAATTGGACAGATTGAGTTGGACAATCTTAAATTGTCAAACAATGTCATTGTGGTAAAACTTTGTCAAAATTTGGGATTAGGAGTGACTCTTTGGATTAGAAGTTCTTTTGATGATCCTACCATCAACTGTAAAAGTCACTTCAGTGTGTGAATGCACATTGCCTGAGCCATTGTGCATCACTTTTAAAAAATACCGAGCATTTATATTTGGAAAATATCTCCCTAATTGTATATATTGTTCTGGGTCATTATTTTCTCATTGTTTAAATTGCAGCTCATTTATTTAAAAGAATACTTGTCAAAGGAAAGCTTTAAGTACTGATTTAAGAAAGCAGTGTTAAATAATTGAAATGACTGTGATAAAATTGCCTTAGTTTAAACAGACCAGTTTTATCAGTCTGTTTAATGAATTGTGCTTTTATAGGGTGAGATAAATCTAATGTGAATTCGAGTGGTTGCACTAGAAATACAGCTTTAGGTGTGATCTCTGGTGGGTTTAGCTAGCAGAATTAGAGGAAAAAAATGGCAGTTCTACTCCTGAATTTACTTGCAAAAACACTTCAAGTACAATAAGCAATGCTGATATCTTACAGAGCTTTCTAATATTTATGTACCTGTAATGTCCGGGTATTTACATCTGGATTGTGTATTGGTGACAAAGTGTCTTGGTCATTACTTGGAAAATATTTATGCCTCTTGATGTAGAAATAAACTTAGGGTTTCATCCAGTCCTGGAATCATTAATTTTCCATGCACTGGAATAGTGACACAATCAGTTTCTTTGTAGACTGAGGGGACTTGGCTGGCAAGTTTTGCTGCTTACTGGTAGTTTAGAAGGACATTTCTTGCAAGAAAACCATCATATCTGCTTTGGAGTCAGGCTCAAGACAGCCACTGGTCAGTGGCTGGCACAGGAGAATCCTGGGATATTTTGGATTCTGTTGTTTATGTTTCTGTACATTGTGAGAACACATCTTGCACAAAAGAAGAGAAATAATCATTAAAAACACATAGTAAGTCCTTTAGTACATTATCAGCTCTTCTTTCCACTAATCCCATTAAATAACCTGCACAGCAGGACTGGTATCCAATTTGTGGGGATAAATAAGGGTTTCCTGTAGGAGCCAGTCACTTTGCACTTCAAGGGAAATCCTTGTATGCTTTCCCATATTGGACTAGCATGCATAGTGCCATGAGTTTCAATAGAAGTTCTAGGAAGGTAGCATACAGTATTTGAGACTGTCACATTCTGGTCCCAAAATGATGGTGAAATTCTTGTCTAGTAAGACAAGGAATATGCAGATGATGTTGCATAACTCAAAGGAGATCACTGAACCAGTTACTAGCAGTTTTTATAGCTGGACTTACCCACATTAAATGTTTCTAAAATGTTGTTAAGCTGATTTAGGGCGCAGTTTGTGCTGTCAGCAATCACTGTGCATCTAAGGATATTTCAGGATACAAGGCAATGCTCTGAGTGGGGCTTATACATGTCCCTTCAACAGCTTTCAGTCCTTGGCAGTCTGTCTAATGCAAGAAACACAAACTTGCAGCGTGAGCAGAGTTTGTCAGATGGTATGCAACTGATTTCTCAGGAAATTTTACTCCAGCCGCAGTCGAATCCATTCAGATTGTTCTTATTCTCGACAAGGCCCTCATCACTAGTCTCATGTAACCAGTCTATACTGTCAACTCTGCCACCTCACTTGCAACACTGGAAATTATAATAATTACTTGGGGGACAAAAAGGAAAAAAAGAACTGGAGTCTCACTGGTTTATACAAAACACTTTCCAGGGGAAGAACACGTTAAAAGACACGTGTATGTGATGTCACTTTGCTCCAATCAAACAGGCATGTAGATTTCAAAATGAAGTTTATCTTCATGCCTTATATTTTTAGTTTATTATGCTTAGCTTAGCCATTTCTACTCAGATTGTTTTCTGCAACATCGCTGTGTCTGCTAACTGATACCACGGTGTTGACAAAAGCCCCAGTTCACCTGAAGGAAGTTTATGGAGATTTCAATTGTTCTGCTGTTCTGAAAGGTGAAGGGAAATGCTCTTTATTGCAGAAGTTGTGAAACAAGATATTTCAAAAATTGAGCTGGCTCTTGCTCCTCCTCTTCTTCCTCCCCAAAACAATCTATCTCCAAGGTGTGTGCTTTCCTGTTCTGTGTCTGCTACTGGCAGAAACTGGTCTTTCAGTTTTCATTACAGACTATCAGCTTGTCCATCTGTAGAAAAATAGACAGAATTCTCGTATCCCTTAGCAGCTGTTTAGGGAATTCAGCCTAAGTTTTAAGGTGTTTAAAATCAAGCTGCTTTATATGCTCTCATATGAGAATGAATCAGAAAACAAGAAAGAGTCTATAAAATGGGGGAGGCACTTGAAGTACAAGAGGCTAACATTTTTACTGTTCAGAAAGTACTTATATTTTTATTAGACACTAGACTTTTCTGTCTTTGTTTTCTAGCCATTTCATCTTTCTACTGCAAAATTTTAAATAGTGGAAGGATATATTAAATACCAAGGAAAATTATTTTTAAAAGCTATTTTAAAAATTAATTTAAAAGTAGACAGACATAGTATTATGGCATTAAAACACCCCAGGGTCTTTTTTATTGGTCCATTAATACTTGCCTCGAGTGGTAGAACACACCTGAGGCAAGATTTAATGAACCAATAAAACATGCCCTAGAGTGCCCTAATGCTATATTGCTAACCATTCCTATTACATAAATTCACTGTTTGCATACTTCCTTCATACGTTTCAGAAAAATCTTCAATTAAGTGAAGAGCATATGACAATTCTTGTCCTGAGTTTCCTTCAGCATATTTTGGAGTGATTAAAATGATTATTTAAGATATTTTCAATCAACCAATGCAATGTATTGCGCCTAGGACTTTACGGACTGCCCAGATGGCAAATCCTTTAAGTGTGGTTATGTGTTAAGTCAGTGTGTTTCCTTTCAGTTACTGAGAATTTTCTAAAGTCTCCCTAAAGGATTTGAATGCAATGCTGCTCTATTTCTGTTTTTATCTTGAAACTACCCCACTTGTTTGTCTAGAATCCACCCCAAAGCAGAAATCTGACAGAGGAACTGGTCATAACTCCAGTCTCATTAAAATCCTCAAGGATGCTACTAAAATGATGTTGTCCGAAATGTCTGACATTGTTTAGTCAGAGTCATTTTAGTCCTTTTTAAAGAGGGAGATATTTAGTGTTTTAAATCAATTTTAATGGAGTTAAGATGATTTACATCAGCTGATAGTCCAGCTCTTTCCTTTCTAGAACACTCAGTAGGATTAGAAAAGTTGTACTCGTATTAAATCAGACAGCTGAGATGGAAGAAAGTACAAAGGATGTTTATTGTATTTTGCAATTGTTAATTTAAAGGCTTTGACTGAAGTTAGCTTTTGCCCTAATGATTTAGAATGCTCATAACCATGAACAAAAATTGATAAACATACCTAAGTGTATCTGTACTTAGTAATAGGAAAAAGAAGGAGAAGATTGGTTTTGAATGTCATTGCATGAAGAAAAATAACCCTTCATCAGAGAACGGGAGTGAGTTTTGTGCATTACTAGTTTTGCTTTCCAGCATTGTTTTGAGGCAGGATGATATTATGTTAACGAAAAAAGACTGAGATTTACAGATGTATATTGTAAAAATGGCTTATGACTTTAACATAATTGAGAATCTAACATGAAATAATTTTTGCATTAATGTGACTTCATAGGAGTCAAAGCCAAATTAGATGTGACTTAAGAGGTATACATTTAGCAGAATCCTTACTTGGAGGCTTAGGAGGGGAGAAAGAGAATCCCGTGTTGTTAAATTGATACATAAAAATTGAAGAAATTACCACTTAGGCATTTTCGGGTGTGGGGAATCTTTGTAGGCCAGGCTTGATCTTTGCAAGTGTTTGACAAGTTGAGCATACATGAGGATATGAGCCACACATACTTGTTAGGGCAAAAGTAACTTCACTTACTTCTAAGTCTAGATCCTCAGATATTGTGAGCTGGCATAGTTCCATGTAAGGCAATGAAATTATACCAGCTTACACCAGAGGATGAACTGGCCTCTAATCTTTCAAGTAACATGCTCATTAAATGCTTAAGGCCAAATTCTTTCCTGGCATGACTCCATTGCACTTAATGGAATTAAGCCAGGAGAGCATTTGGCCATTATTTAATACAGATAACAATCTAAGGGGAACCAGGTTTCTGTCTCTGTTTTACTTTTGATATGTAGCATTAGCAAACTGTATGTGATTTTTATAAGATATAATATATGAAACACTGGCTAAAAAAAGTCTGCACAGAGATCTCACAGGTACACCCCCAGGTGTTCTTGATGTGCTACCTTCTTTGGAACAAATAATATTGACTTCATCACAGGTTTAAACCTTTTACTCTCTTCTGGAAATGTAGTGTCCAAACTGTCATCTCTTGTCCCTACTTCTTTTCTCATCATTTCACTGTACAGTCATCTCAGAAATTTAAGCAGGTTTAAGCTTATTGTGGAAGTTAAGACTATCTGAAAAATTATGCTGTTTTAATTCTAGGACCAAATAACTGATGTACATTTTCCAGAGTCATTACTAGCATAGTTTTTTCCTTTCAAAAGCATACTGGCATGTACTGTTTAAGATTTTTTGCTGCATCATCTAGGAGCTAAAAGTCTCAAATGAGTAATGAGTAAGCATTACTAGTATAAGAAATTGTTTCCTAGAGACAATTTCATTATTTTTAAAGCTTGAGATATTTGTCCAAGTTTTACCTTCACGTCTTTTCTGCAGCCTTGTTATGGTTAGATAGGCCTTATTCTTTTGGCTCAGTGTGTGGATGACCTGAGGTTGTTAATGCTGGACATGAAATGTGGCTGAGAATCAGTCATGAACACTCAAACCTAGTCCCTTTTGGGTTTTTTTCCCTCTTCCCCTCCCTGCCCTCCCCCCCCCCAGTTACCTCAAACAAAACTTGACTCTTTGCCTTCATTATTATTATGGCATCTTTTTTTAATGTCTTAGTTGTATTTTTGGAGGACAATTTTGGAAAGGTGAATGTTGCTGCCCACCCTAATTCATAACTGCTATTTACTGAAGAAGAAAACAATTTTTGAAATAAATATTTACCATTGAAGGGCTTGAGGCCTTGATACTGTGCTTTGCAGCTGAGTCTGGGCAGAGCAGGAATCATATCTCAGGGAAGATGAACTTCCCATATAAAGGTTATAAATCCAGTTCAGTGATTGCTTTGCGACCCACATGCAGTTTTATGGAAGCATGAGTAACCCAAACACTAAAATCCAAAACAGAATCACCAGCCCTTTCTACAGCACTCTTATTAAAGTTGGGCCAAGAGAGATCACTGCAAACTATTTGCAGTTGTGAGTGATGTAACACAGCTCAAGGGCATTCAGTACCTGGCAGGCAGAACTGTCTTTGAATGGGCTTAGATAAAGGACCACCATGAAAACACAGAATGAAAAACAGTGAGAGGGAAATCCATTGCCAATTAGTACCCAAAACATTCAGATGAACAAGAAGAGCTCCTTAAGCAAACCAAGTGGGAGATGATGTGTCTGGAAACCAGGTGGTAGGATGAAGTGACTCATTTGAAGTTATGCATGAAAAGATAATCGAATGTCAAGGAGTCGGTAAAACTTCTGGTTTGCATAAGTAGGGCTAATGTTTTCACATTTCTTCTGTGTTTTGGACTTGACCTAGGGCATGTAAAAGAAGCAGGTATCTTTCCATGGAAGGGGAAGGGCACTATTCCCGTTACAAATCATACCTTAATAGTGCTCTTTAATGGAAGCCCCTGCCTTCTCTTTCTGCTCACCATCCTTGTTTGGGTTACTCTAAATCAAAATCTAGCCAAATAGTTTATGACAAGTAAACGTGATAGAGGGGGAAGAAGCTGTGTAATTGTTCTGCTAACGCCAGCCTGCAGAGTTTGCTTGTAGAAATGAGAGTTTCCCAAAACTCTGATGAAATGATACAGTGGAACAACTGATACAGAGCACAACAGTGCCAGGAGTTCTTGTTGGGGCTGGTGAGTGGCTTAATCGCACAGCCTGAATCTGTTTATTTGATTTTTCTTTTTTTTTTCAAAGAGGGCATCTGCACGTAAGCATGTTTTCAGTTCTACTGAGCAGCAGAGTTGCAATCTTGCAATAACAGTCAGTGCATGTGCAAGGCTGTATGTTTGAAATGAATATTTTCTTTTCCCCTGGAAAATCAAGTATACAGGTGTGTACCAAGTTCAAATTAATGGCTGTGCTTTAACCTTGGTTTTTTTTTTCGTCTCTGCATGCTTGAGTTGATGGTTACTTTTTCTATTCTTAAACATAACTTATGGGAAAAATATTTGTGTGAGATCACCCAAGTAATTAGCCTATTTACTCATGCAAATAAATATTTTTTTATTCAACTTGGAACATCTTTTTGGCAGCATTGCCTTTAATTACAGAAACATTTAAAGGATGACAAGGATGTAGTGCATACTAAAAATGTTCTGTGCAAATAGTGAGAGGATTTAGGTGAGCAACAGCAGCTCTGTAATTACCTTGCAGCCAGAAAGACCCTCACGTTGTTCTAAGGCTGTTAAAAATAAGGAAAGAAATAATTTTCTTCTCATGGGAAAGGAATTAATTAGCAGTGTGCTGAGGGCCTTAAGTAGATAAATAAACCAAGCATTATTTCAGACTGCTCAACACGAGTAAATGTTACACTGGGAAAGCACCTTTGTAGGGTTGAACCGCAAATCTGGCCCATGAGGAGAATGGCTAAGGGAATTTTAAACCACCTTTGCACCTTTCCAGCATGGCTTATTCCAGAGGTCACTGAGACTCTTTACTGAGTAGAAGCAGCCCTGAAGGTTTTTCTAAGTAACTCCATCCCTTTGACTGACCTGCCAACTGACCTGCTCTTCTTTTTTAATCTATGTTCTGTCTGCTTGGGCCTGCACTGAGGTCTGCAGAAGGCAGCTTCAAAAATAAGTTTGTGAGACATCTGCACTGAAGGACACAATCCTTAGCCACATCATTAGATCTGGAGTTTGATTATGTTCCAGTGTTTTCAGCTGACCTCAGAGGTCTAGATCCTAGGATCATAGATCTATCCTTAAATACCAGTATAAGTAAGTTTTTGTAAATGGTTTGATATTTATTAATGGAAGAAAACTGAAAAACCTTTGCCTACTCTAACTTAGCACGGCTTCAGAAGGAAATAAAACTGATCCCTGCAAACATCTGTTCTCAAGGGTTAAATTTTTAACTATTTTCCTGATTTCAACCATGCAGTTTTACAAAAACTTAGAGGCATCAAAGATTATAATTTTGTGGACATTTGTCACAAAGCATGCATGGAGAAAAAAACATTTATTAATGCCTCGTCAGGAAAAAACTGATGTTGGAAGAATGTTTATTACCAAAAGCGAATCTGTGCAGGAGGGAGAAATTATAAATGCTCTAACTGTTAGAAGAACTGCAGTTGGAAGTCACATCTTGTTAGGCACTAGAAAATGCCAGTCATAAAACACAGACTCTGGTGAGACCAGGCATTCTTGATTCCTCTGCTCACAGAACTTAAATTTCATATATATTTATA
>VZRQ01003526.1:785485-846462 GCA_013397975.1 Machaerirhynchus nigripectus | reverse complement strand
ATATTTTTTTATATATAGATATATGTTTTTCGCCTCTCCATATACTGGAGCCTTATCTTTAGGTCTGCTTGCCTCTGTTAAAGTAAAGGATATTCATCAGTATCTTCTTACGATTTTAATCTAGCAAGTTGTTTTATCTGGTGTTAGTGTTCTCAGGGGATAAGACCACTGATAAAATTTCATACATAAGCAGTGATAGGTGTCCCCCTAAAATTTACAGTGTTTTCCATTTGTTATCATTGACTGTTATTGAATTCTGATACTGTAATAGCTGCTAATAGAGACAATTATAGTTCCACTATGGTAGATCCTGTGAAAACAACACAGGATTGTCAGATTTCTGTCCTTAAGCCTGCAACTGATCTCACAGGCTTATTTTTTGTTAACTAACTTCTGTGTTATAATTTGCTAGCAAATATCCAACAGTCTCTTTCAGCATTAGGATTGCTACGACAGGCATTTGGGTAAAGCCTTGTACTTGTCGTAACTATTTAGCTATCAAGTAAAGAATCTGAAAAATTCTTAGTTCTACAGAAACAAGAAGGGAAAGCTGTTGACAAGACTTTGGATTTAAAAGAAAGAAGTGCCAAAGACTGTTAGTTTTAAAGGAAGAGCCAATTTACAAAACTGGTTTTTGATTATTTGCTTTTCTCTTCGGTGGTGATCGCATTTTTGGAAACTTTTGTGTAGCTCTGTGCTGCTTTCTTTGCTGTCTCATTTGTGTAAATTGAGTTCACTTTGTATTGTGTTTAGTGCAAGAGAAGCATCCTGCGTGTGTAACAGCAAAGAGGAAAGAGTTTTCAATGCCAGTTCATAGAAGAGGAAAGTCTGGAATTCTTGAAAAGGCTTAGTACAGCCAACTTAAATGAAATACCAGTGCTAAGATGCTGAACTACTGACACCTTGCTCCTTGTCAATACTGAATCTCTACAATATGTATTTCTTGAGAATTTTTACTACTAGGACTAGAAGATCGATTTGGTATTCCTGCTATGAAATATGCTTAAAATATTTTGCAAAATAAATGAATTATTAACTTTGCTTTTAAATAATTTTCTTCTGTGTTAATTTAAATTTCTTGTATGTGGAAATTTGAGTATCTGATGTCTATGTCTCAGCAAGATTTAAGCTTACATTTTATTTGAGGAAACACCAAGACAAAAGGAAAATAATATTTTGAGGATAACTTGGCTTCTTTTTGTTGAGAAACAATATGATTATTTCATAATTTTGGAAAGATGGGAAAAAAAGGAGCTATTCTGCATTAATATATGGAAATGTAAAGATTTTAGGTATGGAGAAGAGATTAAGAACTTCAATAGGCATGTTAGCAGAAGATGGGATATGTATAAATGCATTATGATGGATTTTAAAAGATTTTTCAGCCATTAGGGCAATTTAGGTTTTGAGGGGTAGGGACAAGAAGCTTACTTATTTCATTGTAAAATACACAAACGGAAGTACAGGAATGAGATACTTAGCCCAAGAGGGCTTGATTTTGGTGACAAAAGATGTCTCTGTCATTCATTTATTCCTAATAAATTGTGTAAAACAAACAATATTTTGAACTGTGTTTTGGTCAAATAGGTGATTGCAAATATTTGTCCAATGCTTTTTACTGGGTTTACTCTTGTTATAACAGTTTTCAAATACTTTTATACCTGTGAAGCTGCGTAGTGTCTTCAGAGTTTAGGGTGGAATATACTCCAAATGTCCTAATTATTTTAATGGGGCCAGGTTTTTCAGTATGGTAGATGATTTTGACTTCATGTGCTATTCTCTGAACCTTTTAAAATTAAAGTTATTTTTATTTTTTCACATGAGCACAAATGCATTCCTAGCCAACCTGATTCAAAGTCCACCGATGCCAGGACTTGTATTTAATCTTTGGACAGGAACAAACAAAAGAAATGGGGGGTTTTTCGCTGTCTTTGCAGGGGAAGGCTTAAAATCAGGTTAAAGAGCCATCTCTTTGGTCTAATCTTGTACTGTCCTGTTCTTCTCTTTTTTTCATATATATTCATGCTGTTATAAACTAAATCCTTGTTTGAAAGAAAAATTCAAGGCCCCTCTTACTAACTTGCATTGTTTTTTGTACCTTCAGGCTATAACTAGTGTGTACACCAGAACTGATGCAGAACTATGAATCCAGAAGATCTATCACAGAGATATGATTTTGGAAGCATCTTCACACCAAATTACTTGGCATACATTTTCAGAGGCCCAGGAAATATTCTAATATTCTCTCAGACTTCAACTTAGTGGGTAAAGCTTCAACACATAAAAATAAAAGATATTTACTGTATGGGTGTGCACATGTAAATATTTAAGTCTGGCTTCATTGAAGGCAATGGTGTTTTACACGGACTGCAGTGGGACCAAGCTTTTGTTCATATGCTAGTACTGTCTGACAGGAAAAAATACACTCAGAAAAATGTCTCTAAATATGTAAATAGATAAGGTCTTTCTGTTATTCATTATATTCACCATATTAAACAAAAATTGCAAACTCTATACCAATGACCATATATTTTCTGTAACTGTGAGTCTGTGGCATGTAGTATAATTATTAAGTCTTTGCAATCTTCCTTTCTTTGTCTAAGTGGGAAAGCAGGAACCTTTTAAATATTTTAAAATTGTTTCTCCAATTGATATTAGTAACATCTTGCATTTTTAAGGCTTTTGTTTTTCCAGGACTTAAATTTTTAACACAATATCGCTCACAGCATTTTCTTTGCTTTGGAGATGACATTAAAAATGGTTTTTCCTTGTCTCTGCCTTCCTAAGATGCACACAGTATCTAATTTCACTGAAAACTAATTTTTTAACCTTAAGTTAAAAAGTGATTGGACAATGGCTGGGGGGCTTCAGCAAGAACACACAGTTCCTTTTGCCACTGAGATGATTGCAGGCTGAGGAATGTAGCATTTGTTAGTAGCAGGAATTGTGATGAGATTACATGGACAAGGTAGGCTTAAGTAACTGTCTTGTGGAAGATACTGACACACCTTAAAAAGACCATGTTATGTGCTGCCCAGCTAAAGGCAGAATTCTCCCTGGTTGACAAAAATGGGAAAGAACATCCATTGTCTACATGATGCAGACAGCTGAGCCAGATCCTTTTTTGATACTTTAAATGAGATCTAACCATACATTTCTGCACTGTCAGCCTGTTGGTGAAGGAGTATTTGCCCTTTGTGCTTTTCACAGTGCATTCTCAGTGGTGGGCATTTGGAGGGGAAATATGTGTCTTCTGGAAGAACAGTGAAATAAACAGTTCCAGAATTTCTTCCAAGCCCCCTGGAACCTCTTGGCTTTCACATGGAGAAGAAGTGTTCTCTTCTTTCTTCTTTGGTGAAGGCAGTGTTCAGTGTTGGTATTCCTAATGCATGTGATGTTCGTGTGCAGGTTTACTGACAGAGAATGGTCCTTGCCACTCAGAGGAATCTGCACTGACATTAACAGTGAACTGAGACTCTAGAATGACAGTTCTGCATCTGAGATACTGGAAATGCCAGTGGTGGTAAACTGAATTGGCTCTCCCATTGTTTAGAAGGTGAAAGGAAAATGGGAGCAAAAGACCCCCTTAAAAAGATATTGTTTGGATTGGAAAATTAATAAGGGAAATTTGTTTATATTTGTTAAATTTGGGTATATTAAATACATTTGTAATTCAATTCCTGTCTCTCCTGTGGGATATGGTAACTAAATTACTAGGAGTTTCACCTGGAAAATCTCATATCTAAAGCCACCTAGGATTTATCAATTTAATTCTTCTCTCTTTTTCGAGTTAGCATCTTGCAGAGCACTATCTCTAAATGTGGCTCACCATGTGATTTCATTTCTTGTTGTTGATTCTTTCCAGGACTGACTTACCATCGGGAATTAATGAACTTCCATTATTTTTTCTGGAATCTACTTTGACATCCTTTTAAACACAGAGCTCCTGTAATCCCTTCAGGGTTTATCCATCTCCTTTTACTTTCAATGCTTCTTCTGACATTCAGGCTATGGCTCTCTCTTTCCTCTGATCCAAGGAAAATGTCTTCCATATTTTTTTCTCTCTGGTCTTTCTGGGTATTCTTTTCTGCAGACAGGGATGGACATATTAATTCACTGCAAAGTGTTCTCCTTTTCCCAAGACAGAGTTATCTGATTCTTGCTGTAGTTCTGGTTCTCCTCTTCTCCTGGGCCAGGTGCTGAATAGAGCCAGGACAGGCCTCTCCATGCTGTGGCTGAGCCAGGAGCTGTGGTTGATGACAGGGCAAGCACAGCAAGTGTCCTCACTATCTGGTGATGTAGGTTCACAGCATGTAGTGCCGAGGAGGAAGCTGATGGCAAGTGGAATCATTTAACTGATTGTCAGACACATCTTAGTGATGTCCACTTAAGCAGAACTGGAGCTGAATGGCCTCCTTCTTGAATCAAAGCAATGCACTTAAAAACATCCCATTTGGACCCCTGCCTGCCAAGGTCTGGAGAGGACTCACAACCCACCCCCAAGGGCTTTGGTTGCTGTGTTTAAGGTCTGCCTCAATGTGATATAGCCTTACAACCTTGTGTCAAACCTGTGAGGAACGTCCTTGGAATCCCCCACCCTGAGGCTTGAGAGCCTTGTGCCTTGCTGTCCCAACCTGCTGATTTGATTTCCAAGCTCTGCTTCAGCCCCAGATCTTCTTATGTGTTGGGTCTGCTAATCTGTAGCCAGCACTTAGCTTTATATAATGCAAAGTTTAATTCTAAGATTAGTCAAGATGTAAATGATTCACTCTTTTTGCTTCATTGCTGAAGTTGGCAGTACCAAAACCTTTGTTTGTGTCACAGTTTTATTTTAGATGGCCACACAGCTGAGGTTCAGTGAAAGTTAAGTTTTGTATGAAATCATCAGAAAGTCTTGCCAGAGCTTTAGGAGTGAGAGCTGTGCCATTTGCTTGTCTCTGTCACAGTCCTGGAGAGCTAAGATATTTGTACATACCCGGATAGATTGCCAGAATCAATCCACTTTCCAGAGATAACGTGGACATGTCCTCTTTCCCACAGTAATGTGAATACTCAAATCTTTCCACATAAGAAACTCAAATATATGAGTTTCACAGCACTCCCTAATAAGGTTTTATAGCCGTTACTGTCAGTGCCATATATCACTGAGGCATTGAAAAAGTGGAGTTTCTTTCCCAAACCACCTTTCTAAGCATCCAAGATGAAGTGATTTTATAGCTTACACTTCCACAGATCTTTCAAATCCCACAGCACAACTTGTTTCACCTGAGCCTCAAAGATTTTTGTAAATGGTTTCCCAGAAGCTCTTGAGGGGGGTCTTTTCTCTCTTTCTTTACTTAAATTTATGCTTAAAATGTGATTAGATTCTGTTCAACACAAAATTGTTCTAGAATACATTGCAAGAAATGTGTGTACGAAAGGTAATCTACACTATCTAATAAATAAAATCGTGTAACAGTTTGAAATTTCAAATGTGATCATTTGCTTTAATATTGCGAAGTGTTTGTTAAACCTTTAAGGTTGTGACATTTTTTCACACTGACAGCTAAATAATGAATTAATGGCTTTAAAGTCCATGGCAGCCTGAGGGTTTCAAATACATGTTTAGTCAAAATAATTGGTGCTTTAATCATTCGTTATGAACCTAAATTGTTCCTTAGTTATACAGGAGCAGTGTTAAAGCAAATATCTATGCTGTGAATGTTTTTTTGTATTTCCGAAATTATCTGCTAAGTTGGAAAATGGTGTCTGGATGCATTTTCTTCTCTGGAGTTGGAGGGTTTTTTTACCCTCCTAATGACCACCTACATGGCTACAGGCTGTGCTGTCCCTTCACTGACAGTGAACAGCTTATTGTTGGTTTTGTGTGTGTGTGCAGAGACAACCAAGTTTTGGGAGCAGATTGGAGGGTTTACGGGGGGGCGGGGGGGGCGGGTGGGTAATCCTCAGCCCCTGTGCTGTCAGATACAGTGTGTAGGACATAGGTAACTGACTAAATTAGGGGATCTGTTTGCAGCCAAGCTAAATCTCACCCAAACCATGGCACTGTTAAAAGCCTCATCCATAATATCTTCTGGTAATAGTGGGAATAAAAATCTTAGGTTAAACAAGGGAAGGAATTCTGTCCTAATTTTATGACTGGCATCATATCAGTAGACTATCATGTGCCTGCATGATGTTCTGCTGAGAGGCTTGTTTTGACTTCAGCGATGCAGCTGTGCCATATGAGGAGGAGATTCTAACTCAGTTAAGATAGATCAGAATCTGCCACAAGGCCAAAAGGGGTCTAAGAGGATTTCCATGCCTGGTACATTTGTGACTTACATAGGACCTCTTTTATAGCATGAAGGCAATTTAACTTCTGGCTCAGGGAAGCTTGTAAAACCACAGATCACTATAATAGGTAAGGTAGACTAGAAAAAATGTTAGTCTAGGTTTGCCATTTCTTTCACAGACCAGCCATTAGTGATATGTGTTTGACCAGGTACAGGCTCAGATGAGCTGCAGATGTGACATTGTTCCTGTGTTGCACCATTAACTTCTAGAAAACATTGCTCATCAAGTCACTAAAATGATTTTATTGGAACTTTTGTGGTGCTTTTTAAATAACAATAGTGCGGGCAGATCACAAATGGAAATTAATTCTCTTCAGGACATGCCTCAGTATGTATTTAGAACAAACTCTTTGAGAATTCCTGCCACCTTATATGGTTTTGAAAACAATGTCTTTTAGAAGTAGCTTTCTGAGTATCGAAGATACTTCTGGTAGCAGTTCTTCGGGCTTTGTCTACAACCAATGAATTCCCACAACATGTTGTCTTCTGTTGTCACAGCTCTATGTGGGTTTGAAACAGCCTTTCTCCAACAGCCGTGTTGGACTTTTTCTCTGAACTCTTCATGGGTTTTTTTTTTAACAGCCTAAGCACAAAGCACTTTGATACAGGAATGAGGGGCTGGCTGCTTGTGTCTCCTCCCCAGAGCTTGTTAGGTGTACTGTAGTTGGAGTGCAATTCGTTGAGACAGGTCTCCAACCTGGCAAAAACCCAAAACCAATAGTGTAAATGGCTGCAAAATGCAATTATTTTGCTCTGACAGTTAATGCTGGAGGAAAATGGCTAATTTATAGCAAATTTCTTCCTATTTGGATAGCGTGACTGTATCTGATTAAAATGGAACATGCTAAAGAAGTTTTATTCCTGACTTCTAGCTCAGTCTAAGCTGGTAAAACAGCTTGTTTCCTTTCTGCATGTGAAAGAGGAAGCAATGCCATGATGTTGGGGGTAAATCTGTCAGTGTTGAGGGGTAAAGCGTCTTGGAAGGGGAGAAAAATATCCTAGCAAGATACAGCTGGCTCTTGTAAATGTTAGATATTTTTGACAGACTGCCAAAATGTTTCCGCATTTCTTTGAAAATTTTCTTTGGTTTAGTCTGTGGCAATTAAAGTGTAGAATTTCATCTGTGCTTATTTTTTGTCCTGATATATCCTTTTTAAGGCAAACCCTGTATTTCCCCTTGTTTGATCCCCCCCTTCATTCTTGTCACAGCTTCAAAATGGTACAATAAAGATTTTCCTACCTATATTAATTACATATTTACATAAATTATAGCTAACTATATTGGCATAATTAAAACAATGAGTAATCCTCTTTACTGAGGCTGTAACCACTTCAAAATTAGAGTGCTGCATCTATAGACGAAACTGTGGTAGTAACAAATTTTTTGAAATACGGGCTTGAGATATTGGACAAATTCTAGGTCTCAGTTTGTTGCAACAGCAACAGAACAACCTTCTATCAGGGTGTGCAGATGGCTTCCCTAAATCCAGTGTCAGGATTTAGAGTTGAAGTAGAATACAATGGCAAACAAGGACAGTACCAAAAAAACCAAGAGAGGGTAAAAATTGGTTCTTTGAGAAGCAGGAACGTACTGTGGCCAAACAAAGCAAAGAAAATTAAGAATGGCATTGCAGGATTTCTGCTAAAAGAAAGAAATATGCATTCTCGACTATTAAGCTTTGGAAATGGATGCCACTTTCCAGGTGCCTTTCCAAATACACATTGAGCCTTCATTCATTCTCCAGTGTTGGCTCAGTTTTCTCATCTTTTGCTCTTAGAAGTTAAAAATACACATTCTTCCACAAGAACTCCTAGAAAATTTAGGCTTCCCAAGCTTTCCAGCCTTGAGTCAGTCATGACCAGAAGCTGCACAAGCTGTTAAAAGCTGCTAATTTTGTATAACTTGGTGTGCCATTTATTTTTTGAATAAACAACCATGAAAATCTGAACTAGGGAAAAACTAGAAACTTGCTCCATTTCCTAAGAAGGCAGTGCTGCAGTTTACTATGTTAATTTCAAAACATAAAATTAAATGTTTTAGTTTCTACCATAGTTAATCTTTCAATATTTTAACTAATGACTTAGAGCAATATATTTTATTAACTGCTCATGATTGTGGATGAATTCTTCTCCTGATATCGTGATGTGTTTTCTTTCTTTGCTGTTTGACTGTTAACTGTCTCTTTTGATCCTGTGAGTCTTCAAATATAGCCCAACAATCTCATTATGGTTGCCTTACTGCTGCATCTACTACTTAATTTCATTTCTTTCCAAATTACCTTCAATATTGATGAAATTATTAATAAGTTACCAGTAGGATCCTGAAAATATTTACACCTTGAATTTTTTATACTTTTGAGCTGAGAACATAACCTTCCAAGGATATTCTCCATAACTTCATCAACAGAATTTGTATGGATATGATTGTGATTTTTGTTCTTTAATTGGAATATGTTTCTAATGCAATCTATACATTACAGCTGCTGAAGCCCCCCCAAAAAACCCAACATGTATTGTAATATGTGAGATAAATCTGAGACTTAGCAAAACTGAGCCTTCAATTTTTTATCTGGAAATATGAAGTTTGATTCCACTTTGATAGTAGGCATAAGAAATACATGAATATTACAACTTGTCATTGAATGCGCATAAAACTCATAAAAATGCTGTCTGTTTAGATTGTGTCTTCAGCTTCAATATTTGAAGTCTACTTAAACATAAAACTCACAATGGAACATAACTCAAAAGGTGATGTGTGGATTGAAATGAGAGAAAATATTTATACTGAAATCTCTTAAGCTTCACCATTGCGTATTCCCTAAAAAAAAAAAAAGTGTATTGCATCTTTTGAGATCCTTACTGTGAATGTCCTAATAGAATCTGACTCCTTTGTCATAATCTCTTCATCTAATAATTTCTGTGTAGCATTTTTTTCCCTTATCATTCACTGTGTGTTAATTTTCATTTTGATTTCTGTGTCCTTGACCCAAAACTGTCAGGCCAGGATGATACCATCATATACAACAGATTGTGAACTATTAATTCTCTCTTCCTGTATGCGCAGTAGTGTGCCATGTGCAGATGGGGCTCCTCCCCAGAACTTGTGCTTTCTGGTCTTCCAGGGTCCTCGAGTCTGCCACAGATGTTCTGGTCTGAAACAGGATCTCAGAATGGGGTGGGTTTGTCTGCAGCCTCAGTCTCAGGAGCATAAGATATCTCTATGCTGTCTCTCATCCATGAAAGGTCTGGCCTCGTATCTCCCTTTCCACGGTGACCATTACCACACATTCCAGAGGAAAATGCAAACAGCTTCAAGTGGATCCTTGGAAATGATCTATTGGTGGAGGAATTTTCTTTTTAGTCACCTTAATCTGCCAGGCTATTTATTTGCAGAATAACGCATCTTTTCTAGGTGTGTATTCATGTCTGGATTTGTATATAGATGTTTATGTGTATATGTTGTGCCCATGACTGCATGAAGTAATTTACAGCCTGAATGACAGAAACTCAATATGTGGGTGGGGGAAAGGAAGGAGTTGAATTTGGAATTTCAGTGGAAACCTAGTTCTGATTTATAACTCCAGTGGTTATTCACTCTCACTTAGCAATTAAAATACTTTCTAAAGAGCAGATTAAAACACAATAACGCTTAACAGGATTATGAGATGGCGTAAAAGAGCAGACAGGTCAGAAAAATACCTTTACATGGGGCCTGTACAAGCTCCTTGAGTTGCCTTTATTGTGATATCTACCTACTCACTCAGCCAAGGCTGCATTTGTTTCTGGTCAGTGTTTGGGAATTCTGAAGGGAAAATAAATGTGAGCATGTAGGTATGACACAGACATTGGTAGCTGTGTAGCTGGACAGGCTTGCTGTCTATCCCAGTCACTGCTTTGACTAGTGCCATCCATGGGGCTGTCAGCATTGTCCTAATTCCTGTGCGGCTGCTTTAACCCACTTGCCAGGTCTCTTTCTCCTGCAGCAGTTCCAAACACACAGTTGCTTCATTAAGTAGCTCTGAGTAATAAGTACCATCTCACCTTTTGAAAATGGCTTATTCAAATCTCTCACCATTGTGGCCTCAAGAGGATCTACTTCAGCAATGCTACCTATCATTTGATAATGTAAACCCAGGAAGCATTACTCTGTAGCCCCACTGCTTGAAAACATGCATTATTAATAGCAAATGCCAGATAGATTAACTGGTCATACTGTTGTACAACAACATGGCTCCTCCTTCTCTTTTTTCAGTTAAAGGGTACGATAATTAAGTAGACAGCAAGGATAACTTAGGTGGTGCCATTAGAGATTGTTGCTGCATTTCAAGTAACCCCTTTTCTACTAATCTGCCCAAAGAGAAACTTCCCACCTCAAAATTCAGTGCTGAGAGCACTGTTTTTTATGAGATGCGAAACCGCCCGGATTCACCACCATTGTCAGGTAGCTGTGGTCTTTCCCTTGATTTCAGCTCTCTTGTTCCTAAAGTCCTAAAATGAAATGGTTATATTCACGCCTGTGTGTATCAGTGGTCTTTGTAAAACACACACTGTAGTTACTGATAGGTGGGGATGCAAACTGGTGTCAGAGTTTGGATTCCTAATTCAATTTAGGAATCCAGTTTCTTTACAGCATCATAATTTCTAGAAACTTTTTTAATATCCTGATGATGATCCTGAATGAGGAGACAATAGCAGCTCTGACCAGTTGTAGTTAATCATTTTTGGTGAAGTATTTTTCTTGTTGAACCTACGAATACTCAGTTTCCAAGTGACTGGAAGTTCGTGTTGCCTATAACTATTCAGAGTGGCAAATGTTTCGACTGACATTGCAGGTAATGGATTTTCGCTACACTTCTAATATGGTGGCCATGACAGAGATAACGCAAGAGCATCAACAGCTTCTGAAAACAAAATTGACCCTATCTGTCATGAGAGTGCAGCCTTCCTGCTATTTGAGAAAATCACATTCCCCTAACCCATAAGATATTCAGTGATATTGATGATCTCTTGAATAAGAAAGCATAGCAAGTACAGACTTTATTGGTATAGAAAAGAAACCAAACCCCCTTTTATACTATAATGTATGTATTATTTCCTGTTTCTTGTTCATGTAAAAATGGAAAAACTTGTGTGGTTGATCTGTATATCAGAAAAGGATCATTGGTCACATTAATTTATTGTTGGAAATTCATTTCTTATAGGAAAAATAGAAGGAACCACAAAACTTGATGATAGTTTTCCACTGGTTACCTTAGAGTTTAAATATGTATATAGAAGTAGTTTTGTGCAGGGTTTGTGAAATCAGCTATATTATTTCTCAACTTCCATGCTTCAGTGATAAAATTCAGCTTTACTAGAAGAAAGTCTTATAATCATCTTCACATTTGCTATGCATTACTCTCTTCTTCTCCCCCCTCTTTCCTTTTCTTAAATAAATAGTACTTTGCAACAAATTGATTTTGCTAGATAGTGCATTGATCATGCACCTTGCCTGGGGACAGAATATAGCTTCAAAAACAATAATAACTAAGACAATCATCTAATTTTACTGAAATAAAACTGAAAATGTACACCCAATGAAATAATCTCTGAGACTACTTTAGGTGCATTTGTGCTTGTACTTTATCCTCAGTGACACAGTAATCTACTAAAGTTCTTCTCTCGATTTTTCTCTTTGCAATCTGGAAGAACAGATTCACCAGTGATTGTGCTCATTTATAAAAGCATCCAAAACAAAATTGAACCCCAAGGCTGATAAACTATAAAGATGCTGATCAGATCTGAGCAGAATGGACGGGATGCTTTGGGGCTTGCTCAGCTAAAGACGGCTCTGCAAGACTGATGGCTTTATATACACAATTACAAACACCATAGCATTGTCGAATGAATGGGAAATCATAAAATATGTTGCTTGCCCTTTATTAAGTAAAGAATGGTATTTTGTAAAAACTTGCAAAGATTTACTAAATTTCTGTAATTTAATTCCTGCTTCTGTATTTTCTTTTCTTTGTAGAAAACTTAAGCAATCACTTGGAAAGGACAATCCGATAGACTAAACCTCCTCGTCCTGAAAAGCAAGTGACTAATTGATTTTGCTTACCAATACATACCAAGTGTCTGCACAGTGTCTGCCTCATATAAAACTCATTCATTTTTATTAGCTATGTCATAATCAAAAATAGTTTAAAATTTCATTCATTCTCACAAAAAATCTCTCTAAAAGAGGCACTGAACTAAGAGTCCTCTAAAAACTAGGTATTTATTGGAAATCATAATAAGACAAATGCAACAGGAAAAAGATTAAAAACCTCTGTGGTTCTTCTAAGTGATATTTCCTGTTACCATAAAAAAGCTTTGGCTTTGTGATGATGTGAAAAAAAACCTATGATGTAGTTATTCATATAGGATCTGTAGTGATTTTTGAAAAAAAATAATGTAAGAAAGAATAATTGTAACATTTTAGCAATAGTTAGCATTAGTTTTTTAAAGCTCATTGATTTCCTAAAGGCTGTTAGATTTTCTTGCGTTTTACCAGTCAATGGATATTTGAGTCTCTTGACAGTCTATCATTTAGGGAAGAACCACATGTATAGAAATATATATGGCAGGATGGAGAGGTGGGGTGCAGAGAGACAAAAAAGAAAATAAGAAGTTATTAAAAATTATTTATGTAGACCTTAAAAAGGAAGAGCATCTCCCAGGTGCACAGACATGGTAAAGTCAGAGCTATTTATTGATGGAAGGGCTTATTGTTAGGTCATCTCAAAATTCCTTTTTGAGTTAAAATTAATATTGTGTTACTCTTGACATTTGGTATTTCTAATTGTGATGTTAAAATTAAAATGTATACTGTGTCAGAAGTCACACACATGTCTCTTGGGTTGCAAATGATAATTTGAATGAAGTAGGACCAAGTACATTTTTTTTTTTTTAAAGACATTCCTAGGATCATATTGATTCCCTGAAAACCCTAGATTGTCTGTGCTCATCTTATACTCAAGATATCATAGAATCATAGGATGTGTCATGTTGGAAGGGATCACAGTGGGTCATCTGGTCCAACCTCCCTGCTCAACAGGGTCACCCCAGAGCTCACGGCACAGGATTGCTTCCAGAAGGTACTTAAGTATCTCCAGTGAGGGAGACTCCACAACATTTCTGGGCAATCGGCTCCAGTATGCAATTACCCACACAGTAAAAAGTTCTTCCTCCTGTGTGGGTGGAACTTCCTGTGCGTTGGTTTCTACCCATTGCCTGTTGTTCTATTGCTTGGCACTACTGAGAAGAGCCTGGCTCCGTCCACTTGACACCTTCCCTTCAGATACTGATAGACATTGATGAAGTATACTCTCAGTTGTCTCTTCTTGAGGCTGAACAGAATCAGCTCCCTCAGCCTTTCATCATAAGAGAGGTTCTCCAGACTCTTGACCATCTTAGTAGCCCTCTGCTGGACCCACTCCAGGAGCTCCATGTCTCTCTTTTACTCTGGAGACTGGAACTGGACACAACAGTCCAGATACAGCCTCACTAGGGCTGAGTAGAGGGGCAGGATCACCTCCCTCGACCTGCTGGCTGCTTTTCCTAATGCACCTCAGGATCCTGTTGGCCCTCTTGGCCACAAAGGGCACTGATGGCTCATGGACAGCTTGTTGTCCACCAGGACCCCCAGATCCTTCTCTACAGAGCTGCTTTCCAGCAGTTTGTCCTGGTGCCCCGTGTTATTCCTCCCTGGGTATAGGAGCCTGCCTTTGTTGCATTTCAGAACATTCTTCTCTGCCCATCTCTCCAACCTGTTGGGGTCCCTCTGAAGGGCTGCACAATCCTCTGAGGTATGGGCCACTCCTCCCAGCCTTGTATCATCAGTGAAGTTTCTGAGGAGGCATCTCCTCCTCATCCAAGTCACTGATGAGCAAGTTAAACACATGCCTGTGTCAGGTTTAGGCAACACAGAAAGAAAAGCCCTCAGGTGATTCAGAGCAACGAGGCTGGTTGGAATTATCTCCTGGGGGAGTTTAGCATTTTCCATCATGTATGCAAGGAGATTTGCTGTATAATTTGTGTGGTGGAACTAAACAGTTTGAATCTTCCCCTTTTTCACCTCCATGTTTTGGATAAACTTCTAAATTGTTCTGCGCATCTTTTGGCTGTGACAGTGGAGGGCCTATTGCTGCTAGTGAAATCCAACTAACAAATCTGGCAAAGGACTGTGTGTGTGTGTGTGTGTGTGTGTGTGTGTGTGTGTGTAGAACTACTGCCTGGTGGGATTTAAAAAGGATCTTTTTAGATGGGTTTCACTTAGACTTTGTTTATTAAATGCTGTCCTCTTTATTTTCTTCCAAGAAAACTTTAAATGCACTACTTTAAATGACTTCTTGTAGGGTAAGAGATTTGAAAATTTTGGGGCATAAAACAAGCTAAAAACAGTACCTATAATATGTACACGAGGTAAAAATGGAGTTTATAAGCTTTTTTTTTCAATGCCAGACACAATTTTGACCTTCAGATTGGCTTACATTTTTCTTGCATAATGTCAATACACCGAGTAAAAGGAATAGCAGGCTGGCCAAGAGTATACTTAATGAAGTGAAGCGGATTATTTGGCTCTGATTTTTTTTCACCTTTTCCAGGTCTGTGATGCCTTGTTTAAGGGTAGCAACATACTTGCCATACAAAGCTAGATTTTTCATTAAATAGTGAGTAGTGGTAATTTTTTTTTTACTGTCTGCTATGAAATTCTGTTGATCTGAAACTGAGATACCTTTATTTTTAAAAACACGAGCTAAAAGAAAGCAGTTGGTCATTGCTGATTTTTCTCAAATATTTTTTTCTGAATCTGATAAGAGCAATCCGTTCCCTTCCACTCCATTTTTTAAATGAAGAGGACTAGGTTTAAATGGTAAGAGCTAAAGAATATCTTCATAATGTTTGTAATTTTTTTTTTACTGTTCTAGCTTTAATTCATAATTACAAGCTTATTCCAATCTCTGCATTATGGAACCACATTTTAGACCAACAGCTGTTATCTACTTTCACTTGTAGCCTTGGGGTATGCATATTTTAATATTCATTTACTATGTGCCGATAAACTAAATACTTCCTACTGGAAGTCTATGAAATTAATCACAGTATCTTAGTTGCTGTTCTGTCTTCCATGTAGCTCATATTTTTTAAACTTAGTATGTTATATAAATTCCTCTCCTTCTCCTCCCCTGAATAAAATGGGAAGAGGAAAGGTTATTACAAAATATACAAACAGGACAAGTTGATTAAATCTGTGATAATTAGAAAATAGAGAGGAATACAGTGTAGTCATTCAAATGACACAACCTTCTCTCCTGTTCCTATATATTGCATAAAACTAGTACAAAACCTTGCCACATTGCCTCCAGCAATATTTTAATAACTGGCTTTGTATTTGAAGGTTGTGGTTTTAACTGTTATTTAAATAGTATTAGGTCCTCATATGCATATAATATAGCCTAAAGATAGATATTTTCCAATCTTGCAGGCACAATCACAACTCCAAGTGTCTTTGTGTTAAAAATATAAAATATGTGGCAAGTTTGGAGACAAAATGCAATGAACAAGGAGGAAATAAAAGTCGTGCAGCCCATTAAAGTTTAAGGCTGTTGTGCAGCAATGGATAAAGGATTGGTGAAAAGGGCATGAAAACAGATTATTTCAAGGATGAGTTTGGTGATAGAAAGTAATAATGTCAAGGCTGGAAATGTTTAGATGGATTTCTCATAAGGTTATATTTCTGGAGCAATGTCCTCTTCGCACAAATTACAGCTCAGTGGCAGCAGTTAGAGACAATAACAGACAATAGGTACTTTCTTCTGCTCACATTACAATGGAGAATTTTGCTACAGCATTTGGTGGGAGCAGTGTTATCCAAAATCCCTACAGGACATAACATTCACTACTGCATCGTGAATAACTGAGCTCTGGGGTGTGCTATTGCCCGCCCTTGTACTTGAATATTCCCCAAGAGTGACCACAAGCACCCTTCAGGCTAGATTCAGTAACTGAGCTTAGGAACATGAATAAAATACAGACACCTGAAATCACAAACTGTGTTCCAGAAAGTCCCTGTCCAGCTGTTGGTTATAGCTGCAGATGTCAACTTCTTGAGGTACCTCCCCACAATTGTTTTGGAGTCCCAAATGCACTAATAGTTACCTTCCACACTTGAGAACAGGGGACATTTTGATGTTGTCAGTGTATATTCTCTGAAAGTTCATTGAGGATGCGGAAACTGGTTCTTCCTTCACTTAAGTCCTCGGAAGAAAAATTCCAATAGCCATATTACAAGCTGGCTGGATGCACTGGCACTTTGCACTGAACTGTTCTTGAGATAATTCCTAGAATTCAGGTCCTCTCACCCTCACTTAGATCCTCTTGCCAGTTACTCTCTCTGATCCAAGGACTCTGGATTTATACCAATCCAGTTTCATAGCCTCAAAGGGAAAGAAGGAGAAAATTCTTTATTCCAGAACAGAATGTATTTTGGTGTGAAGAGTGCTCTCTGGAGATGGGGGTTTGAACTCCCTAAAGCTGAGAATGCTGCTTTTGGAAAAGGCTTTTCCATTTCCCAAAAGAAGCCATTAATCACAAGGTTGCTAAACAAAAGCTGGATGACAGCCCTACCACGTTTCACTTATTTCACCAAGAGGAGTGGTAGGTTCCTGTTGGGAACAGCCACATGGATGGAGGTACCTATGCTTTGAAAAGTAGTGGAAGACGAATTCAGATACACCCTCATTATCAGTGAATCTTAAGTACTATCCAGTTCCTCAGTGAGTGTGGAAGTTCTCTTCAGTTTAATTCTTAATTACCTTAACATGAATTTATTATTATTGTTCTGGTCCTTGAAACCTTCTGAGATATAAGGATGTCTTCATTTATTTTTCTGTGATCAGACAAATCAAACTGAGTGAGGAAATGTGCTATATTATGTTGATATTAAATATCTTGAGGAGGAGCAGATAATTTTATTTGTAATCATATTAAGATATAAAATTATATCTAATCTGAAATTTGTATCTCTCTTTAATTGTATCTCATAAAATGTGTAATGGACTAAACTGTAGTTCACCTTCACAAGCTCACTGATGCCCTTCATACCTCTTATGAAATGTCTAGTGCACTTCTGAAGATTAAAAAACAGTATAGAAGATTGAATATCAATTGCACCTTTCTTTTGGTGATGAAAAAATTGTCCTGAGTCATTAAAAAATTAAAAAAAAAAATCACCCTAAACATAAGTAGAAAGCAATAAATAAAAAAGTCAGAACCTGGATCAAACTTTACTCAAGCTTCAGGAAATTGAACTGATGATAGGTAATTGGAGCTTTGTCTCAGCAGAATCATGAGGCTCTATAAAGCACAATAATGTAAAGCACAAATATAATTCAAAAATTATCAATGGAGTTTTTTTTTTGTTTTGTTTTTTTCTTGAACAAATCTATACAAAGCACTCTATCGGGCTGAATATATCAAAACATTCCTTCTAGCCCCACGTGGAGTTAAAAGCGGAACACCAGTCCTGTGGGACATTACATTTGGTTTAGAAGTGATACAAAAGTAGCAAATACTCGGAAAGGTGCATGTTTTGCTTCAGTGGTACACTGCACCTACCAAAAATGCTCTACTGCTGCATGAGAGCTGTCGTGTGGCTGCTGTGTTCTGTATTTGCTTTTGCCCATCAGCACTGTAGGGTTTCCCATAATGGCTCATGCTGTGTGATCAAAGCATCGGCCACTCTTTGATGGGAAATGTAGTCCCGAGCAGGGACAGCAGCCTGGGTGTTAAACTGAGGGCTACTGCAGGTGCAGAATGGTAACTAACTAAGCCAAAATGTTTTGGTTTGCAATAAAACTAACTTGAAACACAGTGCTTTGTTTTGCTTTCAGGACTGAAAATACCTGTGATAAAATTAAGATGTTTCTAGAGCAAAGAGCAACCTCTTAAAAAAACCCTTCTTGCTAACAAATGTCTGATACAAGCAAGGAGCTTTGCTTTGTATAATTGCATGTCTTGCTTACTGAAATTCTGTGAAACTTAGGGACTACTGAAGTGCATATTTGTATGGTTCTTATATGATTTAAGACAGAAATAAGTCAATAATGAAGTGAAATTTTCATCAGACTCTGATGTCATTGTCATCTGTGTAACATTATATTCTCCTCAAAGAGGCGACTTTCATCTGCTTTAAGTAATACTGATATTGCTGCACAGTTGCTTTTGAAGTTCCTTGATTTTCAGACCTCTAAATATTTCCAAGTGAATGTCCAAACCCTTTTGTAATTAATTTATTATGGATGCTAAGCTCTTGTCATGGTCACATTAGAACTTGCCAATGGATCACGTGTAAAAACTATTGAATTGGATGGTTCCACTTCCATTAATAGAAAAGAAAAAATCGGAGGACTTTTTAGGAGAAACTGTGGTGGAATATAAGAAACACATTATCTGTTTTTTGCTTTTATATGTGTTCCTTTTAAAAGAATCGTCACTCAGATTATTTGGTCAAAGAAAGCAAGCATGTAATAAAAAATTTCAGGCAACTATAGAAGTTTAGCAAGAGAAACATGGAAGAGTGCTATGAATAAACCAAAACAGATCACTAGAAATACCCACTGCTGCCACAAAAATTCACATCAGCTGTATTAAACGTTCAAAATTGTGAAATTTTGTTGGGTTTCGTATTTACTTCCAGACATTAGGTTTTGACCTGCTGCAGTAAGTGAAAGAAGAGTGAAAGAGTGTGGCACCCATTACAGCTGCTGCATTACAGCTTTCAAGGACAGGTAAAGCCTTTGTGTGTCAGTATGTAGAGGATGATTTCTTATGGTAGCAGAGCAATGTCCTCATGCTTTAAATACCTTTTTTCACTGAAAGAAAAATAAATATGTTTATAACACTTTTACATTACATATCATAAATACATTTATGTATCCTATACCTGATAATATCTCTGATTGCTGCCTCATTTTCTTACTGTTTCACTCAGTGGTTCATGAATGCTGTTTAAACTCTATCAATTTTCCAGTGATTTCCACTGCTTTTACAGTATTTCACCATTTTCCACTCTACTAAAGCTCTTTTCAACAAATATATGAAACATCTTTTCTAGTTAAATCAAAAAGGCTTTTTTCCCCTCCCCAGCTGGCACCCCTGCTTTTCTGACTGTTTTTCAGCATCTTATCTTCAACTCCATGCCAGAGAGGCTAGATAATTCTGGAAGTCAATGTTAGATTATTCTAAGATTGATGTTTAAGTGAAGTCTTTAATTTATTTTGGTAATTATTTGTGTCGTCAAACCTTAACCATATTGATTGCTTGACAAATGGAATTTGTCATTTGGTTTTTGTGATTTTTCTCAGGAGCTGGTTCATCAGTTACAGTCTGTTTTGGTTTTTTTGGGTAGACAATAGTTATGCAAAAGAAGACCTTTTTTTAACCTTTGCAAGCTTTAGAAATATAGTTTTTCATTTCCTTCAGTGTATTATATTATTATTGTTATTGTTATTAAATAATATAATTTTATAATTAAACAACAACAAAAACAATAATAATAATTTGGGCAAGACTTTGCTACCCTTTAGCTTTCTGGAAACATTTGTGTGAATGAAATATAGGTCAGCTGAATTAGTCTAACTGAGAAAATTACAACAATAAAAGCAATTAAACAGACCAGAAACTTTTATTTATGGGGTTGTTTGATATTTTGAGGTTTGTAATAGGATAATTTTTTGTGTTCATAATCTGCATCTTTCTGATTTTCAGCTTGCTTTTTTCCCTGACTTTTCTGCCCCCCTCCTTCGTGGTTTGGGGATCAAGAAAAAGGAAGGCAAAGGAAACAAAGGAGGAGGAATAAATTTCCCTCAATGAAATCTATTACACTGAGGTCATGTTTCAGGATAATGTGGAGGGACATGAGGAATGATGTTTTCCAGTTTCACAAAGATGAAGCATCCTTATTATATGTTAACCATATCCAGTTCTCATTTCTGATGAAGGACAAAAGAATTCAGGAGCCCAATCTTTCGACTTACAAGGATCTGGAGGAAAACTAGGGAAATTCACGTCTGTCCTCTTTCTGCAGAGTGATGGTTTCAGAAAGTAAAATGAACAGTAGTCTTTGTTTGGAAATTGTGAATTCTAGCACTTCTTGAACATGGCAGCTAGAGATCCTCTTAGTAGTCTTAATTCTCTGGTGCATGTTCTTTTTTATGAAACTTAGCTTGTTTCAACTGAAAAGCATTCCTGCAGGAAAGCAGCATAAATGGCATATTATTGAAAAAAAGTATGGAATAATTTGTCTATCTGAAGTCATGTGGTTCTGAGCTTTCTGTCTAGATTTCATTAGCACTGTAGTGTAAAGACACAGAAAACTATGTGCAGAAAACAAATAATTGAATTTACAAGGAATTGTCATAGAAATGGAAAATCAGAGAGAAGAAATGTGTGCAGATAAAACAAATTAAATAATCACATCAAGTGGAGTTTAAGAGATCACACAGATGACACGTTATTACAGATTATTAAAAAGAAAAAACAGTAGATCAATAAGCATTCAAAATTACTGTTATTGTCATTGCAGAAATGGCCACTACAGATTACAGCAGCATTCATAGAAAGAACATGCAAAAACAGGAAACAGAAAGAGTAAAGTAATGAAAAAGCCCAGTTCTCTTCCAGAAGATCGGAACAGAACTCTAGTTCAAGTGCTGTGAGAACTGTCTTGAGTCTCTAGAAAGTGCCTTCTGAAGGAATCTCCTGTCTTTCAGGTAAATAGGAAACATGAGAAGACAAACTTCTAACATGGGTGTTAAGACTGTCTCCCTACGCTCATTCATACACCTAATATATATTTCAAAGGAACAGGACTCTTGACTCTGGGATACTGGTTTCTATTCATATTTAAATTCTTAAATCTGCCCAGTTAGTATAGATCTATTTTTATTTTCTGACTAAATACAGTCAGAATTAGTAAATATATACTTCCATGCCCCCAGTGTGTTCTTCATTCACACAAAGACATTTCAACAGCTTGAAACTGTAAATATACTCAGGCTTCTTTCTGATTCCAAATTCAACATCAGCAAAGTTTTCACAGCAAGCTTCTTTATTTTTTGTCAGTTTTCAGATTTGGATATTTGTGCTTTCTAACCTATTTCTAAGGTTAGAATATTGTTTTTTCCACAAAGGCATAAATTTCTATTTGTGACATGGCTATAATTTCCATGGCAACAAATCACAGTATTATGAAGGTAAGCAAAATCCAGCTACAGAAGGCTGCCAGTGGTATGGATGAAAGCTTGGGGAAAAACCATAGGCAAGGTAAAAAGTGTTTTGTTTAAATTCTCTCTGTCTTTATGTTTGCTCAAGGATAAAAATGTTTTTAAGAGGGATGTTCCAGAGTTGTCTGAATTGACTTTGCACAGATTTGGACTGGCTCCTGACAGAACTCTGGTAACACTAACTCCTCCGTATCTCTGGAAGGTTCTGAATGCCTTATTCAGGCAACATTTTTACTGAATTCTCTGGGAGTTTTTCAATTATACAGACTCCTATATCATAGGTTTGTATACTTACAGAAGTTTAACCTGTAATTAAAGTGTGTAACTTGTATAAATATACTAAATGCTTTCTCAAGATTTCCAGAATGTTTCATCAAGCATATCTTATACCCATGACTAGTGCTCATGATCTTGCTGGTGATGCTTTAAAAAAGTTTTGGAATAACTCTTTGAGGTATATTAATGAAGTGTTTCATCTGTACAATGGGACCTTATACAAATTAGACTCAAAAGAGACAAATGTTTTTATGGATTTAAAAATTATTATATCTGCATTGAGTACTGCAGCAGTTTATTTTCTTCCATATTGATTTTTAATTATGCTGACTCTGTACATTACTTAAGAGAGGGAAGAGGAAGTTAAATCCTAATCTTATTAGTACCGGTATAAAACGCATCAAGTTCAATGACATTTCAGCTTGTCCAGGGTCTGATGTGACTGAGAACAGATGTGAGCCCTCTTGGATTAGTTTTTTGTTCCTATGACATAGTCATTTCATCCTGGATTAGATTTTTCATTCATATGACATGGATTTGGCACATGTTGAATTGATCAAAGAGTAGACAAGGCCAAGCCTATCTGATTATATAACTGCTTCATCTGTTGTACTGTAGCTGCACAGGGCCAAAACCTAAGATCTCCAGTCATTTTGAATCAGTCTTTTTTAAAACAGGCCTCAGCTGTCTTCTAGGTTTGTTAATGCAATGGCACTGAAAACTGCAAATTTGCCTGATAAATAAGAGTGGTTTAAATAGAGAGGTGCAAATCTGTTAGTTCCTTTTAGCTGGTAGATTTGTACCCAGGGAATTAAAACCAGAGGCTGACCATGACCAGAAGAGGGAGGTTTCAGCTGTTTGGCTCAATGTTCAGCTCTTCGTTTCTGTGTGACCTTAGTCAACGTATGTTGTTACTTTGTGCCAATTTTCCACATAAATATCTTCTTCAGTTTCCAACTTTGCTGTAGCCTTTTGGAAATCAGCCCCCCCAAAAAATGAAATGTTTTTTACTCCCATTAAGAAGGGCTCAATAGAACAGGAAGCCAGTCTTAGAGGATACGATGGGATTTGACCTCAGTTCAACTGCAATAGCCTAATAGTTGTGTATGGCAGGTGTTTTCAGTGTACATATGGATGTACAGGTACTTTAGGGGAAAAAGTCGTACTGTGGCTTCTACACCTCCATTTCAGTAATGGAATGTAATCAGGTTGCCTTGTACATGAGGCTTATGTGACCTTTAGACGGCACAAAACTGTCTGTTAAAGACAAAAGTCTCCTTGTATTAAAAGCGAAATGTTTGTCTCAGTTGCCAGTTTTCTAAGACTTTCTGAAATTGTTCTTGTGGACTAGCTCCTTTCTTGTTGGTACATAAAATAACTACAGAGTCACCACAGATGCTATTGGGCATATTGCTTAAGAAAATGTCTTTCATTCTTCATTTGTTCTGAAAAAAGCAACAGCACTAGAGCCCTCATCCCTGTCTATAGTAATCACATCGTTTCACTCACTCGTAGCTGGTGACTTTTCTAAATATTTTTGATCAATAGAAAGAAATATAAAAAATCAGTAGATTGCAGCTTGTAGCTGGAATTGATAGATAGTTTAGGTGGCAGGCTTTGAACTCCCTTGGCAATCAGTAGTTGAAAGAAATTACCTTACTTCCATAGCTAGGATCTTCTGCCAAATTTACCCTGTTCACGTCTAAATCTCTTACATATTTTAAAGGATTAAAGTTAAAGATGAGATTAAAAACTTTCCTCTTGGCTTCAAAAAGAGAACAGAATTCTCTCTGCAAGCATAACTGACAACCTCCCATGAGAAAAACAAGTAAAACACTAAAGATGTTTCCCCATCTCCTTAACCATTTATTTTCCTTTTTTTTTTTTTTTTAAACTAGATGTCTCACGGAGATGCCTCTTTAAATATGGTGTTGTTAGACCTTATGAAAAGGTTATACTTTATGATTTGACATACATTATTTTTCTTCCTTTGAACTCTTCTTTGAATCCTTAATTCTTAACAGTGTAGTTAATGCTGCATGTTGTGGCAGAATTAATTGTGTTGCCATAACATCACTTTCCCCTAATAAATTTTCCACTGTGGGGATTTCAGCACTTCAAAGACGATACAACATACCTTTTGCTAACCAGATGATAAGGTTTCGTCTATGCAATGGAGCCAATGATTATTTTTGAACCAACATATAATTATGAAGACACAGTGAGAGAACTTTCAACGTGCTCACAAGTGGCAGAACTAAATGCAAGTAGAAATGTCATGTTGGGGTGGAGGTTCAAAGTTAGCATCCAGTCTTCAACTCTGCAGCTGCTATAATTACACAACTCTGTAAATTGGAATCATTTATCCTCTGCCAACTGCAGTAATTAATTTTCTCTTCAGTCAGTGGAGGGGGGATTGATCTTTCCTTTGTGAAAGTCTTTCTCACGCAAATACCACTTTGCTCTTCTATGTTTCCAGTTCTGGAAATTTGTCCTTCTATGCAACAGCTATTAAAGAGTGGGGTTGCAGCTTCCTTGCCTGTGTGCTCTTGTCTGTGAAGCAGTGATGAAAATGAAGATCCAAAGTACAGGGTTTCATCATAATACTTAATCACTACCTGGTTGTGGAATTAGGGTGGCTTGGCTAGTAGCAAATGTGCAGATTTTTAGCTGATTCTAATAATCACTATACGACAGATATTTCTTCTCTCTAAAGGCATCTTGAAAATCTATGAAAATTATGCATGATTTACATCGCATTCATAATGTATCTCCATTCTCACACTGCCCTTCTCATCTAAATAAGTGGCAACTCAGGAAGAAATCTTGCATTAAAAAACCCATAATCTAAAAGTCAGGGATTTATCCTTAGAGATCAATTTTCATCTGGGCTTTAGCTTTTTTAAAATTTTTGGTTGCTGCAAAAGAGCTGTTGCCACAAAACTAATGCCTAGCTGATATTGTGTAGGAGAGAAGTCTACACTGTGACAGGCTTTGAGTTGTATTACTGTCCTAACTGATTTGGGGTTAAGCACAGAGGCTGTATGTAGTTGTGAGTGGCAACATGGTGTGCCTTTGCAGGATGGCCAGTGTTGCTGGTGGCCTGAAAGCACCTCCAGTCAGTGACAGTGAATATACGATGGAGGTTTCTGTTGCTTGTAATTGAATTGATCACTCACAGACCGCAGAAATAAATCAGCAAGAATGGACTCAATTTCCAAAGGGCTCCTGGTTCTAAATATGTGACTGGGCAGGAGTCAGGAGTTGTAGCCAGGGAGGATGGCATCTGACTTTTCCAGAGCCCGCAGTGTTGTCCTTCCAGTTCAGGAAGAGGCACTTCCATGATGCAGTGTGGGAGACCTCCTTGTTATCATTACCCACGCTCTGCTTGTCCACGGAGGATACGGAAGACTTCTGTCTCATGACTGTGCACAGAGCCCTTCTCCTAAAAAAGAACTTTCTCAAGTTTTGCTTGATCTTAAATACTGTATTCATTTGGCCTTTTCACACACTATCTCACACTTTCGGGGACAGGTCTTCCACTGCAGTAAAGCTGTTGGCATTTTTCTGGTGGCTTGTTGGGTTCTGGTGAATGCTGATATGTGGGCTGCTTTTAACTACTCTGAAGCTACTTCATCGTCCCTGGTGACTCATGCTACTGGACTATACCAGACTCCAGCTGCCACAGATTGCTCCCCTGTGATGGTAGGTGAAAACCCAAAGGAAGGTTTTTATCCCTCCTTGTAGCTAAAGTTGTATTTTATTTAGGCAAGTGATCCCCCAGACCTCTAGGACCTGATTTGCAGTTTAGTGTGATTCTGAGTGAAGATACAGTGCAGGAAGGATCAGAGCCAAGGCAGAATTCTTCATTGTGTTATCAGTATAAGGATGGGTCATTTAAAAGGTTTGTCCTTCTTCCTTCGCTAGTGCCTGGTTGATCCCGTTCTATAATCCTCTGCAAATGATCTGGTGCTACTGAAAGATTGTTTTGTGGCAAGCAGGAGAAAATAAAATTATAGGAGTTAGAACACTTGTAATGTAAGAAGTAAATGAAACATTCTTTTTTTTTTCCTTTCAGCATCTATATATCAACTATTTATATATATTAGTAAAACTACTGTATATACAGTAAAAAAGATGGCCATTTAAAGAGAAATAAAATAATGTTTACCTTTTGATCACAAAGGAGAAATGGGGGATTTCTCTCCAAAAAGAAATTCACCATATTCCAGTTTGAGATATTTGATAATCCTTCTTTGTATCAGAGTTTACTACACAGTTAAAACACATCAAACATGATCAAGCTACATTTATCAGCAGAAAACAGCTCAAGTAAAATTATTAAAAATCCTTTGAATTTCAAAGGTAGGAATACAGCATGTTCCTTTGGTGTTTAACTTCATATGGTGATGCAGAATAATCTGCTTCCAGGCCTTGATCTTTGCATATTTATACTTGCTTTATTGGTGTTGGGGGTTTTGTTTGTATTTAATAATTATGCAGCTCAGAGTGGTTGTTGAATGTATTTCTGAAGTTTTTTAAAAATCAGTATCAGTTTGGACAGGCAAAGCCTGCATATTGTGACAGTAGACATGCATTTGAAATCAATACATTACTTGTATTTGGGAAGCCTGGAGCAAAATCCTCAGGTGGGGTAAATCACCATAACGCCTTTGACTTCCATGAGATAAAGCTGATTTTCACCAGCTGGGAATCTAGACTTTGTTTTGGTTTCGCATTTGACTAAACTGAGACAAAAGCAAAGGAAATGTTTTATAGATACTTAGTTTTCCTGAAAAAGAAATTAAAAAAGAAAAAAAATCTGAGGGGGGATCGCAGTAAATGAGCATCTCTGAGTGGAACAAAGGAATAGAAGAGAGGGGCTAATTGTTTAATTAGTAAATGTCTGCTTGGTTAATGACATATTAATGAGTTTTTAAGACAGTCATATCATTTACCATAAAAGACCCATGTGCGTATCCCTGGATGTACTGTATAATTAAGTAATGTGACCCATAGGAGTTCATAATTTAAAAACCTGTCAGCTGTCTCATGTTTGGTGGTAGATGAGAAAGCTCAGGAGGGGCTCACCAGGAGGGCTCAGTTAGGTGTCCAAAATATCTCGCTGTAAACCAATCTGTTAATCTGTCAGCAGCACGGTACCTCTGCATAAAGACAATGTGGATTAGGATTTGCCCAGCAGTCTACTGAGTTTTGTTAACAGGAACGTTGTTTCTGTGAGGTGCTGGGTCCCACAGGCTTCTTCCTCTCAGCTTAATTTCATCATCTATGGGAACTGAGCAAGTGAGGTGCTTCTTCAAGGTGCTGGCCCTGGGTTGAGATGTGAATTTTACCCAGCACTGATGCAGTGCATTTTATTCTCTAGCTACTTTATCTCTACTAGTAAGAACTTATCTGTGGTTGTAGATCTGATTATAACATGTACTGTACTCCTAAAGAATTCTTCAGGCTATGACAGCAATGTATATCCATCTAAAAATTTTCCTCCCTCCTTCTGCACCCCACTCTAGGGCAGCAGTAGGAATAGGGGCGTTTTAATCACAAAATATATTCTTTACCCTTTTCATATTTGGATACTGCGTTGTGGAGTATTGCAGCAAACTCCTTGCTGCTCATGTTCCTTTAAGTTTTAAGATGAAGGTGTACATTAGAAAGAGTGAGGCTGTTGGAAACTACTTGCCTGCACCTTCAAAGAGGGGTATAAATGCCAGTATCATTCATCCTTTCTGTCTCAATGTGAGCATATATATAATTTCATACACAAATACCTTTCATACCTGGGATCCAGATTTGAAGGTTATCCAAATTTGGGGTGAGCTTCAGGTGCAGGGGATGTGGGCCCAATGTTTATACTTTCTCTCAAAACTGTCTTAAGCCATTGAAAGAGCATGCGCAAAGTACTGTATGATATGCAGATCACACTAATTGCACACTTAATTGATCCAGATGTGTGGATCTGATGCTGATCAATTATGCAGAATGTGTGGTAAATCAGATACCTCTGGTGTTACAGGCACAGGTGATGAAAACCCTTTTAAATATTGGGATTTTGGACTTGGCTTGTAGTGTGGGTTTACACTACCCTAGAAGAATACTCTCACAATTTCTGCTTCCTTTCCTCAGAAGTTTCTGGAGGGATTACAAGAGGGCACCGTCTCCAGACTTCCAGGCTTTAATGCAGAGAATCCAAATGGAGCCTGCAAAGAGACAGGTAGGTCTAACTCTACTGCGCTGTTCTATTAGTAGTTTGGACTCTGGTCCTAAAGAGACTATGGGCACATCAAGAAATGTCTTCAGTTTCCATAATACATGCTTAGCAAGTTACAAAAATATCTGTGGGGAGAAAAACATTAAGGAACATTGAAAGAGTTTTAAATTTCTTTGTGTTAAATTTGCATGATTTTTTCCAGTTTACTTTTTTTTAAATTGGACACCTATGACAAAATATTGCAGTAGTAGTAGTAGTTATCTAAGAAAATATTATAGTTCTAGAAGCAGGTTTTGTTCAAAATTACTAAAAGCTTTTTTCCGGTTTTCCATAAAAATAAATACACACATCTGTGACAGAAAAATAATTCCAGGCGTTGTAAAATGAAAATTGTGGCTTGTTGTGAGTCTTGGTATCTGGGAACTGGATATGTTTTGAGATTCTTCTTTCTAGGGCACCCCTTCCAATCTTTTCAGGTTTGGTAATAGAAGCAGACAAAGGAGCTAAGCTTCTTTATCATACATGTAAACAAAATCAAAAATTGTGCTACCTTAGCCATAGGGATGACTGACAAGACAGCGGAGGAAGCTAAAAGGATCATTTGTCTGAGTCACTACTGACTCAGAGTCATTGTTATATTCTAGTATTGCCTTCTGAGTTGTACTTTTGAAAAGCCATTTTTGTCTTTTTTTTTTTTTTTTTTTTTTTTTTTTTTTTTTTTTTAAATCATTTGTGAGCAGATAAGTTGTTTGAGAGAGAGTATTTGACAGGAACATAAAACTCTCAGATTACATCTATGCACAAGCAGAAACAGGAGAGCACTCAGTATAACACCTGTCCCTAATACATGGTGTAGAGGTCACAGACAGAAATCATATAGACCTTATAAATTTTTAATCTTTTTTTCCAATTTGTTTTTTTGGCAATGGTAAGTGAAATACCATTGCTCCTGATAGATGAAGTTTGAGAGCAAATATTACACACCGACTAAGGGCTTAATTCTAAACTCCCCTCTGCGGGTGTGTATCATTAATGATTCATTGCATATTTTGAATAATAAGCTGTCTGCATAGCAGAGGGCAGGACGTAGTCCTAGGAGACTACTGCATGTGTGATGCATTAAGAATGATATTGAGAATGTGTAGCTTATTAAAGTAGTTGTCTTGGGTTAAGTCACTTTTGGGGTGTATGTATGTTGATTTATCTGAAAATTAGAGAAAATTAAAAAACCATCTCAGAAAACATTCTATAGAATGAGACTGTAGAAATACAATTTTAAAGGAAAGCTATTTTTTTAAAGGACATGAAGCGTGACCTTCACCTCCTGAGTTAATAACATTCGAGCAAAACTGACAAAATGTATTTGCCTGTTCTAGTTCATTTAGATTCTTTTATCTGTTTATAGTGTAATCTCCATCTTGTAAAATGAATGTGAAAATTAAGTGACTTTGGCAACACTCTGCTTTCCTGAAATGATAACTATAATGAAAAATGAATAATATTTTCTTTGTCCGTAAAATACATTCCTGTGTAAGAGAACAAGCAGAACCTTGGAAAGTTGCTACGTGTATGATCTGCACAGAAACATTTCCGGACTCAGTATTCCAAGTCTGTGTGTAATGTGCACACACATCAGACTGTCAAAATTTTTTGTCCTCCTATTGTCAAGTAGGTATGGTTACAGAAAAATAAAACTAAAACAAACTCCCCAGACTCTTTTTTTTTTTCCTTTTTTTCCTCTTTCTTTTTCTTTCTTCTTTTTCTTTTCCCCCCTGTCTTTCAACAAAGCTAAGTACAGCTAACTTCTTAGCTTTGGGTTGAGTTACAACAGTCTGCCCCAGCTGAGGATCTGCCTCATAGTAAGTATGGTGCGGTCTGTTAAAAGAGCATTTTAATGCAGTGTTATTCTACATTCTATTATACCTTTAATGTATTTGATCATACTATGATTATGCATATTATATTATGACTCTGGTACATATTATGATTATGCAACACAAAGCTTCAGGGATGTAATCCTAGCATGACTGAGGTGAATTCACACTCTCAGGTCAGAAAATTAAAACATTACAGCTCTGAAAACAGTATTTGTTTCCTGTATGTACAAGAAAATGCTCTTTCTAAGAAATATCTTCCATTTTCAACTCTTTCCATAAGAAAACCTTGTCAGCTGACTTTAGGAATGCAGCAGGACTGTCGTGTCCAGATTGGAAGGTGAAGGTTTTTCTGCTTGCTCCATGCTGTTGGCTGACACTGAGAATGAAGGAAAACAGAAGGGCAAATAAAATAGAAGTGTGAAATACAGTGGCTGTTACCTTTTACCCATGCCTCCCATTCTCTAACCTCTCTTCAAGCACAGGCAGAAATATGTTACTTATAAGCAAAACTTAGGCATGTGGGAAATTGGGTTTGATCCAACAGTGCACATGTACCTTGAAGACCGTGGCTAGCCAGGGGTAGTGGTATTGTAGTTACATTGTGCAATTCTAGTAATTGCTTGAAAATACATGTGAGGAAATGTTTTGCTTGAAGAAAGTCATGGACCCAGGCTTTGGCATTCTTCCTGACAGGATGAAACCGTGAAAGAAGTAGTTTGTCTGTAGTAGAGCAGGGATATTTGGTCTATTGATGCTCCCATTTTCTAGTTCAGTTTCTGTATTGGGAATATTTTGGGGGGTAAATAGTAGCTACACACTGGTATGTGTGGATTTATTATATTTACTTCCAGTGTCTCTTATTGTCTGTTGTGTGTACAATATACATAGATAATAATAGACTAAAAAGAAATGCAATTGTGTGTATACTGGAGTAGATAATGTTGTCTGTGCTGGGAGGAAGGAAGGAGGGTTATTTGATCTGTGTTTTAAGGGAGAGTGATACTGTGAAGTTTTTTTAACTTTGTAAGCTTTCCCTTTGAGGGAGATATGGGTGCAATCTGCATGCCTGGCTAGCTCTTTGATGATAAATTTGGACTCAGTTTTTAGTCAACTACAAGAAGGTGCCAAAAGCATTGGCATCTGTTTTAGAAAATTGGCAGAGTTTCCTTGGCTGCAAATTTCTGTATCCCGCCTCATTACTTTACTCCTATCAGCTTTTACCTGCATGAAGAAAGACCAAAAGAAAAAGGCAAGAAAACCCTTTAAAACTTAAGTAGCTATTACAACAACAGAGCCTAAACCACTCAGGGTGAAGATTCTGTAATTTCCACTCTTTACACATACTAGGTGCAATCAAACAACTTGAAGCAATAACACAGGGGGAAATATGTTTTACATAACTTGACTTCCAAATAGCGATTATCCCTTCAAGGCTATTTGTTTTCCCAAGAATCCTGCTGATTATAGGCTCTGTGTTAAACCTGTTTCAGATGATAACCTAGCTAAACCTTGGCATCCATTACACTAACTGAATTGTGGTTGCTATGAATGAGCAGGAATTACGGGTTTCTTCTGCATGCAGAAATGTTGTCTTAGACAGACTAGTGTGGTGATACGAGGCACTAATTCCAGGAGATCACAAAAGAAGAGGTGAAACCTCAGTAGCTGAAGATCAGCAGCAGGAACCTTGTTGACTTCAGTGCAACCAAGCCATTGCCTCTAGTATTTACAAGTGATTCTTCTAGTTGGCTGCATGTGACTTTAGATCCTAAGAAGGAAACTGTTTTTATTTTATGGTGAACAGATTCATGGCTTAGTTGGTCTTCTCCTGTTTTGCTTTATTTTTAAAATTTTTTTTTTGTTGCTTTCTTCCCCCCAAGATTTCTTTTGGTTGTTTTGAAAATATGAGGTAGAGTCATGTTCTGATCTGAATTAGGTGACAAAATAAATGGGAGATACTGTTCTTAATCTATAATTCATCATAAAAGAAGATCTGAAATCATCTAAGCAGATCGAAGTTACGAGATCTTAGAAAGCAGTCAAGAACCTAGCCTCTATCTTTTGTAATAATATGTAGTCCCAAGGGAAATCACATTCGCATTTCATGCTCCTTGCTTCTGTCTGGAGCTGGCAGGGACTGGATGTTTCTAGGAGACAAAATATCTCAGTTTTACTTGTAAACTGTTAGTTTTTCTTGTAAGGTTGTCAGTGCAGAGCAACTTAGGCACATGGTGCAAATGCCAACGACCCTTACTGATGGTCCTTGTCTGGCTCTCATTTAGTTCAGAGCACAAACCTCTCTTTACCTGGGTTTCTGAAGCCTGTCTTACATTGAATTTATGATATTTGAAGGAAGTTGTTTTGGAAAGAAACTCTCAGTGCACTTCAGTTCCTGGAAGCTGCAAATCTCTCCAGCAGCAATTTCTAAGGTATGAGAGTTTTTTCCTAGTCATTCTTCATTCCTTCCTTGCCCTCTTGCTGTTTCTACAATGGAAATTGATTCTACCCTATCTCCAGAACAAGCTGCATCTGTAAAATAGATTAATCCACAGATGGATAATGTTAAATTTGTGGTAGAGAGTAAAGGACGTGAATCAACACAATGCAAATAACAAATATTATAATTTTTACTGTACATATTTCAAGAAATATGTTATTTGAAAATTGTTTCTGCAATTATTTGAATATTTACAAGGGTTACAACTATATGTAAAGAAAACCATTGATATTTCATAGGTATATTTTTAATATTAGCAAGGGCTTAATTTATATAAACATGTGTCAGTACTAAGGTATCTCTGTAGCTTTCACTTTACATATTGCCAATTTAGGTCCTTTTGTTAAATTAATTGTGTTTTGTAATAGGAAAGGTGAAAAAAATTTAAAGAATCATGTTAGGTATTTTCTTCCTCATAATTTAAAACACTAAAAGTATTTCTTGCAGTCATTTAAGAATCACTTCTACATTCACTCCCCACTGCAAATGCTCTAAAACATCCATCTTGTGGTAGTGCCCAAGATATAAGTCATTAGAGCAGCTCTGCAGTAAGGAAGAAAACATAAGGAGTCAAAGAATCATAATTCACACCTTGTGCAGTACAAATGGCCTGCCGGGTGATTTAAGAACTTAGAGCTGTATAGTTTAACTTGGTGAGGGTACTAAGGTAAAACCCAGACTTCTGCCCATTTGCTGGCATTTGCAGTCACTGACTTCAGGAGCGGTATTAGATATGCTTAATAGTGTCTGCTACGTTGTGCATACACCTTTATCATACCAAAATATTGTTGGCTTTTCCAAGAGTATGGCTTGATCAAGGATGAAATAAATCAATCTCCCTCTCTTTGCCTGTTAGTAAAGCTGGTAGTGTATTAGTGTTGTTCACGGGCATATTTATGAATTTTTAACTTAAACATTTAAACAGTTTGAAATACACATGTGGGAAATGCTAATGCCTAAATGTAATTGCTAATCACTCTTAGGTGACTCATCCAGCTTAATAAGAAATAGAGCTGAGGGACTAGAATAGGAAAAAAGAATGTTTATAGACATATATACATGTATATATTTTTATAGTGGTTAAAAGGTTAATTCTACTTATTGAATTTTATTTCTTGGTTGAAATTTTTTTATGCTTAGATGGTATAATAATTACTAATAGTCTGATACTAGGTAGTTATTGGCACTGTATTCATAAAAGGGATAAAACCATTGAGAGGCTGTTTCCTACTGTGCAGATATTCATCCACTTGTGAGTGGAGCATTGAGAAAGGTGCCCCTTAGATGAGCATAAGAATCCTTGACTTGCACATTTTTTTAAATACCTGGACAAGTGGGGAGGAAAACTTCCCGATGCCTGAGTACATGGGGCATTGCCAGTATGTCAGTCTATTAATTTTGTTGTGGTTTTGTTTGTTACTTGGTTTTCTGCAAATACAATACCTTTCCATAACCCTTTGAAACATTATTGAAAGTTTTTTAGTGGGTAGACTGATTTGCTGAATTGTTGCAGGAAGATTTTATACAGTCTTTTTAAAGCCACAAATACATGCACAAGTCTGGATTATAGAACAAACTCATAATAGGTGGTGGGGCTTTTTGGTGGTTGGTTTTTTGCAGGGGGAAGGGAGGCAAGAGGGAAGGAGGGGGGGATTTGTTTATTTGTTTCTAGGAGTGTTTCTGGTTTTTGTTTGTTTGTTTAGGGAAGCACACCTCAGTAGATTGAGTGCTGCCTTTCCAGACAGTGTTGGCAGGAAGCACGCAGGTACCAAGTGCTTAAAAAAGTGGTACATCCTCATTTTTGTTCATTCCAGCTGCAATGTAGGCTTGAGGAAAGAAGTGGAAACTTTACACTCTTTTCCCAGATTCAATAAAGTGACATTTGACACTTAGTGTACAATTCCCTCTCACTTCTTTTTTGCCTGGTCTCTTTCATCTATGCATTTCTTAAGACAGAATTACCATGAGAGTTTTGTGTCAAGAAGGTCAAGGTGTTGAACTTTAAGGAGTATCAATTGCAATTGGATGGCAGCCCAGTAGGAGGATCTCTTAATGGGGTGGAATAAGAAACTTACTTTTTAGTCCGCTTAAAGATAATACTTTAAAATGTGTGCTCCAAGGAAACAGTCTTTGATTTAGCATGTTTTGTGTCCTGCTTTTCAGAACATGCAGGCCTTAGATCTTTGGATGATTAAACTATTTTTAGGAGATGAGAATTCCTCTGAATTTGATTACAGTTTCTTTTGCATTTATCCTCACCTGAAGAGGGGTGCAGCTGGGGATTTTTCTTCTGTTAGTTTTTTGGTGTGTTTGCTGGAACTGTGTCACTTTCTCCCTTTTTCATCTTAATTTCTAGCTATTCATATTAATTTCTACCTATCAGTTAGTATGACATAACCTCTGAAAGTCAGAAACATGGAAATGGTCTTTGTTCACTTGATTAGCCAGGCTGGGTAGCTGATGAAGCAGGAACTCCTCAGTCACAGCTGAACTGACCAATAGAAAAGTGAAACTGTTCATCTCTTGTAAGAAATAAAACAATCAATGATAATTTTCTCCATTGCTTTCTTCTCTCACAGAGACATTTCTACATTTTAGTTTCACCTTTAAATGTTCTGTTGTCACTCGGACACAAATATTTTCTTGTAAAAATGTGTCTGTTGCCCCTAAAAGCACCCAAAGCTGCAAAATAAAAAGAATGTGAAGCTAGTAAATTTTAAAGGAATATAGCCAGTATAAAAGGTAACATGTTTAGACAAGGACTGATTTGTATTTTGTATGTAACTAAGTTCGCTAATTGAAGCTGGCACACCACCACCCTAAGCAAAGATGAACAGCTCAGCAGTGGATGTATCTTCTGCTGCTCAGCTCTGGACTTTACTGCACCATCACCCTTTTATGCCTAAAGCTCCGGGGGGAGATATCATTCCTGTCTTTATATGTCAGGAAATAAAAGCCAGGAAGGAAGAATGAGCAAGACTGGCATAAGAATAAATGGATATAAAATAGCCATAAATTCATTAGAATGGAAATTAGAAAGATGTTTCTGTTCTATTTGAGAACTTAGGCTCTGGAACATCTCTCTGATAGGAAGAGTGGAAGTGAAAAAAACCCGAACACAAATACCACACCAACAAACCCAAAACCTTCTAACTCCTTTAGAAGTTAGAATGAAAAAAATTGGTTGTGGTAACGTAATCCCCATGCCTGGGTTTCAGTTGTCTGACTTAGCAGCTGGGATAGCCTTGGTGGCCTGGAAAACGTCATCCAATCCAGTGCTCCTACAGCCCATTCCAGTGAAATCACTCGCAATATTGACATTCACTGATCACTGCCGCTTGCTGTCAGTGAGAGGTAAGCACTGTACAGCACCTAGAAGCTGGCCTGTTGAAAATCCTTATGTAGATTGAATGATAAAAACAAATGAAAGAAATTTTCTTATTGCAAGGCTTACAAATCACACGGTGCTTCTTTCACTTTTCTCTCCAGAACTCAGAAGAGCCCAGGGGGAGCAGAGGTGGAGAACACAAGCCCTGAAGCTGTGACCTGCATATATGTGTGACTGTTAATACAATACTAAGATACCAGTCATGAAATGGTGATTATCTTCTTAACATCTTATTCATTTAAAGGAGTACAAAATGCTGTAAATTCGAGTGGCAGCTCTTATCCATAAAGCATTATTCCCTCTCTTAAGCTTTGATTAGATACATCATGTGCCATTAGATTCCACTGCATTACGTTTAATTTCTCTTCCACAAAGTAACAATGCCTTACATTAAAGTTAAACCTTAAAAACATTAAAGAGAAGATACTTTAACCTGCATTAAGAGTGTATTTAGCTGTCCATAAAGCTTTTCTCTCCCCTAAAGATAAATACCCAGACACTTAAATAGGCACAATACTTATGCTAAAACAAATAGATTCCTATAATGGACTACTTTTTTTTTTTTTTTTCCAATGAATGCCAGGCTTGATACATTTATACTGTAAAGAAGGTCTGTTGCTATAGGAAAACCTGTCATCTGACAATTCCCAGGAATCCCTCTGCTGCTGTTAAGTCTTTTTCTCTTTGGAGAACTGCCAAAATCCACTTTAATCCAAAATACTTTAAAGACTTATGGGTTTGATCCAAAGTCCATTGAAGTCAGTGGAGATTTTCAGTGCCTTCAATGGGTTGAACAGGCTGTTGAAACAAGCTGAAGGCTGACAACCCATTTACTTTGGGGATACTGTTATCTTATTTATGTAGGTTAAGAGTAATTACAGGTAACATAGTGGGACAAACCCTGCAATCCTTAGATAATTCCTATTTAAGCTCAACTACTGTTTAAATCATGGATACAGATGAAAATATTTTACTTTGTTCTTTAATTAGCAACAATAACCAAAGGCATAGACCTTTAATTTCTTATTAACTATTGGTATATTAGGCCATGTAAAAAGCAGCTATGGAAAAAAAGGTGTTTTGGTTTTAAATGTTTGTCACCAAGAAGCAGTGTTCAGAGGATTATGGCATTCATTTTCTTGCCTAGTAAGGTTTTATGCCACACCCTTAAGCACATTTCTGAAGTATCTTTAGGAACAGCTCATAACAACAATAGCCTAATTTTCCTTTCCTCCCTGAGGCAGTTGGTGCTCTTGATTTTTTTGTTTGTTTTCTTGCTTACCTACTTTTCTCTTCGCCTGTGACTTGGCACACTGAAGCTGGTGCAAGTGTGTTGTTGCTCTCACTGCACTTTTGACAGCAGGGAAGGTAAGAAGAGGATGTCCGAGTGTCCTGGGCCAGGATGAATAGGAACAGCAATCTTTTATTTCCACTTCTGAAGCAGTGCACTTCTAACAAATTCCCAAATCACTCCACTGTTTCACCCCTTTCAGTTCCTCACTCTGAAAGGAAAATTCACAGGACACTGTATTAAAAAAAAGTCTGTAAAGAAACTATCATTTTAACCTTCCCTTCCCTTCAAAGAAGCCTGTGTTTGGACAATTTACCTTTTTGAAGAGAACTTTTATTTAAAAAAAATTATACTGGAAAACTTTAGATCAGATTCTATCTGAAACCCTAGTGCCTCCTAAATTATTTTCACTTGCTCTACCAATGGCAATGTTCACCTTAATAGTTTTGAATTGATAGTCTATTCTGTCAATCTGCTGTAGCTTGTCAGCAAGTGCTATCAGGTTTAGGTGATTTTGTTTTATTAAAGAAGATACATATTTGAACCTGTCCTACCAGCAGCTCTCTACCTTCCCAAAACCTGTCAGAGACTTCACTATTCTTGACTGATTCTATTTTTCCATTTAGAGATAGGACCCTTTAATTGCACAGGAATATCTGAAGTGAGAAGAGTTGCTCAATTTAATGCTGATTTTCTGGTTATGGCATACAAGGAAGAATCTTCAACTTTTTTCATAATTTAAAATATTTTTCTTGGCATCTGTTGTAGATGCTAACATCAGTACTACTGTTTGCGTCACTAAAATCTATATCAAAGACATAAATTGTGAAGATACAAGTGAAGGCAGCTTTCCACTGGGATTCTTAATTGTATTTTCTTCTGAAACAAATACGTCGATGTTGGTACATGGATATACACAATTAGAAGGAAAAAAAAGGGATGCCATTTTTTAAACTTTAGTTCTTCATATTTTCTGTCCATAGTGAAAATGAAATTTTCTGATACTTACCAGTCAATGTTATTTACAGATTAACCAGGGAAAAAAGGGCAAAGAGAAGGACAATCACTCAAATCATGACCACCAAGTATTTTTTAAATAAGGTCCTTGTCAAAAGGGTGCAGGTTCTTGATGGGCAGAAGTATTTAACGTTTTGTGAATTATTTTTGCATTGTGTCTACTGGGGACTTTGTGATTTTTCTTTTTTTTTGGCAAATGTTAGCTCTCTTATGGTTGCCACTGTTGCAGTAATATCAATAGGAGAGAATTACTTTAACAAAGCCACTGTCAATAGGAGCTGGAAAAATGTAGCTTTGACAGATATTGCATCATATCACCTCTGCTGCATCATGGCTGCTCATCACCTTGTGCAGTGAGGCACCAGGGATGATTTGCAATTTGATGACCTTAGTCATCGTTTGATGCCCTCAGTAGGACTCTGAAGAGATACCCTGACCAAAAAATGGTATCTATCCACCTCAAAGGGTTATAGTCCCCAAGAATTAGCCACTCTTAATACTGGTTTTGTGGACATCCCAGATTAAATACAGAGTCTTGGTCATAATTTTTGAGGGCTACCAAGCTTCCTGAGAGAAAGCCTCCATACAGTGTGGATCTATGTAGTTCCATAGGCAACTATATTCTGAAGAGACTTATTGGCTAAAACTTAGAGCTAACCAAGGTGTTTCAGAAGTTACTTTCGAAGTTCATATGAATTAATCACACACTGAACACGGGTGTGATGAAGGAAGACATCTGTATCATTTGTTAGTTTACTGTAAAATGGATTAATGTTGAGCATGATTTCAGCAATATGTGATGGTTTTGGCTGTATAGAAATATTTTACCAGCTATAGAAATGCTGGTCTCTGAATGTACCCAGTGCCTCGTATGTAGCTCATAGGATTTTGGCCAGCCTTAGACCTCTTCCTGAGCAGATTAAACCAAGTAATAAAATGTGATAATTGTGCTTGAACTAAGCGTGTTAGACCAATCTGGTGTGAGACCTAGATATTTACTTTTTTTAAATTTGTGCTTTGGCTTTTTAAGTAGAAGATGTGTCAGGAGCAAGTAGAGGCAAAATTTACCAGAGCGGACATGGCAATAGCAGCCAGTTGATAGAGCATTGAACTGGAGCGGTGACTGAAGGAAACAAGTTTCCCCCTTTTTCAAGCATACTGAAGGAATACTACTTGGTGATGTTTGTTCAGCACATGTTCCTCGACAGGATATATGTCTCCAGAGATCTCATTAGGATATTTTATTACAGTAAATCTAACAAAACTTCAAAAAATAAAAAACATTATCCTTGTTTATTTCTACAGTGTTGCTGCTACAGTTTTAGGAAATTATTCCATTGTTTAACAGTTATGGGGATGACTCCTCTAACTTTTTGGGAATGGAACTGTAGAGAGGAAGCTACCATTATCTAGTCTAACCTTACTCAGAGAATTTTCTATGATATTGGGGAAAACCTCTGTCTACGTGCTGCTGGCAGATACCAGGATGAGGAGCATTTATCCATAGCAGTCAACTTCATGGAAGGCTGTTTAGAGAAAGAAACTAGATACTAGTCTCCACCAACTGGACAGGTAGACCAAAAAATGGAGGGAAAAAACCCAACAAAACAAAACCAAAAAACCAACACAAACCACCCTACTCTTGAAATATACTGTTTCCTCTGGCTCGTGCCATTTTATCTTGAGGAATGACAAAGCGAATTGTAAACCTAACTGTAAAGTATACAGAGATTACTTCACATATCATTGAAGTATATCCTGTCTCTGGGGCAAAAGCTAGCAGTGGTTTAAGAGCATACAGTGATGCTGTACAGGAATTTTTTTTTGATACAGTTCCAGCTCCTAGATGTAATTTCCCACTATCAAGTTTAGTGATGGTGATGAAGCTAATGTTGCTGTTCTTATTTTAAATGTGCCAGAAGGCTCTTTGATAATCCAAAATATTCTGGGCATCTTGACTGTATCTTAAAATTGAAGGAATCTCTCTTCAGTGAGAGTAATTTCTGTAGAGTTCAATGGGGCTACGTGGATATAGATAAACCATATTGGCCTATGACATCTGTGCCAATACCATATGAGATTATTTTGCCTCTCCATAAATGGCTAAATAATTCAAATCAGCCAGTGCCTAATTAGTGATGTGTTCTTTGCAGCAAGACTGTTCCAGAGATGGCCAAGTACTGATTCACTTCAGATGTGAGAGAAATAAATCAGTGCAAAGTAGTATGGCTGAGGTTTTGGTGGGTTTATAGGTGCTGAACTGGGGAAGGCTGTGGTGTTCGATGCATTGTAGTTTAGAAAGAGGGGTTAGAGTTCTCCAGGACCAGTCTACACTTGGTGTACAGTGATATGGGTAGTAAAAGACAAAAAACTGTAAGAGAGAAAAGAAAAAAACCCTGTCATGACCCGTAATAAAAAATGAATCCCACAAGAATTTTGGAGTATTCACTTAATACATTCCATGTGCTGTAACTATGGCAGAACTTTTGAGTCATGAGCTAACATTCCCAAGTGATTCCCCAAACTGGACTAACTGGCAGGGATAATTTTTTTCAGTCAACATAACTGTATTTATAAAGTTTGACAAACCAACTGTAGTTTACTTCAGGCTGTTGTATCTGGTTTCTTATGGTATGCTTCACCAGTTTACTTGATAGCTCTGTTGCACAGAACTAAGCAAATCTTACATACTGGGGGCTCTGTGGTCAACTGGAATTGTGTCTTTGCCTTCTAATTCTGTGAACCTGGATTCACATGTGATGGGAGTTCAGTAGAATAACGTGTTTTTGTGGTCTCAATTACCAGCATGTCACCAGAAGAAATTTGTCCATATTAGACAAACTACTCAGATTTGATGGAATCCAGGGCAATTTGCATCCTCTGATCCAGAGAAGTCAAGTAGTGGAAGAGAATGGCAGGAGTTCAGAATGGATTAGCTCTGATCTGGGTAACTGATGGTCACAACTGGTACTTGTGCAGTACACGCTGCAAGCTTTGTTGATGTGAAAATACTGTGAGGCAAACATTCTCATTAAAAAAGGACAGTTGTTGAAATTCTTTAATACACACATGATGGATTCTTATTTCATCTTCTAGATGTAGTGGATGTCCATCTCTGTACCTGCTGTGATTGCATTTTCTAAGACACAGAGCAAGATTCTCTCCAAGGGCAATGCAGATTTCTTCTCGTTGTGCATCAGGACATAATTACTGTACACCAGGCAGTAGAAATCAATTTTTCTCTTGGGAGTCTGTCATTTGGTCTCTTTGGCTAATTTTCTTCAATTTTCTCAATCACAGTAGATGCTGTGTATCAGTGTCAGTACTCACTAACTTTTATATCAGTAACTGTAGAGCCTGTAACCATATACCCCTACTATCACCCTTCCTCTGAGAGTGTATAGACATGGGATAGAAGAATCATAGAAAAATTTAGATTGCAGGGAATTTATGGAGGTAATTTTATCTTGCCTGCTCAAGGTTGCTCAGCTTGCCCTGTTCAGTTTTGGATAAGGATGTTCAGGCACTTAGAAAAGGATCTGGAAACTCTCAAGGTGCAAATTTCTCCGTCTCTCTGGGCAACTGTTTCAGTACTTAGCCATGCTTATTGTGAGCAATTTTTAAATATATACATACAACTGGAATTTCCCTTGTTGCTATTTGTAACTGTTGCTTTTTGTCCTTTCATTGAAGGACTTTGCTTTTTTTTCCACTAGCACACTTCTGGAAAGTCACCACTAATTAGTGTCTTCTCCTTCATCTCCTCACTCCTCCTTTTCTTTGGAGTGTTTAGCAAGGCTTATAAGTTGGGCCTCAGACTTTTCTACTGTCAAATTTTCTTCTGGAGGGGAAAAAATAGCAGAGTCAAAATTGCCTTCTTCAGACCCCCCCCCCCCGTCCTTCTTAGAATGGAATGTCTTTACATAAAGGATGCAAAATTCCCTATATGTTGCCTGCCCCTTACCAAAATTACTCAAGAGATGGAGAAGTGCACTAGGCAAGTGTTTTTAGGAAATCTTTAAAGGCAAATAAAATTGAGTCAAATCCACTCTGCTCAACAGCCCAAGGTAGAAGAGGCAGCTACATATTTTTGAGGTAAGAATCTCACTTTGGTAGCAGTGCAAACCTCACACTAAAGTTTGTGAAAGTCTACCATTTACAAAAAATTTTCAAAGTAACACAGAGACTGCTTGGATGTTTTTCTATATATTCATGGTAAATCTTGATTTGTAATGCAATTAAAATGCTTTTGTATGTAAGTGTAATAATAAAAAACTGTAGAAAGTTATGTTTTTGCATACTCATCTGTAGGCTGAAAGAGAGTCTTTTATCTGTGTGATTGTTAATATACTGAGACACAGAATCATATTATGAGATGTGCAGAGATTCCATTAAATGCCCTGGAAGGAATGCTTTCTTCTGCCGAAGTGTCATGGTTTAAGCCCAAATGACAGTGTAAAGGCGAAGTGGATTTTGTTCACAGATGCCCATTCTATTGGTGGTGCTCGTAGTCTGCTTGTTCCAGACAACTCCTGACGCTTTTGGACTCCTTCATGATCAACAAGCTATTTGCATAGTTTGGCCATCTACTTCCCTGAGCACACTAAAACTGATTGTCTGGGTCAAGTGTGTCATTCTATTTCATTTATGCCTGTCATAGCAAAAAGTAGGTTAAAATTCACAGACTTATGCTAGGAGCCATGCTAGCTGCACATGACTCGCGCTAACTAACATAACTCGCACATAACTCGTGCTACATGAAGTGATCAGGTTCATTAGCTGACCCAGTCCATGTGGAGTCTCAGATCTCTGACGTGGTTGTCCTTTTCTACAGAGTGAGGACACTTGTCCTGGTAATATTTTTTATATTAGCATTTCTATGTAAAATAGAGTTGGCAAATGTTTCTGACTCGTGTTGGACAAAACCAGTCCCTGTTTGGATGAAAATGAGTGGCTATCATGTGTTCACAAAATGCATGTTATCTGGACCAGGTCTTATCTTAAGAATGTATATACCAAGAGGGCAAAAATGAAAATTTTAGCTGAAGTTATATGAAAAAATTAGTTAAGAGGAAACAAAGAGAAAAAACCCCACAGAAACCACACAAACCCCGCTAATGCCCTTAAAAAGCACAACCAGGAAACACCCCAAAAAGCAAACCCATTTGAAGGCCAAACTGGAAACACTGAAAATTACAGAAGAGTCCCCAAACAGAGATTGGAGCCCTGCAGTTGTGGCCTCACTATGGTAAGCTAAATCATCTGTACAAGCTGGTTCCAATAAACCATTCAATGTGATAAAGGGATGCTATTATATTACAAAGCCCAGAAGGCTCTGGTACTTCCACTATCATGAATCGAATAGGTTAAAAGTATTTTAATGCAACTGGCATAGCTTTCTTCAGTGAAAACAGAGCTATAGGCAGAAAAAAATACCCCTTTATTAACATACGCAGTAGGTCACTAGGACAAATTAGAGGGAAGTAATCTGGTTTGTTCCAATCATTCAGTACTGTGAAAACAGTTTAAGAAACTATGTAAAAGCAGCTTGGAAGCAAATGATTTTTATAAGAACTCTTGTAATAAAAAGTTTCCCTTGAAAAATGGATTTCATGTTGTAGTTGATGGGCCCCTTTCAAGATGCAGTCATGTTTTCTACTGGAGGGAAACTAACCCAGAATCAGTCTCTGGAAGGAAGGCTTTCCAACTTGCCAGCTTGCAGTTATTGTTTTATTCTTTCCTTCTTGGTTTCAGTACTAGTGGTGTGACAGAGGAGACAGACTGTTGCCTGTGAATGATAATTCCTGGTCTGAAACATCTGCTCTTCTTGGAGTTCTGTATTGCCTCTGTGGTCATCTGACATTCCGCAAAATAGGATAAAGACAAAACAAATCCTGTGAGCCGAATGCCGGAATCCTTACTCCAGCTCCATTCCCCGCTTGTTGATGAAAAACGTGTGAGAACGGGCTGCAAGGGAGAGGGAATCGCAGTGAATTTCAGCTCCTCATGACTCCCTCTTGAATTCTCTTGTCAGAGAGGGTTTTAAATCCCAGAAACCCCTGGCCTTAAAATGTGAAATGCATATCTTAGGCGATCTGAAGGCATCAAACAATCAAGTATGAATGCTATAGCATTTGATGATTGCTCTGCAGCAGCACGGTTCTACTGGATTTGTCCAATGGTGTTTGTTTATGGTGTATGCATAGAGGGACCCCTGGGCTGGGCAAGCTCCTTGGGCTTGGGGCTCATGTGGATGGGGTGACATAGGTTCTTCATACAAGGACCAGCAAGGCGTGATTTGTACCCCAGTCTACGTGGGCAAAAATCCCAGTGTTCTGAAACCCTTGAGTTTTTAAATTATTTTCTCTTGAGAATCATTCTGGCAAACTAGATGGGCTCTGAGAAGGAAGGAGTTACATAGTCAGGATGCCTTAGCCATCTTAGGTGGTCTAGGGGAACAAGCTCCCCTTACCAGTAAAGCCTTTGGAATTTTTGTTGTGAGAGTTGTGGAAGTCACAGGATGTTTGGAGGGAAAGTCTGTAAAGACAAGTGAGGGCAACACTGCTGAGTCAATGCTTTCCGTGCAAAGGGGAGCCCTGAATTTCTGTCGCTCTTCTGTGCAACTTCTTAATGAAGGTCTAGGGTCTCTGCAGGGGTAAAAGGACACAATTCCTCAAAAAGCCCACCCAGCTTTTCCTGGCTACCTTGGTTGAAGTTCAAGCGTTTAAACACCATGAGGCTTTGTAGAGTACTATGATTTGGGTCAGGTCTTCAGGAGGTACAGTTAGTATAACTCAAAACATTTCTAGGAAGTTGCTCCAACACACATAGGCTGCACAGTTCTTGCATTTTACTCTAATTCACAGAATCAGAGCCAAAAATACAGTCCTAAAGGTGCATCACTGTGTCAGTTTTATACACTCAAATTTAGACGTTGGCCTCTGCCACAAATCTGCCAATGTAGTCATGGCAGTTAGTATCTTATGTTTTCTCATGGTAGTGATGAAATGAGACTCTCACCTCTCTTCACCACACCTCCTTCCCACAAACCCTTGATCCGGCAGTATTTGAGAAAGAAAAACAAATTCAAATATTAAGCAAAACTTCTTGTCACAAAAAATATGTAATAAAGAAAAAATTACATGAAATGCTCTGTATCATTTACGATGTAATCTCCTGGCAATAGAAAGCTGGCAATGTGCTACAGTCATGCTTTCAATTACATTGCTAAGTAATCACACATTAAAGTCTAATGGCAAATGATTCTTTATTCCCAGGGTACCCTGTCCAATTGTTTTCTAAATTGGTTTCAGGAATAAGGATGCAAGTATGACTACAAAAATATTATTAATGGTTTGGAAGTCATCTTTTGTATCTTTTTTTTCCCTGTGTGCTTTCGGCAGATAGTTCAGAACATAGTTTATTATTTCTAGGTCCATGTTATAGGTTGACAGTTAAGAAATGCTTAAACCTCACGATAAACTTGGTTGGATTGATAGATAGAGTTGTCATATTTTCACTGCTGCCAAATATGTTGTTTGTCCTGTAGGAAATTAATAGTTTCTCAGGAAAGACCTGTGTTGGAATTTGGTATTTTTGCCTTTCTCATGCACTTGCACTGCTCCTTCTCAGTGCCTGCAGCCACTGGTATGCAGTGAAAAGAATGTACAGGCTTTGTGTCTTAACAATACTGGAGTCTTCAAATTTGACAAACTGTAGGACTTAAGGTGCTTTGCTTACTACTACTACTACTACTACTACTACTACTACTACTACTACTACTACTACTACTACTACTACCACTAAATTAAATTAATTCCCTGAGGAACAGAGAACATCAAAGTACAAAATAATTTTTGCTACTTAAGGAAGGTAAAAACTCAAATTGTAGTGGAAATTCATGCTAAATATTTGAAGTTTGCCTTTATATAGCACTTTGCATGTTGGAAAAGTATATTTATACAGCTGACACTTTCTCAATATCATTGTGTTTAAACATTTTGGAAGTATTTAATCTCATGATAGTTCTTAAAGAACAGGTTTTTTAGATTCAACTGCAGTTTCACATAAAGCAGAAAAATAAAACACTTTATAAAGTTTAATTAATCAAGCCATCACACATTAAGATCATTGAAAGTATGCTGTGTCTCTGGTGGTTACTTAAGTATTACCTGTACTTGGGTACAAAGAAGGAAGAAATGCAAATCAGGCTTGTGAGAAGACTATGTGCCACGAGGGCACGAAGAAAAAAAGAGGTTATAAAGAGACCTAGTTCCACAGGTCTGCCCCAGACGCACCCGAAGCAGCCAGCACCATGAGTAGCAGCTGTCTGCACATCACTGTTCGATGCTCTGAGCATAGACCTTTGGTCTTGAAAAATCTAGATGTTTTGGATGGCCCAAATGGAAGTCTTTTTCCCTACTGACATCACTCCTAATTATGGGAAACTTTTCCATCATCTATGGTACCTTCACAGAAACAAATATTTTTGCTGCTTTTAATATCAATGTGCATATATAGAGAGAAACAAAAATACATTCAGAATTTGTATTGCACAGAAAGGTATTTAACAAAGATACAACTCTTGTTGGGTTACAACTTATGGAGCAAAGATATATGTGCAATGTGAGTTTCTCTTAGTTCCTGCTGCTGTTACTATATCTACCTCCTGTTCTCCCTGTGCTGTGTGGTGCGTTGCGTGACATGGAGATATTGTGAAACTGATTTTTTTTTTTTTTTAGTTTCATTCTTCCTATGCTTTAACACCAAGTGTGTCATCTGGTGGAAAAACACTGCTACCAGAGATATAGACCCAGCAGGAGCCCAATGTGAGCACTGCCAAGCTGCCCCAGAGCCCAGTAAGAGCCCTGCAAGGTTTGATGAATTCTAAATGTTAATTAAGTCAGATGGCTAGTTTTATTTAAGACCATAAGTGGGTCTGATCCCTGTGAGATTTTGCTATAGTGAAAATGCAAGTACTAGAAATTACATTGCCGTAATGACTTTTACAGGGTCCACACACTGAGCCTGGTAACTGAGCTAGTGAAAGGGGTTGCTTGCTGTGTAGGTGTATTATGAAGGCAGAATTAGACCATAGTAAAGATGATGTTTAATGTAGGAGTGGAATTGAAACAAGTGGTGTTGTGGTAGATGGATCTGGTTGTTTGATTTGACTGCCTCAGTCTTCGCTTTGTACTGCAGCACTTCATAAAATTGTGGCTGTCAGGGCAGACGACCTCTGCGTTTTAGGAAGGAAGCCACCACAATCAGCTGTTGGAGAAGAGTTTGTCTTGGTGCTGTTTTTCTTAATGAAACACCTGATAACTAGATGAAGTAATTTTCCAGAAAGTACCTGGTGCTCCCCCTTAACTCCCAAATCTGCAAATAAAATGGGTCATTTAAGAAAACTGTTGTGTTTGGGACCCACAGCAGGACAACCCTGGCCTTACTCCTTGCAGAACTGTGAAACATGTCTTGTCAGTGTGTTGTGAGCTATGCAATGTGGACTTCGAATGAGACTCTTACCAAGACCTTTCACCTAAGTGCTGAATTAAACTTGACAGACCTGAGTAGGATTGTGACTCAGTGCAAGTAGGTAGTCTGAAATAGTCCTGCATTATTTATTTGATTGGTTTGCTTTCGATGTCACATTTTATAGGTACAGTGGCTTTTACGTGGTGAAGTGCTCATTTTAAGGGTAATGTTATAAATACTAACTTAAACAAGTGCATGAATAATTCCTTTAAGTGTTTCTCTCTCTGTCTCATAAGTGCTCTTGAGAGACCTTACCATTAACACGTCTTATATTGAGCTATACTTAAGCAGGAAGTCTAGAGTATCTGCTTCCTGTATTTATTGGGTCACTTCTTGACCTGAAACAAGATCAGCTGAGGACAAACCCTAAGCATAAAAGAATAAGGTTTATAAAAATGGTAATTGTTGCAAGTGTTCTGTAAAGAAATATTTTTGTTGTGTGATTTTAACCGTATCTGCCTCTTCTAGTGAAAGAAGAGGGAGAAGAGAAGAAAATGAGGTTGGAAGTGTTCCAAATACTCTAAGCATAATTTACTGATGCTTGGTTTGTGCTACAAACCAAGAAGTTCAGAAATTAATTAGAAAACTGTCCAAATTCCCTGAGAGTACACTGACATGTTGTCTTTCACCAAAGGTTGTTGCTAACAGTGAGAAATTATTCTGGTAGAGACTGTATTGAGAGTGTGCTAAGTACTCACTGGTAAATCACTTTATTTAAAGCTCCCCAGGCTTTATAATAATCCTGAGTTTTTGTGCTGGGTGATGTAAAAAGAAAACAGGGGACAAGGGAATTGGTAAGGGCCCTTGAAATGTGGAAAATACAAAGAGGAAAATGTGTTTGCAGGATGCCTTTATTCCCATTTTATGCTGTGATATTGGAGACAGAGTAAGGTTTGCACTGACTAAGGAAGGTGCTTTAAGCACCTGCCTCACATAAGCACCTAATTAATCTCTTGTAAATACATATGCTCATATCTAAATGAACTAAGATTATGGTGGGTCATCTAAAATCCCATCATGTGTCTATGACACAGGCAGCAGTGAAGCCTAGACCTGAATCCCAGTCCTGGGGTTTAGCAGCAGTGTCAATTTAACTTTAAATATGAATCCATTGCCATTTATTGAAGCACCTGTATTTCCCTGTCTCACCCTCCCTCACAGTCTCGGGAGAGTTCAATAAGTTTTAACTTTCTTATTGTTAATTTCAGTTTGGGTTTTTTTAACCTTTTTATTTTCAGTTACTGTCTTTGATGGTGTCAGCAAGGTAAGAGCTAGTTCCAGTCTAAAAGCAGTGTGATTAGGGTCAAACTGCACAGGTGCTTGTGTTCTGCAACTCAGTTCAGGTTAATAATTTAACCTCATTGCTGCAGAAATGCACTGAGTCACAGAACTTTGAGTTAGTTTGAAATACAGGGATGTATTCATGGGTGTTCAGGAGGCATGAGTTTGCGAGTTTTGTATTAAAATGCTTACCAAAATTTTAGTCAACATTTGTTCTTCCAGCCTAAGCAGGTCTTATTTCCTCTTTTGGTATTAAAAGCATAAAAATTTCACTTATGATGGCATTCAGAGACATTAAAACATTGATTTGGCTTCATTTTATATGGGGCATTTCATATATTTTGCATTATTATGACTTCTAAAGAAATATTACATATTAAGATGAAATATGTTTGAGATATAATTATCTCATTGTTGTTATGGAATATTATTTTTCCTTCCAAGAAAAAAAAAATTGAGAGGAGAATCATAGCAAATGAATGAAATCATGATTTTGGAATAATATAATTTAGGATGGACTTTGACCTCAACAGACTGTGGAGTAATCTCTATATGCATCTTGTATTTTGGATTATGGGGTTCTTGTGGTTACCATGTACTGTACTTGAAGTGAGAGATACTTTGTGTTTGTTAATTTTGGATTTCACTCCATAAAGATTAAAATCTATGACATTGAGAAATGGTAAAAGCCTCCAGGGATATTTCAGATATAAGAAAGTGCAGTGAGCCTGTCTATATAACTGATCACACCTTGACTTAGGAGCTTATTCTGAAATCAATGCCACACAACATCAGGGGAAGTCTTCAGATGAAAATATGAAGTTAAGCAGTGTTCAAAATTATAAATGTATGATACTTTCTTCAGATGAAAAGACAGTTATAGAATAATAAAATTTTTTGTTTCTTTTAATTTAAAGAACATGACCTAAGATAACTAGAAATTGATTCAGTTGAATTGTTTTCAAGGAATCAAGTAACTTATTTTCATGGACTTGCAATTTAAGCCTGTGGATAGGGGAGCTTAGATGGTGAACACACACTTTCATATAAAACATAAGCTGTTATCAAAAGGGGGTTTATGCCCTCAAAATCCCCATGAATAACTTCCCTTTAAAATTCAGTTCAATATATGTTTGCTTTTGGTTTTCTTTTTCCTTACAGATTGTAAGTTGAAACATTAATAAATATATTTAAAGAATGAGAGAATTAAAAAAAAGACTTCTGAGCTCAGCTAATTTTTCTTAAACTTCATACAGCTGCAGAAAATAATAATTTTTTTGTATAATGTGCATATATGTACATATATGCACAAAAATTCTGATGAAGAAATAACAAAGGCTTGGGTACTGGAAATGGAAATGATGGCAACAAATAGTAATATATGAAATGGTTCATCAAAGGGTCTGAAAGTACTTCCCTTTCAGAAGCAGTAGTTAGGTTAATTAGTCTTGAAAATGTCTTTTATGATAAAGCTCAATTTTAAAAAGAGTATTAAGAGATCAAGACTGTTTGTGACCATTCTAACTTATTCCTAAATTCAGGAGAATTTGTTTCTTATTCCCAAATGCATTCAAGGTAATGGTTAATTGTAAGCATGTGTTAAACCTACATGGGCATGAATACATCATTAATTTTTCAGGGCTCTTGCTGAATAGGTTTGCTTTTCTGATTCAGCTCTGTCTGTGGAAAGTCACGATGCATTTTTATTCCATGATGAAAATCAAAATCTCTTAAGTTCACCAGAAACCATTACTTATTTTTTAAAAAAATTCTTATTAATATGAACCAGCTCTTTCATTTAGTTCTGATTCTACTGTCTGCTTACATATTGCTGTAAATCTGAAGTAACTTGAGTGAGTTACAAGATTAGATCTTCCATAAAACTATACAGAAGGATTATGCTGACTTCATCCTATATACTGTATCTTTTCCTTGACATATGTGATCTGCATTAATTGATTAATTACTGTATGTTTATAGCTAGGGATTGAAGTAGTTATCATGTTTTTGTAGTAACCAATTCCTCTTCTTCCTGATTCCTTTACTCTAGACAATAAAAGAAATTAAAAGTAAAAGCCAATGACTATATATCCTGTGCATTAAGGTTGCCATTTAGTGGTCTAATTAAAAAATTCTGCCAATTACTAACATAATTTCAAACAAAGTTTGATGGAGACCACTAAAAAGGCATTGTCCCACAGCCTGGAGGCAGAGATCATGTTCAGAAACAATCCCTTTTGTCCGTGAATGAGTGTATTGTTCATTCTTTGGAAATCTGACAAAGATATTTGTTGCTAACATTTTCTGTTGAGCTGTATGAAAATATTCAAAATAATTGCATCCCACATGGGCAGACCTCTCAGCGTCCTGGAGTCCCAATGTGTGCAACAGCTTTTCCTGGATTACACGAAGGGAGGGAAGGAGTGCAGGCATCTGGTCCCAGGGTAAGCACAGGTCTGAATGATGGCGTGACAAGGGGGAGACCCTCCCTTTGGATGTACCCAGTTGATAGGACAGAGCTCTGCTGGTGCAGGTTGGGAATTTTGGGGATGCAGGACTGTTCTTGAGGGCAGGCCTCTGCTATAAGGCACAGATGACCTGCCTACTGTTGGCACCTCTGTCTCTCTTGCACTCAGGACTCTGGGCAGATGGAGAAGGTGACGGGCAGGTGATGTCTGGTGCATCATTTCTGGGGAGGGACAAAATCCTGTCCTACCAACATGTGAAACACTGTCATTTGAGTTTTCACACCATATCCTCTGTCTGTGGGCTCTGCAGTTCTGTTTAAACCAGCCCTGGATCTTCAGTGTCTGCCTGAGCTACGACTGTGTCTTTCCCCAGCTCAGCCACAGCTGTGTCTGTGCCTGGCCAAGGGCCCTGTTGGCCTGAACTGAGACCCATGGACTGATTTCTTGGTTTGACTTGGACCTGACTTGTCACCATGGACCTTTCCCAGAGACCACAGGGCTTTGTCTAGCCCTGGCTACTCCACAAGACTTGATCTGACTTCCTAGCTTGACCTCAGACCTGCCTCATGACCTCAAAATTACCTCATGATCTCCACTTTGAACCTGGCCACCATTCCTGGCCCCGTCCCTGAGGACAATGGCACATGCCACCTGCCTGGTGAAACCCTACCTTGCCAGCTGTTTTATCACCCCTGGCTACTTGTACCTAGGAGCCAAAACCTTACAGCTTCCTGGCACAGTGTTGGCTTCTGCTCATCATTAAGTTTCCCTTGTGTGGATTCAATTATCTGGAAAGGTGCTATATAACACCAAGCTGAAGTTTACTTGCTGCCTTACGATGTATTTTTTGTTATGTCGTAAGATTTGACCCAAGAGAAGTAGGAAAAGACACAGTCCTGGGGTGGACAAATCCCAGCTGTGCATTCGTGCTTCTTGAAGTACAATTGTGCCTTTTATTGGAAGCAACATATGCAACTATTGTTCATTTCTATCACAGCAAGAACTTCTGCTGCTTTGTTTTTACACATGGTCTCTAAATTGGCGTGTGGAGGTGCATGAGTCCCTTCAGTGACCTTTAAGAGAGTGGAGGTGCCTCAGCTCAGTGCCCCGAGTTAGACAAGTCTGAGTTTAAGCACTTTGCATCACCACCCACTGCACATTTGAAACATCTCATGAAGCGAATAGGCAGATTTTAAAAATCTATTTTTTATTCATTTCAGTTCATTCCATATGTTTTTGTGCACAAACCCCCTGAACTGTATTTAAGAGTTGGCTGAAAACCTGGCATAAATGTGTTGGCTTACAGTGACGGCTGCTCTCATTTTGTATTTTGAGAGGGTGTTTGTAACACAAGGAAATCAGACTGCAGATGTCTGAGTTCCTGTGAGTGCTCATGACAGAGGAAACTAGATGTTTAAAGTGTTTCCAGTGGAATAAAAAGTTACTGCAAGATGTAGACACAAGGGAGTTTTTAACTGCTGGTTAAAAGCCTTGCCTAGAGTTGTTCACAGTTGTGGAATAGTGACAAATCCCTGGTAATGGCTTTTCATCTGTGCATCCTGTAAAATACTGTAATGCCACTTCACATAATTGAACTGGAAATTTATCTAAAATTCAACTTCACGCTGTCCTTACAAGAGGATAGATTTAAGTTTTATATTCTCAGTGTTCAGATTGCATAAGGCATGTTTGGAAATGCTCTCTTAAATCACGTATTTTTTTCCCGTTATATTGTAACTTATCTGCAAATTTCTTTCAAAATAAAGTCTTCCCAAATAGCTTATCAAAATCATACCTTCAGGTATTCAGTCCATAGTGAAAATCTGTGTTAGATCCTAAAAACACTGTATAAGAAATAACCATACTAATGATAGTTACTTTTTCATTGGAAGTCTACAGAAGTAGAACAATGTATTGGACATTGCATTTAATAGAGTTAATTAGTGTACAACGGTAATTTAATATGTTAATCAAGATTTAATCATGATAAAATAGACTAATCTTGCTGTTATTCTGCCATTATAAAAGTGTAATTGAAATAGATTGGAAAAAAAAATTCAGTACGTTCTTGTCACTGTCTTAAAAACTCTGAGCTCAGAAGCACTGCAGTGCTCCGACACATGTTTCAAATTTAGTTGTATTTAATCAAAGTAGGTTTAATTCAGTTAGTGTTTTACATTAAAACTAAGAGCCACCCACTCGACAGAAACAAGCTCAGCACATAATTCTGCCAACACATTTTCTCTTTTAGCTGGGTTTCCTAGGGAAGAGGTTGAGGCGGTCATTGTGTCTCTCTCTGCCTATGTTTATCCTTCTTCCTGGGCATCCTCATGACATCCAAACTCTTGGAAATCTTCAGCTAAATTTGTCATAGGAGTAGCAGTTCTGAAGGAATGAAGTGTCCGTGAGCTTCAGAAATGTACGGAAGAAGAGGGAGTTGATGCTAGCAGCTCTGCTGACAAAATCACTGCAAGCTGAGCTCACACACTGGACCCTTGGGAATCTGCAAATTAGAAAGGCATCACAAATGTATTATGGAGTTCTTCTGGGTTTCATTAGATGATTCAACAAGTACAGGTTCATAGGAATCCAGACCCCATTAGTTTTATACAGTTACTTACAGAAAAAGTTGTCTAAACTTTGCAGCAGAGACAGTTGTTGTTGGGGCTTTAATCTTGATAGATACATTGATTATGCAGGCCATCATATTTACCACAGCTTGCAATGATCTGTCCTCAGCTACCACTTGGGTTATTTTCTAAGGGAAATCCATGCAAGGATGCCTCACACTTGAGGTCCAGTTAAAGCACACTAAGGATGCATACTCTGGACCCAAGCCATGGTGAAAAAAGGGAGAGGACCTGCAGTTCAGTCACGGACACAGGAAGGGAGAGGATGCTGTCTCAGGTGTGTAGTAGCCCAATTGTACCAGCAGCCACACTCTACTGTAAGTAACAGTACCAATTATAAATTTGTGATTAAAATCAATTATTTTCATTTCCCTCTAGCTTTTGGGGCACTCTTCAGAGTTCATGGTTTTGGTCTATCCTCTGTAACTGAGGGGTTATCAATATTTTAACTATCTCTTAAAGTAATTAAGTCTGATGCATTCATGACTTCAGGGTTGAATCTCTAAGAATGTAAAACAAGTACCTGAACTTGTGATGCTCCAGATAACATTATCTGTGATTCCAAATTTTATAATATTAATGATTTCAGATCTTTCACTGGTGTAAATGAGTAAATCAGACTGGTGTAAATGAGTAAATCAGACTGGTTACAAGTATTTAGAAGTCTGACTTTGTGCATAAGCCAAAATCTTGTTGATTTCCAAGGGGTGCCACCCCTTTATATAGCTATGAATGTTATTAATTATCTGTGTACTGTGAATTTGGTGTCTAATTATGTCTCTAAAAATATTGTTCTTCCAAGATCATGAAACCTTTTTTTCCTATTAACTGTGTTTCTTCAAGCTGCGGTGTGTGTGGGTTTGGGGTTTTTTTTTGTTTGGTTTTTGGTTTTTTTGTGTATTTTTGTTTTTAGTTTGTTTGTTTGGGGTTTTTTTTGGTGGTTTTTTTTTTTTTATACTGTACTAACAACAGTGTGGATAACATCATACCCTGCTAAATTTTAGTTATGGAGAATGATTTCATGCAGGCCTTTATGTTAGATGGTTCTCAGAAGCAGTACATTTTAAGGAAGTTTAGAGTGTTGTGTCTGTTCGCAAAGAAAAGCCAGATTTAATGAGGCAGTATGCCCGTTTCCTACTGATCACTTTTGATGTGAGTTGTGCTCTGGAATATTTTCTGTGTTAAATTTTGTTATGAATCTGTTAAAGAATCATTCATAATTATGAGATGAAAATAATTGCTGCTAATTTTTACAATGCCCTTTTAACAGGAGGATCAACAAAGTGCAAACAAATATTTCTGATGTGGGGTCCAATTTGACCTAATAATGACCAAAACAAGTACCTAGGCCAAATTAAATCCTGACACAAATGATGTTGCAAATGATGGGAACACCTTGCCTTTATTAGTAAGGGACCTTTTCTCAGAACCCTGAGCCATAACAATGGAGAACCCTGTGTTCTTTTCTCCTTCATCTCTGCAGTTCTGGCACTTGGGGGACCTAAGGTGAAGAACAGGGAAATCTGCAGATGAGCCCCCTTTTCCCTGCAATAGTCTTGAGCAGCCAGAGCAGAAGCTCTGCCCCAAACAGGCTGTGTCATGCACTGATTGGGTCTGTACTGCAGGGATGTTGCCTGGCTAAGTCATGGCAGGTTTTGGCCTTTCAAAGTAATTGACATCGAATATTCCCTTTATACCAATCATTTTGAACCTGTTGCCTACAAATATTAATGGCTACTTCTGAGGACCCCCATTTCCCATGCAGGAGTCAGCACTGCCCCTGTAATGCTTCAGTATACTGAGACTTGAAAATGTTCGTTTGCTGATTTCTGCAGTGCAAAGAATCTGGTGAAATTTTCAGCGAGCAGTGTAGAAACTCAAATTGCCCAAACATTCTATGGAACCTAAGTGCAACCATTTTGTTCAGTCAAATGAAATATGAGATTCAGATGATTGGGGAAATGACCAGGATATAGGGGTTTTCAGTTAAATGGTGGCAATATTGTACTCAGATTTTCTGATGTATAATTTTTCTTCTACTGAAGCTGATTGGAAAAAAACCACCCCAACTAATTGGTAAATTTAATTGATAAACTCATTGTTCCCCTTTATTTTTGGGAGAAAGTTATTTTTGTTATCCAGGTTTCAAAAATGACCCATATTCTTTTCTCATTAAAATTTTCACTGATTATTTTCACTTAAATTTTAATTAAGAATGAATGTAGATCAGTTGCTAAATAGTCCATTTCCCAAAATGTTATGGTCTTGGAAGGAACAGGATAGCTCTGGTAAATTTAAAATATTGCTAACCTTTTCTTCATTTAAAACATATAGCACTGAAATGAAACTTTTAGTTTCAAATGCTTGAGACAGTTTTATAGAAAAAAATTTGAAATGCTTCAAGCATTTTGTGAAAGTCTCATATGAAAAAAAAATCCATGTTGTTTTACCGTTGTTGTTAAGCCAGCTCAAGAAAAGAATAATTTTTGATATTGTGTAATCAAAATGGATTTGAAATTCAGAGCAGGCACAGGACTGAGAGCCAAGGATTTGTCTACCATTTATTAAGGACTTCCTTATATAGTGATTCTTGAGAGATCTCTCAATTTATTATGCTCTGTTTGTACACCAACTCACTTTCAGATGGTGAAACTCCCAGAAAATTGCTATTGTAAATACATGGAATCACTTACCTTTTCTACCCTAGTTATTTTTATCAGTAGTTCAAAATAACACATTAGCTCATGAAATTGAAGAGCAGCCTGTTAAAAGCTAATAAGAATATTGATTACCCCCATGGGATTTAACCAGCAGAAGTTATGGTGAGAGTTTTTGAAGTAAGAGTTAATTTTGAACAGTTATGGTGGTGGTGATTAATTTTGAGTTGTGTTTTTAGCTTTTTTTTTGGTGACTTTGAAGGGATGTAAGTTCATGTGATTACAGTAAGGAGATATTTCATCTTGTCTGCTTGCTTGGCTCCAGAGTGTGTAATGGCTGTGGTGGCAGTAAAAGTTACTGTAATAGCTGTGAGCCCTTCAGTCCATGTGTGAGCAGTCAGAGCAGCTGCTGTGGCCAAGGCTGCTACTTGGATGAGACTGCACAGGAGTTCCAAAACTTGAGGGGGCAGAGAGAACCTCCCTGGATATCTGCATTACTGCTCAGCAAGAAGGACAAGTAAAAGACTGCATAGTTTTTTTGGTTTTTTTTTAACTGTCTCTTATTGAGCTGCCGGGCTGGGTGGAATGCTGTAGAGAGTGTAATAGAATTACAGGGATGTTCAGAATGAGTTGGAAATGAAATTCCTCCAGCATAGTATCCTCTAAGTCCAGTTCTTGAGGTGCTGAATGCAGGGTGCAGTGTAAAGAACCTGGAGTTGATACAGAAAGGGCAATCTGTTTCGGGCATGGGTAGTTCTGATGTCCCTGTGACTAGGGATTATAGGCTGAGGTCAGTGAGCATTTTATTGATGGAGGTGTTTTACCAAACACAAATCAGTTGAAGAACCACTAGCATTGCTTTCTGACATAGGAACATCTGCAAAAGTCATAGTTAAAGCCAGTTGAAGAAGGTTTAGAATGTTTTTCCTGCAATATGTTTTGGGGGGGGGGGGGGTTTTTTGTGAAGGGTTTTTTTATTTTTTTCTTTTTTTTTTTTTTTTCCTTTTTTTTGTTTTACTANTTTTTTTTTTTTTCCATTGTGCTGCATTAACTGTAAAGATAAAACACATTTTAGTCTGTGAATCATTATCTGATTTGTCCCTGTTGTCACCCTGTGAAATGCTAAGATACTTTGGCTGCATGATTGGTCACCTGAATTACATGGTATTGATGTTATTTTTGTGTCTGACAGCTTAAATGTAATGAGTTGTATATCCTGTAAGCCTTGAAGGTCTACTGGACCTGTCAGAATAATCTGATGTATGTTTTTTCAGCAGTTTTTTTGTTAAGATTTTTTTGGCCAGAAACATGGTATTATTCTATGGTTTTCATCCCAAAAGGAAGGTAGAATTTTCCTTTTCCCTACAAAAAGAATTTAATTCAGTGTGGAATAGCACTCTGTTTTTTCATCAGCCAACTAGAGTATTGGGCCTCAAATCTGTTTACTGTAAACACTTGCATGCAGGAAACTTTCCTCATAGAAATGCTCCCAAAAAGAAAGATCAGTTAACATGTTTAAAATGAAATTCTATTTTCAAGCCATGGCCATTTTTTTTCAGTGATAATTCAGGTGCTCTGTTTAAATTATGGTTCTACAACTCTGTGTACCAGTCTTGAATGTGACTGTGGCAACGAGATGGTGAGAGATCTTCTGATCTTTGTTTTTGTTTGGGTTTTAAAATTTGTTTTGTTTTGCCTCATGGTTTGATTCATGCGTCATTTTTCCAAGATCAGGAGCTAAGGTACATTTACCTCTGACCTTCTGGTGTCTGAGAAGGCACCACTACTTCAGAGCAGTGCTAGGAACGAGCAGGTTTTGCAGGAGTATTAGTAAGCCATGGCATGGGAAGGGCAGTGTGGCAGTAGAGGTGTTAAAGTAACTTGTGTGGAACTGGCAATTGCCCAACTGATCTAATCCACTGAACTGGGAACTTGTGGCCCAGTTCTTGGTGGCGTAGGGGGTAAATGAAATGGATGGCCACTGTGCAACTGCAGATCAATAATTGTCTTTAGAAAGTAAATACGGTCTCCAACCACGTTTGACAATAACTGGAAACGATTCTTTGGCAGCCGTCTATTTGCTAAACCCATTGTGAACTGTCGGAGCACATTAGAGCTGGGTACAAGGCAGGGTGCTGGGCTGCCTCAACTGGATGCAGGCAGCAAGTTGGGTCATTAACACCGCTCAGCGAAAAACAGCTCCAGGCCAGCTGTGCAGGGACAGTTGTCTCTTTTCGGGAGACCACTGCGAAGCCTTCCACCTATCAAAGCAACAAGGGTAACTTCATTTTCCCCCTTCTTTTTTTTTTTTTCCTTTTTGCTCGCCCGTGTGCCGGGAGGAGCGGGATGTGCTCGGCCGGTGCCGGCAGGTGGCAGTGTGGGCGTGCGGATGGCGCCCGCCGACCCCCCGCGCCGGAAACGAGCCCCCCAAAAAATGGCTTTTTGCCTCAGAAGCATTCATTAAGCGAGCCCTTCGCCGTGGGAGTGTCAGCCCGCCAGGTCTCCTGCAAGGAGCCAGCAAGACGCAGGTGCTGCTCTGCAAGTGCGCGCTCTGAAACGGGGCCGAAAAGCCCCTCGGAGGAGAGGGGGAAAGAGGAAAAGAGAGAAAAAAAGAGGAACATATGTGTGCTATTCATTTATTCAGAGCCACGCACTCTGCCAATCATCCTTTACATCACTCGGTGCCTCGGGAAAAGCTGCTCAGAAACAATCTTTGTTACTCGAGAGAACCAGGCTTGTGCTTTTGCGCCACTTGGAGAAAGCATAAAACATTTTGTCCCTCATGAAACTCGGCACGCACAAACCGATTAGGAGAAGATCTGAAACCTCTGACCCTTGCAGATTCAGACCAATCCAAGCTAAACCCTCCCCTTACTTGTTCTTTCTTGCACTCACAAATAAAGTAAACATAAAACAAAAGCATGAGGCAAAGAAGTCTGAACTGATGGCCCAGGCTCTGGGGAAGGGTTTGTCTCAGCTATATGGTTCTGCTGTATGGCTGTAAGGATGCTGTGTGTGTGTAACACACCTTGAACAAAGTCAGTACAGGAGAAACAGTTTTTTAAAAAATTATTTCATTTTTAACAAACAAAACCTCGTCTTTAAGAGAAATGACACTGTCAGCAGTAACAATATGTATGCAAGATCTTCCTTGCTGAGGGAAGATGACAGAACCCCACAGAAGAGGCTAAGAACCCTGTCTCATGGGATGCCTGTGTGCACTTGGATTTGCAGCAGGATCCACACCTTGGGAGGACAGGAGGGTACCAAGTGCCACTCTGTCAGAGTGAATCATGAACACCACTCAATTCAGATTTTTTTTTTTTTGCTTTAGTGGGGCTAGGTGCAGGTTGTTAAAGGATGATACAGCGATCCATGCAAAGGAAGCAATTTAGAATGCCACTAGAAGGAGATGTATTGATCCCACAAAATCCAAGAGCTGTGCTGCATATTTTTGATTATCATATATTGACATCTTATTGTTAGTTTACCTAAAAAATGTCATTGCTTATAATTAGGGTGGGGTATATTCTCATTCAATTACTCAAGTAATTAGTTTCATAGCTACTCCTATGCTATACCTGTCATGCTTCAGTGATCTTTATTCTCCAGTTCAATACATATTGAGCTGGGACAACTGCCTTTCAACTTGGTTTGCCTAAAAGCCACATCAGCCCTTAACTCCGGGTTATCTAATATTGAGATAAAACAGAGGTCTTAGCTGTGATGCAGGATTTTCTTGATATGTATTTCTGAGAGAGACAAGACCTGTGACCATTGCTAACAGGCATCCATGCGGTACTTTGCACTTCCTCCACTTCCTATCAATTGCAGTCTTCACTTTCCACGGGGAACGTGTGGAGGTATAAAAACATTAACAGACCTTCAGAGATATTCTAGACCTTTCCTCTGGACCAGCCTGGGATCATATACCAAAAGCACTCACAGCACAGAATCTTCTTGGGCCTCTTAATGCTTTTATCAGCCCCTGCCCAGAGGAAGGAATTTGCCCCTTGGGGAGGATTCTCTCTGCCATGCTTGTGTTTCGGATTTGGGGTTTTTTTGGTGAAGCCTGTCAGTGAAACTTAGCTCTTAGTTAGCTCATGATGTGAGGGTTGGGTGGGACAGAAGATATCCTGTGACACTTTGCAGACAAGTCCATAATAAACTGTTTTTCGCTCATTTGTTG
>VZRQ01003526.1:735807-785436 GCA_013397975.1 Machaerirhynchus nigripectus | reverse complement strand
GGTTTTTTTAAAATTTTTTTCTATTACAGGTCTTCCCAGTTTATAGTTTTTGAAATGTCACGTTTTCACTGAGTAAATTTTTCAGGAATCAGAATTTTTAAATGTCTTTTGCTGTATTCTGAGTCACATGCATGATCTGGGAGTATTTCAGAGTCATCTAGAAAATCTAGTTCATTGTGGAAAAATAAACCTGGGCTTGAATCTTTGCATCATTCTCCATTTAAGGCTAGTGGGGATGGGGAGCAGTGCCAGAGGAAAACCAATTATTTTAAATGCTGGATATCCCTAATCAATAATGTTTACTGTCTGTGTGTACTTAAAGAATTAGACGCAGTTACTAACTTTTGCATTTTTGCTTCTGAGCGTCTCTTTTTTTCAGTCTGGAGTATCTTACTTCTGCCCTTGACAGGAATAGACTGCACAGGAGGTTCTTAACCAGCAGCCAAAACAGGGACTCACATGTTTTTGTAAGGTTAGTTATACATCTGTTTTGGGTAAAATTGTTGCAGGAATGGAATTTGACCTATAGCGTTGGGCTCCTTGTGTGACTTTTTTGGGCTGCACTTATAATTTGGTTTTGTTTATATTAATCTGTAAATTCTAAAAAGAAAACTTACCTGAATCATCGAGTGCGCTTGTCTGCTTTTCTGTCCGCTGGATGAAATCTGAAAATAAGAGAGGAAAAAAAACGGTATTTGATCATGGCCGTGAAGGAGACAAAAGCTCTCGGATTCCGGGTATGGAAAGCTTTTCTTATTCCTTTTAGTGATGGGCTAGTCTCCAAAAACCTGTGAAGTGTTCAGTTTGCATAAACAATCAAAGATCTGGATGTTTATCTGAGGCTTTTCTATGGCTCTCTGGGGTGGAAATGGGTTTGGGAGACTTAAGAAAATGAGCTCTTTGTGCTCTTTGCATTTGGTGTGGTCAGGAGTACCACAAGCACAGTTTTTCTTCCAGTCATTTGGCATTTCAGCTTCCTGTTCTGGTTCCACCTCAAGGTGAATGATACTGAAGCAAACAAAAGGGTCTTAAAGCGACATTGTGAAGAGAGAAACTAGAAATAATTTAAAAATTAAATTTCTGTCTCCACTGCCCTTAAATCACAAAGCCCATCTTCAAAATTCTATCTGTGAAGGGACTCCTTATGCAGAATATTGGAATACCTGGGCAGTTGCTTTGGCTAGCCAGGGGATGGGCTAGCCGAGTCAGGACTTGAGTGGTAGATGGAACATGATGTTACCCTATTATTTATTAATTTATTTTTCAGTTTACATTTCAAATTTTACTCTGTTCTATCTTTACTGATCTCTTTATCTTTAAAGATATTGGAGGGGGGAGCTCGAGGGTTGAGTCTTGAGACTTTAAGAAAAAAAGGCAAAAAACCCAAACCCAAACAACAATGGGAGGTCAGTTTCAAGCTGGACGGGCTATGAGGCAAGATTACTGTTTTACCCCAGTGGATTTTCAGACTCTAAGTTTGCTCATTTTAAACTAAAATAAAAACTGTAAAAAAAAAAAAAAATCACTTATAAATCCTCATTTCCTCATGGGTTGGATCATCTCAGCTGTGGGACATTGTGGGGGTATCCTTACACTGCCTGACTTTTGGTTTGGTTACTCAAAAGTTGTGCTGCTGCTTTGAATCTCCGAGCTCCAGCTCTGAGCCAGTTTGGGGAGCTTGTCAGGCTGGCTGTGGAAAGCTGGATGATATAAGTCAGCTTTTGCTAACAGGTGGAAAGCACCTTCCAGGTGCACAGGAAGGACTGTTGGTGAGGCAATACTGAAGGGTTGCAGAGATTACCTAGGCAGGATGAGCATCTGACAGGGCAGAAGTCCTGAGCTGCAGAAAGCTTTGGAGGAGTTCTCTAAACCACCCTTGTGGATATAAGCCTCTCTGAATTGCTTCTCATTAAAGGATTCTTAGGTATATATAGATATAAAGTAGGCATAGATATTTTTCCCATGAAGTGCAGTTTCTAGGCATTAGGAGATGGTCCATAAATTAAGTATACAGCAGTGAACACCAACCAGTCTACCACTGCAGGCCAGAGCGCAGCCAGTCTGTTTCAAATCAGTTTGTATTATCAGTGAAAATCTATTTGGCACTTGTTCATTACCCTTTCTAAGCCAAAGGAGCTTATCCACTGTTTCCTTTAATGTCATCTGTTCGGTTTATGAGGAATGACTCAAGGAAGTTTTTCTCTAATTCAAAACAAACAGTCTGCTTACACACAGATTTGTCTGTCCTGGGGAGCCTGCACACATCAGGTGTTACAGGAGTGGAAATGATTTTCAGAGTCAAGCAGAAGAAAGAGAAGGAAATGTCAACTAGGAAGCTGTGGCTGTTGTAACTTTTCATCTCTAACCTGTTGTAAAGATCTGAATGAAAATTAGACCCATTATATGGTGTACTGAGGTAGTAAACTATTAGTTAGTTAGCCCTGTGTTCCTCTCTAATTGGTAGAAAAAGAAACTGCCCCAGAGGACAGTTCAAAGCATCTTGGGCGGGAGCCTGCTTTGTGGCCCCATGAACTGAATGATTTCTTTCTGCTGACAACTTGCCTAGCTGACTGTGCTGCCCAAATTTAGGCTGCGCATCCTCCCCTCGTGTCTCCCTGTTGTGTGCAGTAAACAACAGTTCAGTATTATTTGTACTGAATTGACTCTTCTCTTTATCACAAATTTCTTTTCTGTGTAGGGTGTACTTCCAAAAGGCAACATGAGAGTTTTCTGGCTCTTACTGTCATGTAAAAATTTCAAATAAAGGAATAATTGGTAAGAAGACACATAGCTTAGCGCTGAGCAGGGTAGGAACAGCTTTTACAATAACGATACCAACCAGCTTGAATTCACACTGGCTCAATTATGCTGTTAACATGCTTCTTCCACATCTTGTTTGTTGGCCCACATGAAGGGGGTTGAATATAACTCGAAAGGATTGTTTGCTAGGCACTGAGGTTTAGTTGATGCTCCATAAGATACAAAATATACCTCATCCCTCTAAAATTTACAAAAGGAGACACCATGCTCTAGGAAACTCAGGGGAAAAAAATTAAAATGGGTCAAGGAATACTGTAAATAGTTACTGAAAAACCTCAGGCATTTTCAGAAACACTGGCAACCTGCAATAAACACCCATGGGGCCTAGGTAAATGTTTATTGGGGTGCTTGTTAAAACAAGAGGTCTTTGCAACCTGGGAATAAAGACAATGTATCTAGTTTGAAATGAACATTTGTACATAATATTCTTAAGGAATAAGGTCCTTACGTGGACCAATTTTTAAGGCGTATTTTAAAAGCAAAATAGTAGACAAATGAACAACAGGTAGGTGTATACTTATGTGCTGAATGCAGTATGGTGGATTGGAAGAATCAAGGAAGTCTGAGACAAGCTTTTATGCAGACTGGACAGGTCAGGGAGAGGACAGTTCCTGATGTTAGGTATGTTGTAAGTGAGGTGAGTGGATAGGAATTTATACAGTGTTGTTACAGTGTGCTTTCTGCACATGTGTACAATGTATATATACATATATATACACACACATATGGGAAAATATAGCTCACATGCTCTTCTGAAATCTTATATCAGTGACAAGATCAAACTCACACAGCAGCATATCACTCCTTCACTGCTAGGAGTGGCCACAGACCTCCTAATATCAAAAATTCTTGGTCATCGTTTCGGCCCTGCTGTACTAGGACACCGTACGTTCACCATTGGGATACCTGTTTCACAACTCACAGGTTAGAGCCTTGTGCACTTCCGTGTTACGTAGCATAATCAATAAGATTGGTACTTCTTGTGTGGTCTTAGAGGCAGTTAAAATGATATAAAAGAAATCAAAGTTGTTTTCATTCTGCAGCATTAGAATTTTCTTGTGTTATTTTAAATGTGAAATACAATTCTAATGATGATTTTAAAAAAGCAGTTTGCAAACGTTTCTTCGAGTAATGGAAAATAAGGCTGAAAAGGAGTATCAAAAAGCAGAATCGAGTTTATCTGTATTGGTTTTGACAGATATTTGTCTAATATCCCAATGAAAACCTCCAACTGGAGATTTTACAATCACTCTAGGCAGTCTATTTTAAGGCTTAACTGTTCCTACTATTAGGAAGTTTTCACTGTTGTCTAAATCTCACTTGCTGAAATATAAATATCTTACTACTTACCCTGCCAAAGTGCACAAGTAGAATGGATTACTCCCTCCTTTTTGCAAAAGTCTTTCTTTCTCCCTTAATGTATAAAATACTTAAAAAAAAAATCCTTGGCACTTGGTGTACAGGTTCCTTTTGAACCTGTTTGCTACAAAAACTGCAGTGCATTTGGTTTAGTCATGTTGTCCTAAACATTGTCTCCTCTATGTTTCCTGTGTTGTTGCTTTTCCCACTCTCTGCGTAGACCGATCCACAGTCAGTTCCTGCAGTGATTTTGCTCACAGTTCCTTTCTAAACTGCCATAATACCGTATTCCCAAGGCATCAATAAATCTGATGTATTTTGACTATTTATCTTGCAGGCAATAAATATCTGTTTACAAAGTGCATTTCCTGAATTCGCTCAAATTACATTTGGGCTGCTGCAATCTTGGAAAAAAAAAAGAGGCGTTAAAGGTTTGATGCGGGAGAACATTGCATTTAACTTCAGGGGAGAGCTAAACTTGTGATTCTGTCATCAGAGGTGAAACAGCAGAGCCCTATTTCTTGCTAACGTTAAACCATTTATTCTTATTTACCTGTCATTTTTATTACAAGCATTCAGTCTGATGCTCATGACAAAAAAGTTCAGACATGCTTCAAAATGAATTCATTGCATACCTAGTGTAGAAAACTATACTTTATGGATGGTAGCTCGAGGTGACTTGTGGTTTACCACTGATTATAAATTATTTAAAGGGAAATATATATAATTGATATTCAGAGCTGATAGCATCAATATTTATTGGAACATACTCTCATGTCTGGTTTTTTTTGTGGCTATAAGCATGTGGATCAACCCAGGCATGTGGCACTTTGTATCTCGGTGGGCCCAACAGCTCTTCATTTACACCTGATCTGTCCAACTGCTATTTATGCAAATAGTTTTAGAAACAGTGTTAAGTTATAACTGGGAGTACGCATTTTATACTATTGAGATGGCATGATGAAACATAAATTCTTACTCTCTAATAACATCGTACTTCCCCTAAGGAAAAGGGTAGTTCCTTAAACAGTTAATGTAAATAGGACTTAATCAAGCGAATGATGCACATGTATATAAGAAGCCAAATTTCTGAACCTATATGTTCAGTCTCAGCATAAGTTCATTCCTCTCTAGCATTCATCTACAGTAGCAGATAACATTGGTATTCACAGGTATTCCTAAAACTAACCTGTTTTGGTCCTTTTGAATCTACACCCAAAGATTCTTCTGGCAGATACCACAATTACCTTTTTTCCTGTCTGCCCATCCTCAGCTGAGCAAGTGCAGCAACTTGCTGTGGTGTACCTTGCCAAAGCTCTGAAAAGAAAATTCGGTATTTGCAATGTGGACTTGAGCTATGGCCCTTGCTCATGTGCTGGGGGACCACTGCAGAATGTTCCATCTTCCTGTTTTCCCCTGTTTTTTTTTCCTGTGGTCATGAGAAGAGATTTTTGTGTCTGTTGGTTTTGTTTTGCACAGTACAAATTGCATTACTGACAAATGTTAGATCTCTACTTTCCCTTAGACTTCATGGCAATAAGTGAATTAAAGCAAGTAATTTCACTGCATAGCAACAAAAAGAGTGTCCAGTGGTCTTTTGAACACTGTGCTCCCACGCAGCTCTGCCAACCATCAGAGCTATGGTGTTCAGATTCTAAGATCAAAGTGGAAAGATGGGCTTTAGCCACAGTTCACAATGTCTCTGTTAGCTCAGAAATAAAAGAAGAGTTGATACTTTTAGCTGGCAAAGTTTTTATATTTAGAAGTTTAAGGGAATCATATGTGATCAAAGACTACATAGTGTTGAAGTTATAGAAATCTGTGTTTAATGTATAAATCAACATTTCTTCTGTTTAAACATGAAATCTGAACTACAGAACCTGCAGATACGAAACTCTGAGAAGGTGCTGAATAGTTCATGTAGGGTGGTGCATAGTCCAGCTTGTGAACTTCTCTCCTGAGGCTATCTGAATGAGGCAAATGCTTCCTTCTGTGCTGGATGTTTCAGGTCCGTGCTGCTGCCTGTATGCTGGCAAGATAAGACTAAGTGGGTCTGGAGGATGAGTGACACACCTCAGGTTACAAAGCGGGACGGTAGTGTTGAGAAAAGTAGGATGCCAAACACATACTTGAGATACTGCTTAACAAGTAATATCCTTAAGATTCCTAATTGCTGCCAGAAAACATGCATGATATTTTATCTGCAACCTGCTTGGTTTATACTCTGGCTAATGCCCTGACAAAATGAGAAACATTCAGTGTGTAGTCGTCCTCTTGCTTACAGTGCTGATTTTAAGTACTGTAGGTTTTGGCACTCCAGTGTGTTACACTTAGACATCATCTGGCCTTTATAACATGATTATTGGGGTCACTGGAAGGGATTTTAATGAGCCACTGAGTGTCACTAGTCACTATGGAATGTTTTGAGAACATATGTGCAAGACAGGGATCTGGACAAATAATTTTGGAACAAAGTACTTGTAACCTCTAAATCTACTTACAATCTTGGATGGAATAAGCAACAATAAGCAGTTGCTGGGTTGGTTGCTGTGTTTCTGGTGTTGACCTTGGGAAGTTTAACATGGAACTACATCTAAGCTGTAATAAATTAGTCTGTTCTGTGTTTTCCAAGTTCCAGCACAATAATGGGATCCCATTATTTCAGAAGTTCTAATGCAACAGCAATAGAAAGTAATCAATAGCATAAGGAAATCTGCTAATTAAATAAAATATAGAACATCTATGAATATCCAGATAACTTTCTGGCCATATGTATTTTCAAAAACTGATTATAACTGTTGGAGAAAACATGTGACAAAGGAAAAAAAAAAAGGGAGGGAAGTAGTTTGCAGAAGAAGGACATAATACTGAGAGCTGTTCTGAGCCCTCTGATGACTTAGGTTCAAAACATGACTGATGATATATGGTATTCCCTAGTAAGGTACTCAGCAGTAACAGGCCACAGAACAACCTCTTGGGCATATTTTTGACCAAGTAAATGGACTCTTCTTAACAGTTGCTTCAAGTATTCTGAAATGAGATTTTGGCACTTTTCCCCGTCACCAGACCTTCCTGCTTTGTAAGGTCTAGGTGCCTTCCCATGAGATGCAGATGTAACCAGGTATCAGTTGTATCATAGAGATATCAAGTATTACATAGAGATGTCTTGCCCAGATTAACTGATATGTCACTGTCACTGAGAATGCTGTGATATATCATGCCGAGACACACATGGTGCTACATGTGCTACATACCATGGAATCCATGAAAACCTAGCATTCAGTCAGTATAGTGTCAATATTGCCTTGCCTCATGGTGTGCAGGTGGTTTTTTTTGTTTGTTTGGGTTTTTTTTTTTTGGTTGTTTTTTTGGTTTTTTCTTTGGGTTTGTTTTTGAGCAAGAGAAAGAAGGGTGAAAGTAATACAAAATTTGAACAGTCTCCTGTTATTTGGGTGAAGGAGAAATAAGATACTGTCTGAGGGTCTCTGTAAGCTGCCTCTGTTTGGGGGCCTTCACTGAGGGCATATTCAGGAAAAACTGCCTCATAAAACTCTTAGGCAAATCATAGCTATAAATCATAGGCAGCAAAACAATTTCCCCCAAGCCAATGGCAAATCGTTGCTATATCTTGAGTGTAAATTACTAACAATCAGCAACACACCTAGGAAATGGAGCAAGTCTACAGTATATTTACGATTTATCAGAGCTGAATATACTTTTGACAGAATTTAAGATCTCCAGAAAAACATAAAGAAATAGGTTTGTCCCTTAGGTTGTACTTACCTACCTTTCCTGGGGACCTTCCTGCTGGTGCAGGAGCTGCTCAGTGCTACCTTTTTTATTGCTCATTCCCAAGTCTGAGGCAATTTGGTTGGGTTTTTTTCCTTTCATCAAGAGATATAATCTGTTAGACCAGATAATTAAATGTGTATGGGCTAAATTCTGTTCTTATTTACAGAGACTGCAGTAAATCTGAACTCACTCCAGTGACTGCAAGGGAGTCATTCTAGATTTATGTTATTATGAATGGGATCAGAATTTGACTTGTATAAATGAATATTAAAGAGGGAAAAGAACTGTTCATGTTCACACTGCTAGCCTCTGGCAAAGGCTAACAACTTCCTTAGCCTTCTTCATTGAACATGGAGAGGTTCAGTCACCACTGCTCTTTAGGAAGGATTGAACCTGATTTTAGAGCTTTCAGAGAACCAATCATAATTATTAATTAATAGTACTATTAATTATAAATGTGTGTTACTGCCAAAAAAATTCTAAAGTAATTCTGACTTTATCTCTGGTTGTGCATTCACGTTTGGTAAAACTAAGGATCACTTCCATGCTTCAAACACCTCTTCTGCTTCTTAAATTATACTTTCCTTTCCTGTTAATATTGGTCTGAGAGGTACTTTGACAAGCAGGTGATGGAGGTACACCTTATTATGCAAGAAGTCTGTATTTTTTTGCAAATTAGCTCAGTATGCTGCTCAACAAGCCACTCTGTTGCCTTGGTGTCTTCATAAAAGTCCTGACTTAACTCTTAAACATTAAGCTTTCACTGGGACTGGGCAATGGTTCGATATACAACATGGCAGAGTGCTGAATTATTTCATACTTAATGTTATGTCTTCCCCATTTTTGTTGTCTTTCCTCTACTATAGTGGAGAGCAAGAAAATGAGTTTAACATGCATTTTTGGTAAACATTTTTCTGAGAATTAATTTTTTTTTTTTTTTAGACTGTGGTAAATCAGTTTCTGCTCAACTATAACCAGCAAATTATTCATTTTGAGAACTGGGGATTGTGGTTCAAGACTTTTTTCCTCCATCCTGTGCTTGCAGGGACATAAATCAAAATCACTTCCCCCCTCCACACCTTTCCAGTAAACAAAACCTGGCTATTAGAGAGCAGGGAAGCCAGATTTATCTCAGCTAGCACTAAGTTTTGGGGAAAGATGGGTGTTTTTATAGAACTCAGATAAAAGTGGCTTAATTATTTTTGAAGATTTTTTTTTTCTCCCCTGACAAAGAGGGGATCCTGCAATAGATACAGTCAGTGCCTTATTTATTGGTTGTTATGTGCAGTGACTCCAAAGTCAAATATTCCACCCCTTTCCAATTTGTAAATATAAAATAAGAAAGTTAGTAGGTAATACTGGGTATTTTTGTTTTACTGTTTCCCATTTTTTTGATCAGAGGACTTCAGTCTTCTGTCATGATAGTATGTGAAGATATAAATTAGGTGCCTTCCAATAAAATCATATTCTATACAGTGAATTGGCAGCTGATTTGTTCAGAGGAAGGCCTGGAATGCTACACGAGGATAAAGGAGGTTCAGGTGTCTGATTCTGGCATTGTTTCATGTAGGTAGGGTGAGGACTTGCCTTTGTAAGTGGTACTTACTCCCTTCCCCACTGTGTGACTTAACATAACCATGATCCTTTTCTAGCACTTGCCCACCTCTCAAATTTCCTCTTCAGCTATAGACTTTCACCATTTTATTATGATAGCTATAGACTTTTACCACTTAACTGTGAGTAGCCTAAAAATGAAATTATTTATTTAAACGTGTACAAACTTCATTTCATCCTGAATAAAATGTACTTGTGTTAGTAGAAAGCCAGATTAGCTTTTTTTTTTCTTTAATGAAGAACAAGCATGGTTTCTGTCTTGGTTTTTCTCTCTTCAAATAGTTTGATTAGTGCATTTTTAACATGGAAGTTTCTGAGCATGATACAATCCAAACCATGAATAAAAACTGTAGGCTGACTGAATAACTTTCAAAATTATATGTATTAATTTGTCACATTTACTATCACATTTAAAGTGTCCTTGCTCACAGTCAAACAGATACTCTGTCATATTTTTCCAGTAAGAGTAAGAAAGTAATCCCCTTTTTAAATTAAACCAGTAACAGGAAGACTGGCACTTTTTTTGAAAGCTGTTAAGTGATTCAGAATATAAATTCACCTATCCAAAAAAAACCCTTATCAGGGTTCAAATTCCAATGTTTATTCTACTTGTCATTATCCGTTAATGTATTTCCTTATAGAGGCAGAACAATAAAACCCTGATGTCACCTAGGGCAGGAATGTAGCCAGTAGCCATCCCATAGCTTTTATGTACTGTGTGAACATTGGAGAAGGTTTCTTGTATTTTTTTAAATTACATAATAATTTCCTAGCCAAGTAATAGACAAGGTGTGGTATATCTTATATATTTTATAGGAGCAAATAAATCAAGTAATTGGCAGGGGGGAAAAGTCATCTGTCAGGTCTGACATACTTCTAAAATGTAACTTTTAATTCTTATCTTTACTTTATTCTTCACTGTCATTGGTAGCAATGTGATTTTCATCAACAAAGAGATGATACCAGATATATTTAATTCTGAATTTGTTGGCTTAAGTTAATCTGCTATACTCAGGTACCTCTGTGTTCATTCTTTATTCGTCTTGCTTTCAGTTTGATACACAGCTTTTTTGGTGTTTCACACATGTATTGTCAGAGTAGAAGGTATTTCTTTTAAAGATCCTGTTATGTAAACTGCAACTAATGTCGTTTTCTTCAGATAAAAACTTCGAGTCCTGTAAGTGTGATTGATTCTCTGTGATCTCGGAGACCATGAAATCAGTGAATCTTTGTACTTCAGCCTTTTAAGATTTTAAGTCTTGGATATTTCTCATACTTGAAGTTGTTTCAAATTCTATTCACATAAATGTGGAACATCAGCAAATCTAAGTAGTGATGTACTAAACATTTGCATGACAGGTTATATTTGGTGACACTAGAACATGTTTCCAAAAAAAGAAAAAACCTAAAACAATTTAAAACTCCTCAGAAGTCCAGTTAGTTGCAAAACCCATTACACAGCTGGCTCGGTGATACTGTACTTGTTTCTTCATAGCTATCTTTGGTGCAATAACATTTAATTTTTTCCCTTTCCCTTCCTCCTCTCAGGTAACAAGGCTGCTCTCTTTGAAGACGGCAGGCCCTAGGGGAGAGACGAGAGTTGCCTGATGTAACTGCGGCTCAAGTGGCTCTCTCAACAAAATAGCATTTTGGAAGTTGCTTTCACAATGCAAACTGTTCATTTGTGAAAAGTCAGACACAGGTTACAAAATCAAATTGCTGTACAGTCTCCCAGAAATTCCTCAGTATTTAAATCCCGAATATCTGTTGCTGAGGTGAGAGGTTGGACAACTTCTTTCAGGTGCAAGAGCAGAGGCTACAAGTGTTATTGTCAAAGGCATTGTTATTTGAGGAAGTTGTTGGGAAGGACACACACTGACCTCTAACAAACATTTTACCATCAGAAGTTCTTATGTGTTCCCTCGGATGATCAGAGCAGACAGAAGGAATATTATTGCTGAATCGAATGATTTGCATTGTCCATCCACTCCAATATACTTACTTCAAGGCTATGTAGTTAGCAGGGCCATGTCTATGGACCTTACAAGCATTTTTCTGCTTTCTTTTCTGTTAGGTGCTCATAATCAAGGATGAAAGGTGATGATTCCCGATCACAGTTTGAATTTTGGAAAGGAATCAAATACAAAGGCACCTCCCCTATTTGTCCCTGCCCCCTCCCATTTTAATTAACTCGGTCGTTTTTCCTTGGCTTTTTTGGTTGGCTTGAGTTCTTTTGCTCGTGGTTTAGGGGCTAGTGTTGGTTTTAGTTTTCCGTGGTTTGTTGCTTTTTTTTGATGGTGGTGGTTTTTGTTGATGTTTTGGGCTTTTTTGGTGAGTGTTATTTGGAGTTGCCAGTGGGGTTAATTCCTTGGCAGTTCTGTCAAATGCTAGCTTCTAGTACAGATATTTGTGTATATATGAACAACTGTTTTTTAATAACCTGCCAAGAAGCTATAATCTTCCATTGCAATCCCTCGGGATTTAATTAGAATGGTTTTCCACAGCCTGACATGTTTATGGGGCATAGGTAAAGAGAGAGTTCATAAAGCTGTCAATTTTCTGAGAAATTAAAGAAAAATTGGGCTGCTTAGTGCCTTGGCAATTCCATGCTGCTGATAGTAGCATTGCAAACAATGAAATCAAAGGCAATGTAACAAGATACTGATGCATTAGAGATGGGGAGGGTTGAAAATTATATACAAAGGCATTTGTCAATTTGAATTTGAATGCATAAGAGGAGAAATATGGAAAACAAAATATGAACTCCAGTAGCTGCTCAGGTTTAAACAGTGCAAAGCTGAACAATGGTATCCTCATTGCTTTAACAGTAGCTGTAACTTTCCTGGGGCAAGTTGGAAGCGATGAAAACTGTGAAAGGAAGTAAGTCTGGACTATGAAAACACTTCCTACGGATTTCTGTTTGCTGACTGGAGTCTCAGGATGCTTGTTCATATAACAAAAAGGTATGAGCAATTCTTAGAGGTACAGTTCACAGTATGTTCTCATAGCTGATGTAGTCCAGGTCTCTTTGAGACTCTGTTATGCACTGGCCATTGAAAACAACCCAACAGCCAAATTCTGTCCTTTTTAGTAACTTTTCAGTCAAGCTATTAGGGTCTATCTGCATCCAGCCACCCTCTTGAATGTAAAATAGCAGCTATTCCTTCTTCTTCATGACTCTCATGTATGATCGTTTGTTAAAAAGACATTACAGTTGCCATCTCTGCCTGTCCTGCAAATTCCCTGTAACTTCATCATGGAGTTAAATTGGTATTAAGAGCAGTGAGCAGTGAGAGTTTGGAACATGGTTTCAGTAGCAGGGTGAGGTGCTGTTGAGGAAGCTCTGTAGGTGCGTTGGCATTTAAACAGAATTTAATTGGGATAGTTCATGCCTGTGTTCAGCATCAAGCATGCACTTCTTTAACACACTTTAATATGACTGAATATAAGGTCAGGTACCTGTATCAGCTTTGCCATTCAACTGGAATAGCTTTTGCCCAGTTCTGGGAATTATATTTTAGGAATAAATATGGACAGGCTGTGGAGTGTTCAAGAGAAGTTTAACAGGTAGTGCACAAAAAAAAAGAATCGTGATGTAGAACTCATCAAGGAAAACCTTTTTAAAAAATGGAGTTTCTTTTGTTTCTTAGAAAAAAAATAAATTTGCAGAGACACAAAGCAGTTTTCTGATATATCAAGGACACATCTCCAGGTCCAGGAAAGCCATGACAGGAAACAGTTTGTTCATTTACAAAAATGACTGACATTAGGAGGGACTTTTCTGGCTGTAACTAAGTTAATCCCTGGAATGGCAGGTTATGCAGTCTTTGCCAGTGGAGACTTTTAAGGAGGTTGGACAAGTTCTTGCTTGTATGTTCTACCTGCTCTAGTGCAAAACAGAGAACTGTTCTAGTTCTGATACTTCGCATTGCACTTTTTGAGGACTGGAGAGGAGGGCATGTCCCAAACAAATAAATTGTCATAGCTCCCCATTATTCAACATTTCTCCTCAATCCACACTTCTCCTCAAAATAAAAAGAAGAGGGTGACATTTCAGACTGATGGTGTCTTGACCTACTGTTACCTTGTGTCCTCTCTCTTTATCTCTGTTTGTCCACATATTCATCTATCACACCCTGGTAAAAGAAAGTTGAGTGTCTTTCATGTCTGGAGTTTCTTCATACAATGCAGTGCAACAAGACCCTGCACTGGAGTCCCTAGGCACCATTTCAGTAGCAATCACCATCAATGCTGTCAGCATTTACTGTGGATTCAAGTGTTTAATTTTACTGTTCTATTTCTTAATCCACATCGTTTCCTTTTCATTTTGTCTTACTCTGTGTCTATATTGTTCTCCCTTTTGCTCTCGTTTATTTTTCTTCATTAATATTCCTATTGCTTTTTTAAAATTTTATTTTCCTGCCTTCCCAACCATCCATTCTGTCCAGCTTTTTAAGTTATAGCCATTACTCCTATAAAATATATTGTAGGAGCCAGCAGATACAGAGTTTGTGTGATGTGCCTCTTATAACCATAAAACACCTTAGGGAGAATACTTTCTCAGCCCAAAACATCATATTTTTCCTTCTTGCAAGATTATTTAACTTCCTGTCTTTTTCTCATTTCTTTTTAGGTTCCTACCACACTTACTAGGTTGGTGGGTTTTTTTCAAGCAACTATAAAATAAAAGTCACCAAGCCATTGGATCTAGGGGGGTTTTTTATATATTTCTACATGTACATGATAAAAAAGGGAAAATAAAAGTTTATGAGCAGAGAGACTGAACAAGAAAGGAGTGGAAGTCAAGGAGAGTCTGTGCTATAGGTCAGCAAAGAACACAGAGATTGAGTGCAGATCAAAGAAAGTTAAAAATTATTTGACAGCATTTGATTTAGAACAGCCATGCTGAGAAGTCTCCTGTAATAATTTATCCTACCTTTCACTTGTAGATTGCTGAGCTGTCTTGAAAGAATTCAGAGACTGTGGAATGCAGCCACTCTTTTCATTTATGATTCGAGAAGATGGGATGCAATGTAATGTGTCAATGTGAGATCAAGTTGTCACCCTCTATCAGGATGGCTCTCAATGATTTTCTACAAAAGGCTGTGAGTGGAATATTCATGGAAAAGAAGGAGTTTATCCTACACTTTATGAGGCTGATTGAAGAAAGCTTAGAATAAAATGTCACCAAGTAGAATTGTGTCTCCTCCTGAGATTATTTCATTTTGTAGAAGCTCTCTCACATTATGAGTGTTTTTGCTGTGGTGGGGAGGTGCAATAAAAATGGAATGCAATAGGCTGTGCTTAAGGTTAGTGTGATTCAGGATCTGGTGTTTTCTGTGTCTTAGAGATTTGCTTCTCATCTCAAATGTGTGTTAGAACTGTGACGTTCCACTGAGTGCAATCCTGTTCCTCCTGAGTTGGGCCCCATAATTCATTGCAGAGGCAAAGAATATAAATCATAAATGAATGCATAGAGGAAGACAAGCTAAAATGGCACTCAAGAATGAACTGTACTGTCTCAGCTACAAAAATGTTTTAGGAAAATTTTACTGGCATCCTAAAAAATTCTTATGGGGCTTCTTCTATTAAGTTTGCAGGACTGCCCTGACATCTGTAGCATCTGCTGCAGTGCAGTGTCCCTACTGGTGCTACACCTGCTGAACTCACGTGTCAGACCATGTCCTCTAAACCCATGAAACTGGTTTAAAATTGACAAAAGTTCATTAAGTGTTCTGAGATTTGGGCTTTCAGAATTACACCCAATGGTACATATCTATGAGGCAAACCAGTATGAAGGTGTGTCATCAAAAAGAGTAAAGAAGAATGCCCAAATGTGCTGGAGCTGTTCACGCTCTCACCAGCCTTGATGCTGGGCATCTGCCAAACAACAGTAACTACAGAGAGAGTGAACTGGGGAGCATATTTTGCTTGGAGTGAATGCCTAATAATAATAAATGCTGTGAAGCGTTCTGTGACAACTTCATTTTTGTTTCGACAACAGTCAAATTAGCGCTGCTGTTTTCACTGATGGACATGGCCTGATTGGCAGTAGAACATGATTCAAATATAGAGGGTTTCTGCTGCTTATCACAGGTAATAATAAAAAATATGCCACAGTGGACCTTTAACATTTTTCTTCTAAATACTCTAATGTTCCTTTATAAGGAAAATGACCTGTAGGAATTCAACTCATGAGCACAAATTAGATGCCAATAATAAGTTTTAAGGGATGTAATTTAGTTTCTAGCTAGAACTCACAGAAGCTTCATCTAGAAAAAAACCCCATGCATTTAAAACAAACAAAGTGATCCTGAGTACTCATGCCTGACCAATACATTTCTTCTGGGAGAAGGAAGTCTGAGTTAGAAGTTTTCAGAAAAAGCTGATTAACATCAACTTCTAGTCTTACATCTTCTTCAGTGTAGATGGTGTTTAGCACATCTTCAAGAAGATAAGTAAAGGTATGAAAGCAACTTTTGAGAGCACTTATTTTGTCATAGCAGTGTGCTGGCACTTCTTTCCTATTATACTGTATAAGGAGAAAACTTACAGTAAGAACCATGACAAGATGTGTTTTTCTGGAATTGTGCTGCTATTTCATGGCTAGATGACCACTGTCTATATAAGAGGGTCCTCAGACAGTGAGCTCAAATGTACAGGTCTACATCATCCACATCTATTTTTATTCAGATGTACCTGATCCTCAGTCTCTGGTTTGCCTTTAAACTTTCATATGACTTCATTAGCAAGTTTCTAATATGTATTCTGTTCCGTTTCAAGACTATACGTAACTTACTGTTACCACACATCACTTCTAAACCTGCCTTGCTTTTTATTAGAGTGTTTTGTCTATTTGCTGCTTACCACATCCTGTGCCTTACTTCTGGGGCTTCCTCTCTTGCGAGTGCCCATCTGTGTGCAGTGGCGTCAATGACCTCCCTCTTTAAAGCTTTACTAAATTTTGTGAAGTTTAAGCAATAAATATGTCTGAGCTGCTCACTTTTTTACTATACAGATGATGCAATCCCACTTACTCTAATTGGGTGTCTACTTCACAGGTGAATTTAATTTGTTACTGCAACAAGAAATCTGGAATGATTCGGTAGCCTACAACCAGTCATGGTGGTTCTCACTAAGGCCAGCTGATAAAAAACTTTATCAGGGCAACCAGCAATAAGGGTCTAAACTATGTGGTCTTAATCATTCTTTGGAAGGAGTGGCACTCCTTAATGATGTCAGACCATGAAAACTGAGATTCCTGTCAGGAAAATGAAGAAACTAAAACTTACTTTTTTAAATCTAAGAGCTACAAATTTCAGTGGGACTTAACAAAGTATGGTGGTTCAAGCAGAGATACAAGATTTTCAATAGGCTTGTGTAAGCCTGTCTGAGCAATCCTCACTTTTGTTTCTTTGAATTAAGACTACTTTGATTAAAATGTTCATATTAGATTCAGCGCCCCACCGAATTTTTTCCTAGCTTTGTGGAAAAGTCCTCTGAGGCTTTTAATATCCAATGTTCCTACTATTTCTATTTGAAATCAGAGTATATGTAAAGTGTGTGTTTCCAAGATTATTAGAGTAAATGCAGTAACACTGCAGCACTAGATCAAAGGATTCACCAGTTACAATGCAGATTTTACCATCCTTGTTTCAAATGTGACTTCAAATGCAATATCCCTAACTAATGTTTGTGTCTTTCCATTTTCCAAATTGCGATCTTGAAAGATCTACTTAACTTCTAATTGTTAACAGTTTGCATTAAGGTTTGTAACATGGAAACAAGGCCTTGCTTTAGGCTGTTAATGTGGGGTTCACTTCAGTTCACTGACTTTTGTAGACCTGGTGTGAGATGGTATTCCTTTGACCACCTTTAGTTGTAAAGTGAAGAATGTAGATGCATCTTGCCTTTATTTGGAGATATATTTGAGCAGCACTTCAGGGAAGTTGTTCATATTCCTTATGGATATTTATAAATTAGACTTGTGATTATTTTGGTGTGGGTTCCGTCTATGCAGTAATGGCAGTGTCCCATGTTGTAGTGCAATTTTCCAGATACTACATTATGAGGTGTAACTTATGATCCCTGGTTTATGTGGTTTTTTTCTCACAGATTCTGTGCCTATTTCACAGGCCACTAGTGAAGGGGGAATTCCAGTTTCCCAGATAACCAGAAATCTTGGAATCATAGAATCACAGAATGTTTTGCATTGGAAGGGACCTTAAAGATCATCTAGTTACAACCTCCCTGCCATGACCTTCTACTAGACCCAGTTGCTCAGAGCCTTGTTCAGCCTGCCTTGAAGGGCCCTGAAATATTATGAGGATATGTCTGTGTTTGTATTTATATCTGTATTTAGACACCTGTGTCTAAAGTCAGAATGAAGTTATCCTCTTGACTGATGCATGGAATTAACTCCCTATAATCTGTATTACTTGTCCTTCTAGAATTGCTGCAACTACAAGTGGATCTCTGTGTCATCTGCATTATCTGAGCTGAGATCTGCTCTGCTTTTTAAAGAGTATTTTCCTAATGGAAAGATTTTAATTTACTGGTGGTATTATTTAATACTCTTGGTTTCATTTTTCCAAGCCATGGTTACCTTGAGTTTCCTAATCAGTGTTTCTCTAATGTTGCCTCCCCCACAAAATCTGCTGATGATCTAACTGAAGTGATCTGCAAGTGTGTTTTCTTGTGTCAGACACTACATGCAAAGTCCAGTAGACATGAAATTCAGAAGTCTGCTGTAGTCACTGTCACTGTGATGTGCTGCCTTGCACAGAATGTTGGCCTGTTGGTCTGTTCCCATAAATCCCAGTAAGAAGGAGAAATTGAAGAAGAAGTCACGGCCCCAGTGGCAGTTACCTATGCACTATGAGTGAGCCATAGGGAGCCAGCCCTGGGTGTCACCCACCCCTTCCTTTGGCATCTTTTTCAACCGGGGGCTTAATACTGGGACTTCACACATCATGTATGCTCACCTGTGCTATGCACCTTCCAATTCCAGCACTGTTTGTTTGAATCATTTTTGTCACAAACACTCTCTATTGATGTAATTGCTTCCAGCAAGCTACAAATTGCCTTGACATTGTTTTGGCTTGCACTGTGATTGTGGAACCTGTGGAATCTCAGGTTCTAACCCTGTGTATACTCCTGGAGTTGTCCTTTGGTAGTTTTAGACCAATTTAGACCAATACATCTGTCAGTCTCAGATGCAAAATACAGGCATTTTCCATGTCGTTTTTTCCCACAGTCACCTGCATGATACATAGTTCACACGTTCAGCACTTTTAGGGAAAAGTTGGTGGCTAAGAAAGCCCCGAAATGAGACAATTGCTGTTTTCCTAAAACTTGGATCATATTTCCTGTGCAGAAGGTTGTACGGGCAGTGATCGGTGTAAGCAGTCACTCAAGGCTCAGAGATTGAGATCACTGTGTGATTTTTAAGTGTACTGTTCAGCTACATGCAGCAGGGATGTGTCATTTCACCTGCTGTACATACGTGCAGCTACCAGTGGCTCAGATGAGTGAAATCAATTTTATGCTCAGCGCTTGACTGTGGCTGGGATGGTGGTGGCATGTCGACAACCACAACAGGCCATGGGACTCTCAGATGAGGAAAGGATTTTAAGATCTAAAGCTGAAGGTTAGGTGTATTTGTGGAGGGGAATGCAATCAAAGGATACATTTTTTTCAGTGCATCAGAGGAAGGGGCTCTAAACACCCTCTCCCGAGGAATTCAGCTGCATATCAGTGAAGGTAAAGTGGATATAAGAAAAATGCCATGTGTATGGAGAGCATTAGGAAAGGTCATATATTTCAAGAAAGAATATTGTTTACAAGGAGTGTTAATAGGTTTCAAGGGAAATGTTAATTTTTTTTTCCTGGCTGAAATAGCTACTGTAAGTTTTTAATGGTTAATCATTCATTCTTGAATTTTTATATTAAGCATTTCATATTACTTTATTGACTTAACTTTTATGCTCTTCTTCATTTTGACAGTAAAGAATGACCAGGCAATACTCTTTGAAAATTGGAGACCATTTGCAGCTGCTCTCTGCTGAGGAAAGTGAATAATAGGGTGCCCTCAAGGAATTTCAAAGGTATCACTCAACAGAAACTTTTGTGTCTGAAGAAAACTAGATCATTTTATCATGGTAGGCATACTGATATGTTTGCTTTAATAAAATGCCATATTTCTGCCTTTAATCTCTTGTCAACCAGCTATTAAAACCCCAAAGTGTATGCGTGCAGCACATGTAAACACTTGTAGTTTCAAGTTTGTCACACAACATGCAAACAAAGCCTGTAATTTTTGTTTAGTGAACAATCTATAATAAACTTACTGAGTAATGGCAATAAGGCTCTTTTTCTCACCCCTTCCTCAAGCCAACAAATCAATTTGGTTTGATTCAATAATCCATGCAATTTTTAAAAAGCATTAACTAAATCCTACAGAGTTCTCCGAAGTGGCCGGATGACGAAATAATGACAACTGTTTTCCATGTAAAGAGTGAGGAGCACCTGAAATAATAAGCAGTGTTGGAAGATGATTACTTATGAGAATTGACATTATGTGCCTCGAGCCCCCGGAATTTTGCACCTGCACTGAACAGTTCCCCTTGTCTTTCAGCATGGCAATTCTGTGCTGTTAACTCACTCATCATTTCTTGCCTGTTAAGGCAAGGTTTGAGTCGGTGCCCACAGTAATAGAAGCTTGCTTTGGAAGTAAAAGACTTTGTTTGTGACCCAGCTCTTGTGGTCCTTACATCACGTTAATTCGGAAATTCCTGAATTTCTGAATCCTCAATGTTTTTTGTGGATAAGGATACCTTAATGAGTTTGGGAATTATTTCAAATAATAGTAGAAGAGTAAAAGATAATATTTTCTGAACAATAGCCAATAAATTTTTTCTTAATAACAGTTATGCTGTTTATGAAATAGATTAAAAAAAATTACCTTAAGAGATATCCGTATCTTTTCTGTCAATCCCTGTGTGCTCATGTATTTCAGAAGATGGTGTACATGAAAGAAGCCTGTTTTTTCATAAAACACTGGCCTAAAAATGCAATGATAAAGACACAAAACCATGCATTTAGGATTGTCAGCAGTCACAGATCACATAAGTGAACCCCAAGTATTGGGAAGTGTCGGTAGCTGAGAGAAGAATAAAACTTCACACGCTGCAGCTGCATGTGCTTGCATCTGCAGGACAGACCCCAGCACCTGTATGTGAACAAATTGGGAGTGAAGATTGCATTTCCCCAAGCCCGGTGGAAAGGGAGCCACAGTTACTCTAAGCCAGTAGCTACACTGTCAACTGCCTCTTTGTACCCATCCTTTCCCTCATTACATTAACTCTTGTCAGTGTTTCTTTCAATGGAACAGTGTTAAACTTTATTATTTCTACTCCTGGGGAAGTTTTTCAGTACCACTACAAAGTTCTGTGCCCTTTCTTTACCTGCTGTGTTTTATTTAAGATGGAGTTTATCATAATGAAGTTACTGTTAGAAGTAAAGAAATGTAATAATTTTTAGAAGTTACTATTTCATTGTTGATATTCCATAAATGGAACCTTTAGTAAGTTTTCATGTAGGTAGGTGGTCAAGAGTAAGATACCTTCATACGGCTGTGCAAATTGTTTTCCTTTTATTGTTACAATGTTCTAGGTTTTCTTTTCTTTTTCAATGCAGTAGCTACTTATACATGTGCGAAACGAAGAATTTTATTTCCTTTCAGAGAAAGTTAATATTCCTTTTCTGTGTTGAATTTCAAATACATGGTGCCCTAGAGTTTTTGTGTCCTTTTAAATCTCCTACTAATCTTCTTTAGCTTTGGCTAGCTCACATAATTCAGCACATTTTCCCACCTCTCTGTTACCTAACTTTCTTCTGTCATTTATTTCCTTGTTTAGTTTGTTGGACCCATGTTCTATTTCTTCTTAAACTTGAAACTGGTAACTAGTTTCTAAATCGCAGGAAGATGTTCCTGTAGTCTATTACTTTGTTTACATCTTGAGTTTTGCTGGAACTTTTTCTTTAGGTGTGATGCTTCTTCAAATATTTTTTTTTAATTAAAAAAAATAATTTTTGACCCTGCTAACCAATCCTAATGCATTTAAAACTCATAGGCTTACATTGTGGAATTTATGCTCAACTGCCTGTTTTATAGATCTTGGATTTTTGTGTCAGCCTGTTAACTGAGTTATTCTCATATCCAGGATTGCCACCAGCACTTTTTCATTCACATTTCATATAAAAGAAATATTGATAAAATGATTAGTATAAGTTAACCATTGCCCAATAAGGACTAATTAATTATTGAACAGGTCAATACTGTTCCATATACCATGTATAATCATAGCTTGTCACCGTGTGAGTACATTCATGTGATTTCCTACTTATTGTCTATTACTGTTGCTTATTTTTGCTATGCTACCTGCTAAGTACTTTTCAATCTTTTCTAAGGTATTAGTATCCTCTACCACATTTTTGCTAGTAACTTGGACTATTGTAAGTCACTTAAGAGCCTTTGCTTTGATTTAGAGCTGGGTGTGTGGACATCTTGAGACCTTCTAATCCTGAAGTGGGAATCTCTCTCTCAACTTTTGGTTCAATGTTGGCTGTTTCTGACTTATGTTTTAAATGATTTTCCCTCCCCCAAACCACCCCCCACCCCATTGTTTCCTGTTGTGACATAATCTTTGACAACTTCTCCATACTGATAAATTGTGGATCACCCACTTTCTTTTGGGACACGTCTGCTAGGGACTTGGGTCTTGTAGTCTAGTACATCTTTTTACTCCCTGATTCCTGTGGTCTCCATCATTAAATGTTTTTGCCTGAGTCTGCAGGCCTCTAATAGGAACTTTATCAAGACTCTGTCTGTAAGGCTTGCAGTGTTCTTCAGCTCCCATGTGAAGTTATAGGAATTTTTTTTCTTTCCACTAAGATGTTTGCTGGAAATGGCTTGTTTGTAGTAATTGTCTCAAAACAAAAAAATACTTCTATTAAATGTTGGAACAGATAGGCTGTTTTAGCAAGGTGTCCTCTTGCTTTCTTGTGTTACCTTATGCTCAGTATTTATGGCTAAATCCCAACCAGTAGAGCTGGCAGTGTTTCTGGATCCTGAGATGTGTGTTTCAGACAATGTTCCATATCTTTTCTAAGACTATATGTGATTCAGTATGCAGTTCTTATGTTTCTGTCACTGATATGCAATGGGTGGGGATAGATGGGGCTACTGCTTAACACTGAAAAGTGAAAAAGGGAAGCTGTGGTATACAATTATGAATTAATTAGGATATTGTTATTCTGTTGGAACACAAATGTAGTCTGTTACAACCATTAAGTTTCTCTATTGAATTTATTGCTGACAATTTGCTTTGTGTAGTCTGGATTTAATACTTACAAAATATGATTGCAGGAAGAAACTGCACCTCTTTTCTGCATTTTATAATGGGATTTTTTGTCAATTCATCTGAGTGTGACAGGAGGTCTGACAGACAACTGATGAACCATAGCAGTTGTCAGGAAAGAGTGCAGGATCCTGCCTTTAAAAACTGATTTTGATACACGTGAACATCATTTTTCAGCATTCTAAAAACATGCATCAACTATGTCTGCATTATGTGTGCTTTGCTGCATAGAGTCAGACAACAAGTGGGCAGGCAATAATTAGCATGGAGCTGCAACAAAAATTTGTTTCATAGTTATTCTTAGGCTTAGACTTTTTTTTTATTACTGGTAACAAAAAGTAAATTGTTTGAAGCCTTCTTGTGTGCACGTGTCTTGTTTAGAGTAGAGTAGCTGAGTCCAGATCAGGCAAAATAAAAAACGGAAATGTGGCTTTGCAGGAAGTTCTGGCCATGATAACACTGTGCATTTTGCAAAGTATTTTGAGCGGCTCTACTCACCTCAGGCATTTCCCCTGTGATGTTTTACACCTGGTGCATCTCTGTGCAGAGGTGCTGGCAAGGTCAGTGGTGCTCGGCCTCCCTCTGACACTGGCTGCCGTTCCTGAAGCAGCTTTGTTAACAGTAATTTGGGTGTTGGTCTTCTCTGCAGTCTTTCCCAGTATTCAGGGATGTGCAATTTCATCTTGCTTACATGCAGTTGTCTTTGGGATGTTAAACTGGACAGGCATTGTGCACACTTCCCAGGATGTGTGAAAGGAGAGTCTCCTACTTCTGCACAAGAGAACTCTTGTTATAAAGGAGTACCAACAGTACTAGAGTTGTGTGGGAGTCTTTTTGTTTGAGTTCTTTTTTATCGTAATCTTTGGCAGTGCAAAAGTTGTTATTTTTCTCAAGAGATGCTCTCCCACTAAAAAAAGCACATTTTGTGGCCTTTGCTTACTTTGGGTCACCTCAACAGGGCAGGCAAAATATTTATGCAAGTAAAAATGCACGAAGTGTTCTGTGTTAATCTGTATGGCACACTGGAAGAACAAGATCAGCTCCTCAGTCTGCCATCATCTTTTCACGCATATTTAGGCAAAATGCATGTCTGCTTCCTCTACAATCTGTAAACACTTTAGGACAAATTTATCTGCACGACAAAGTGCAATGAAACCCAGATTTTAGCTTTGTCCTCTGGAAACTATTTTCAAAAAATGGCTTTGTGGCATGTCTCTATACCCACATTTCAGTGCCAAAAGTCAAAGATAAAAATGAATGTTGTGGTCTCATTTCAGTCCTGTTTCTATCCAGGCTTATCTAACACATGCCTGTGCTTGGAAAGCAAGGACTTCTGTGGTCACAATAGAACTGGAGTGTTTTTGGGAGGTATGTGGGGAATTACAAAAGCTAAACCTATTATTTTCCGCTTGCTCAAACTGAAAACGTAAACAGAAAAGACTCAATCTACTTGCGAGGCATCACGGTCATGCTTTTTCATGGAGAATAAAAGATGTCCTTCCATCTGACTAGATAAGGTAGTCTTTGTTCCTCCTTCTTGATGAAACAGTAGGGGAATGTGGGAGTCCAGGAAGGGACTAAAAGGGTGGTAGAAGGTGCACAATCCGGAATTAAGTTGGGGTTTGTGTATGCCAGGTCCCTACAAACCTGGTGCTCATGGGGTAACAACAAAGCTGTGCTGTTTAGCAGCAAAAGCAGTGACCATGGAAAAACAACTGTATAAGCACTATCTCACCCCGTAGAAGGCTTTCCATTTTTCCCTAGATATAGGATGAAACACTGCAGAGACCTCCTTCTGTAAATATCTTTCTGGTATTCCTGCAGGGCAGAGATTTAACATGCAGGGTGAACTAGAGCAGAGAGACAGAGATGTATGTCATCAGTGCACTGAAACTCCTCTCTGTGCGTACATGCAGTCATCCCAAGGAGCCCTCAATACCCCAGTCTTCCTGATCCGCTGAGAACTGTTTTTACAGGACCACCTGGAAGCTGCCACTGAAGAGCAGAGTAATTCTGTCTGATATTGGTGGTTTGCGTGTCAAGTAACCAAGTGTAAATTCTCATGTAAGTGGAAGTATTTTTAGACAGAGTATGGCTTTGGAAATCTCTAAAGGAAAAACCAAAGCATGGGAGGTTCCATCTGATGTGAAGTGTTGCTGAATGTTCTGATATGCTCAATGCTTTCACAGATTTAAGAAATCAACAGCCACACAAAAACTCCACTCTCACAATGAAAATTCTAAGTGTGGTAGATGCAAGATGGCTCTGATAGGATCTACCTCCAACTCCAGTTTCACTTAGGCTTTTTGTTTGCAGAGACTGGCAAGATGAGATGACAGTTTTTCCTGATGGCCCTGTTAATACTTTTCACTAACAAGGAAAGGGGAAGGGAATAATTCTTTGCAATAATATTGACTTCTTATGTGGCCTTGGGTAAGTCACTGGACTATTGTGTGCTCAGCTTCCTCAAGAAGAGAACAATACCATTTCTGTGGCTTGCACAGGTGTTATGACTGTTGCTGTGAATAAAGGATATTTTGTTTTTCATGGGTTGGACCAGCACAGAATGTTTTCAGTTCTCTCTAAAAAAAAAGTTTCTAATCAGTCAGTGTGCTTTGGCCAGCATATATTGAATTGTTCCATCATGCTGTATAAATGGGGGGTTTTTGATTTTTTTCTTTGTTTGTTTGTTTTAAAATATTTACATTTTTTTGAAATCATAGGTGAATTTTTAAATTAAAACAGTCCTTCTGGGAAAACCAATTTTCTTTAGAAAATATTGAAGCAGAATGGTTTTTACATCTCAGACAGTGAAATCCTTAACATTTCTGAAATAGCTCTGTCAGAAAAAAAACCCCAGCTACTCTTTGACATGTTCAATTACTTCCTGTTCCACCTCCCATATTTTTTTTCAGCCAATCTGTGCATGAGTTTATTGTAACAGTAAAATTCTTTGAAAGATGAACTTACAGACCAAGGTGCATAAAGGAAAGCTGAGGTGACTTTAAACAACCTTTGCAGCTTTTGGACTCCAGTCTGATTTATAGATATTTGTATTTGTGTGTCCTCTCTCCGGGGACTTCCCAGGGAATCACAGGAGTGACAAAATTTCTTCTGTGTTAAATTCCAGTACTGAAACATTTTTCTAGAGTCCTGGCCTTGGTGAATGTTATCATCCTGATGTGTATTTAGGGCACCTCAGAAGGGAACTGTTAAGCCCTTTTCTGTAATGTTTGACTGTGGCTTTGCAGAGAATGCCTGTTCTGTCCCTTAGTGCAGGTCACCACCTGGCACAGCCCCATTCCCCAGCGGTGTCTGTGCCACCAGCTCTTCTAAATACCTTGACTGGAGTTATGGTTAGACTACAGTCAGCTATTTGAACAAAAATTCCCATCTTCTTGGTCAAAGCATGAGTGCTGATAACAGCTGCTAGCTTGCCTGGTAAGAATTTCTTAGTGCTTGCATGGTTTTCTGGATGCCTTGAAGACAGCTTTTCCAAATTTCAAATGCAAATTTTTATGGAGGAGTAAGCACACTTACTTCATCAGGTCTTACGAAAGCCAAACCCCCAAACCTCATTCAGAAATTCATAGCTTGTCTACCCTCTTTCTTCCTGTAAAGGGACTAAAGAAAGATTTCTTTTATGTTAATTAGCTACCTGCTGAAACTTGTTATAACGAGACAGAAAGCAAACTTCCCTTTTGGTGAGCAATCCTGTGATTGCACATTTATTACCAAACTATAGTTTGTAAATATGAGAAAAAATTCCAGACTGCTTAAAACATAATTATTATTGTAACAAAGCAAGGCCAGAACAGCATCCAAAGAGTTCATGTTTGAAGTCACAGATAATCCTGTAATTGCTACTTCTTGGTAAAATTCTGAGTATGTGAGAGGGAAGCTTTATTTTAAAATGGCACATACACATCAAAGACACTTTCCTTGTCTTTCATACAGCTTTCTTTCAAGTAAAGAAACACCCACACAGAAAAGGAAAAAAAAAGTTCTGTTGTGCTCAAAAGTCCGTTCATTTCTGCTCAAAGTAAATGCTGTTTTTTGGCAGCCTACAGATGGAAATGTGTTTAACACTGCGAAGGTGAATTGCTGCTACAGCAAGGACTGGAAGTGGATGTCAGCACAAGGGAATTATTGTCTTGTTTTTTGTGACTGGTTCTTTGCTGAAGGGTTTTGGACAAGCCATTGCCAAAGCTTAGAGAAGTGTTTGTTTCCTTGAGTTGCTGATCTTCATAAAAGCATCATGCAAGGAAAGTTTGCCTTAGTGGGGATGAGAACATATTGCAGGTTTCAGTATTAAAACTGGAATCCTGACTCCCACATGCACGGAGGCTGCTAGCAGAGCTGTCTGGTCAGCTTTCCTGAGAGTAGTGACCTCACTATTTTGAGGTAGAAGATGTCAAGAATCTTCTGTGAGGATTTTTCTCCCACTGTGGTTAGCCAAGACTTGAACACCACCTATACCAAAACTAATGTCTTGGAAATAAAGCACCCATGTTTTAATAGAAATCTGTCTACTGACACTCACACAAAACAATAGAGGATAGCCTATATATATTATTTTTTTATCCTCCTATTGTCCTATATTACTGTATACTGCAGGGTATGCAACTGCATTTTCATCTCTACAAAATTTTACAAAACATTTGTAAGTGTTCTGTTTATCTGAATTTCCCTAGGACTTTTCTTTAAGTGATTGGCAGGACCCGGTGGAAATTTGGTGTACCCTGAATCATAACTGTGCTTACTTTTAACTTATGTTAACTTATATGTGGTGGGCTGACCCAGGTGCCCACCAGAGCTGCTCTATCACTTCCCTCCTCAGCTGGACAGGGGAGAGAAAATATAGCAAAAGGCTCCTGGGTCGAGATAAGGGCAGGGAGAGAGCACTCACCAGTTATCCTCACAGGCAAAGGAGACTCAGTCTAGGGAAAATTAGTTTTATTTATTGCCAATCAAGGGGAAAATTAGTTTTATTTATTGCCAAACCGATCAGATTAGGATAATGAGAATTAAACACTAAATCTTAAAAACACCTTCCCTTACCCTTCCCTGCTTTCCAGGTTCAGCTTCACTCCAAAGTTCTCTACCTCCTCCCCACAGTGGTGTAGGGGGATGGGGAACTGGGGCTGTGATCATTTCATCACGCGTTGTCCCTACCACTCCTTCCTCCTCAGAGGGAGGACGCCTCACATTCCTCCCCTGCTCTGGTGTGGGGTCCTTCCCATTGGAGACCCCATGAATTTCTGCAAGGTGAGTCCTTCCCACAGGCTGCAGTTCTTTATGAACTGCCCCACTGTGGGTCCCTTCCATGGGGCGCAGTCCTTCAGGAGCAGCCTGCTCCAGTGTGGGTCTCCCACAAGGTCACAAGTCCTGCCAGCAAACCTGCTCCAGGGTGGGCTCCTCTCTCCATGGGGCTACAGGTCCTGCCAGGAGCCTCCTCCAGCATGTGCTTCCCATGGGGTCACAGCCTCCTTTGTGCATATCCACCTGGTCCTCTGTGGGCTGCAGGTGGATCTCTGCTGCACTGTGAACCTCCCAGGGCAGCAGCAGAGAAATCTCTGCTCTGGCACCTGGAGCACCTCCTTCCCCCTCCTTCTTCACCAGCTTTGGTGTCTGCAGGGCGGTTTCTCTCACATTCTCATGCCTCTCTCCAGCTGCAATTGCTCTTCTTGTGTGACAACTTTTTCTCCTTCTTAAACACATCATCCCAGAATTTCAACTGCTGTTGCTGATGGGCTCAGCCTTGGTCAGTGATGGGTCTGTCTTGGATCTGGCTGGCAATGGCTCCATCGGACATGGGGGAAGCTTCTGGTAGCTTCTCTCAGAAGCCACCCCTGGAGCTCCGCTGCTACCAAAACCTGGCCTCACAAATCCAAAGCAATTTGTCATTGCTGTCTCTGCTAAAGACCCTTTTCTGAATTCATGAGAAAGGTCCATCAGAACTGTGGTAGTGATGTCCCTTCTTGCAGTTCATATTGAATATAAATCTTTTGTATACTGATATTTGTTTCTTCTACTGCCCACCTTCTTGTGTCTTGAAATGGTAAGACTGTTTTGGCATGGATTGCCTCTTGTTTAATGTGTGTCATCACAACCAGGTTGATTCTATTTCCAAAGTACAGGTGGCAATTAATGACGTTTTAATCCCAAAGATAGTGCCCATTTAACTTTAAAAGACATCTGGGCTTTTTTGCTTGTGCTGAGCATGGATGCCAGCACTTCATGGCCTCGAAGGAGTTATTCTCTTGTTTTCCAACAGGTGCTAAAAACCACGGAGCTAGTATGGAGCACTGGGATATAGGTGAAGTTTTTGGTCAGTTGTCTCCCTCACTGGCTAAAACATATTTCCAGACTATTCTTTTCATTAATCGTTTACAGAAAAGAAGGAACAAGATGTTCCCTATGGGTGGGTTTGGAGATGCCCCTTCTGGTTCTTCTGCAGCACCACCAAGTGATTGGAAGCAGAAGCTGCTCAGAGGTGATGGAGACAACGGAGCTGAACCTCTCCTAGTAAATCACAGGCCACAGTAAGCTGCAAAACCGTCAAGGACAGTAAGTAACTAAATAAACCCAGCTGATTGTGTGTATCTGATCTGGGTATAAGGGCACTGTGTTAGGGGGCTTAAAAGCAAGCAATATAACTGGCATAACTCATCCTGTTAAAATCAAGAGCAGTTTTTTCGTGGGTTTATAATGGCAGTGGAGCTTAGCCAGAGCTGGGGGCTATAGAACAGGACCCTACTACGCAGTGCATCAGAAGACCAGTATTTCTTAGTGGTGGTTTTCTTGTGGTGATAAACCTTGTTGCCAACAAGTGAAGCCCTTCCCAAAGTGGAGTTCTTTGCACGACGTTTCTGCCACTCTTTCTTCCCAAGCTGTTCACACTGCCATGTGTGCCATCAGAGTGCACTGCTGGGTAGATAGCAAAAACTTCTTTCAAGGGAAAGTGTACGCTTGTGAAAAATTGAGTGTGACCCCACGCTTCAAACACACAGTCCTGTTCTCATAGATATCAGCATGAGGAAAATACAGGGATTTAGAAAGGCAACAGAGAGAAACATTTATTTTGCTGTAAAAAGTGACCTTGGACATGTGCATATCAATTAACCAGCATCTGCCAAGAAGTTTTTCTACAAATAGAAAACTAAAGAGCTTTCATAAAAGTACTTTTGTCTTCCTGAAAGAAATGGCTGGGTGCCCACACGAATACTGTATCGTCACCAAAAACGTGTATTTTTCAAAATCTTTTATCAGATATACCAGGATGAAATTAGTCTTGAGAAAAAATGCTACTGAGAGCCAAAAGAAATTGGAAATAAGAAACTCCAGTTGGAAACGCTAGTTTAGTTCTTTTCACATGAGCCTGCTGAGAAAGAACAGAACTCTTGTGCCTCTTAAATATTTTCGTAACCGTTCCAATATCCAGCTCTGAGTGAGGAAGGGCTGTGGGCATTCACTGCATGTCAAGTGCAAGAGAGAGACAAAGGGTCTGAAGGATCAGAGCTCATTCTGGATAAACTAACCCAGAGCTTTGGGCAACAGCAACACTGCCCCTTGACAGAATGAGCTTGTATGTACTGAATAATTAGGTGTACTTATCTGCAGTGGTTTTGTTTTGCATGTCTTTTTGTTACACCTAGTTGAGTTTTTGGATAGAAATAAATTTCAGGAATTTGGTACTGAAGAACTAAAAACTGGAGGGAATGGGACAGATAGTCTTGAGACTGGTGGGTGACCCTGGGAAATGGAAATGGGAGGGAGAGACATTAAAGTGAATGGTGATGTTTCAATTGGGTTATGTGATTTTTGGTGTCTCCATTTTAAGGAAAGCAAATGATTACTAAAGGGCAAACTGTATTGTAAATTACCCAACCAAAAGGACTTAGCTTTATGTACATAGCTTACTTTTTAACTTATTTTTTCCCTTTGAACAAATACATTGTTCTTAACCGGTTTCTCAGGAAAGGAGGAGGAAATCGGCAGCTTTTATTAAACCTGTATTTGGGATAACATTGTCTCAATTCTAAGGGACACTCACTACTTATCCTTGAACCTGTGATTACTGAGCACAGGTTGGTGGCTTGTGACCACAGAACTCAACTTGCTGGATTAAACTCTGTCAACCACCACAGTAACTAGGCTGACAAATTCCACCTTATTTTCACACTCAGAGCTTTGCCTTAATGTCTTTTTATGTGAAGGACCCACGAAAGCTGGAAGACATGTTGGACTTTGTTGATTTTCCTAGTATTTCGGTTTTGGCCTCAATATCCTGAAAAAAATATTTTTATGTCAATAGCTTCAGTCCATTCACATTTTTAAAACTGGAACCTCCTTTACAAAGCAGAATTACTCATAAGCTACCTTGTGCTTGTAGTTGATAACTGTTCCTGTAACATTCTCCTAATATTTGCCTGATCAGATTAAAGATTTGGCAAAAAATGAGTGCTGCACCTAAATGTTTTTTTGAGTGCTTCCAGGGATGGTGATTCCACTACTTCCCTCGGCAGTCTGTCCCAATGCCTGAGAACCCTTTCAGTGAAGAAATTTTTCCTAATATCCAATCTAAACCCCTGCTGATTCAACTTCAGGCCATTTCCTCTTGTCCTATCCCTTGTAACGTGAGAGAAGAGACCAACCCCCACCTGGCAACAACCTCCTTTCAGGTTGGTGTAGAGGGCAACAAGGTTCCCCCTGAGCCTCCTTTTCTTCAGGTTAAACATTCCCAGCTCCTTCAGCCACTCCTCATTGGTCCCCAGCCCCTTCACCAGCTTTGTTATCCTTCTCTGGAGCTGCTCCAGTACCTCAGTGTTCTTCTTGTAGAGAAGGGCCCAAGACTGAACACAGGATTTTGAAATGCAGCCTCACCAGTGCCGAGTCCAGAGAGAAATTCACTGCCCTGGCCCTGCTGGCCACAGTATTGCTGGTGGTGGATGGCAGTTTGATTCTCTCCAAGCATACAATATTAGGGCCATAGGTAATTCCTCGACTCTCTGGAATGCAGATTGCATTTACAAACTCTGGTCTCTCCCTACAGCCTGAGGGAGTCTTTGTTGGTGCAAGGAATCCTTTGTTGGAGCTGGCAGCAATATGGTGGCATTATAAACCAATGATCAGCAAAGAAAACTTTTATTTGCCTCATTTCCCAAGAGGCAAAACCACAGTTAAAGGCTAAAAACATGTTGATATTTTATGATGCCAACATCTGCATCATTTTACAAAGAACTTATTGCAAATGGAAAAATGTGTCTTTGCTGTAAAAGAAAAGGAATGGGATGAGACGAAGATTTCTTTGAATATGACTGAGCCATGAAAGTTAAAGCATTTCTATGGGCATGGCTTACACACAGGTGCTGTTGTGCTGCAGAGATTGGTGCTACCTGGCTTCATCTGCCAAGTCCAGCAGCTTCCTGGCTTGCAAGTTGCACTGGTTTAATTGTCCATTTTGTTTTCTACTTGCCTAATTTTTCAAGTGGAGCTTTGAGTTTGCAAGCAAACAATAAAACCCTTTTCTTTCTTGCTCCTTTTCTTCATGCTGGGCATTTTTCTGTCAAGGTGTTCTAGCTGGGTGATAAGAAAGGCAGTAGGAATACTATGCATTTAATTGCATGCTGGTCAGGCATGAGAGAGCATGTAGGAAGATCTTTAGCTGACTTTTGTATGTAGTACACAGTTAAATATGAATGTCACCTTCTCAAAAACAAAGGAAGCCAGGGCAAAATATTTCTGGCCATGAGTCCTAGTCATTAGCACACAACATGAGAGTTTGGCTGTGAAAACTGTGATGGACTTCTGGAGACTTTTGATGGATGTCAGTGGCCTTTATGAGGAGTGGGAAAAGCTCTTTGTGACCTTGACACTCTTTCGTAACTCATGGGTGTTGTTATGATTAGTGAATTAATTTAATTCAAATTAGCGGTGGAATGGTTTATGGTTTATTGACTCGAGTTCCTAAATTCATTGAAAAGCTGGTAGCATGAGCTACTTTTCTAACCTCATGTTGTAATTTTTCAGCAAATTTTGTTCATGCAACTAATTTATTACCAAATCTAGAAAAATGCTTGATTCCGTAAACAGAATTCAGTTTTTGCCTGCACAACTGCTGCTTTTTATTTTGAAATCCATATTCTTGCAAGCTTCTCTTCCTCAGTCCTCATTTTAGAATTGTATGGAAGTGTTTGCATGTGTAATACAGTAGAGTGTGTTTGCCAGAAAGCTTGATAGCTAAATTCCTGGCCATTTTGTCTATTCATCTTCCAAGACAGGATAATTTCTCACCACAGAATGCTGCTGTGTCTTCTTGTGTTTTAGAAAATGACCCATATGATAGCATGAATATCTCCAGTCCAGCTCAACCAACTGGTGCAAGTATTAAAAAATTGATAATGCCAACATAGACTACCTGGTGAGCAATGCATGTTCACCACTTTCCTGGGATATTTTTCTGCTGGTTTCGCTGTACCACGATACCTCCACAGACATTTAGGCATGTTTCCATCACGGTTCTGCAGTCAAAACAGTAACCACAACTAAGTTCAGTGCTTGAATCTGTCTCTATTTCTCATCTTCCTGTTTCCATTTCTATGTGTTTTAATATGTGAGGTTAAAATAAAAATCTTGCTGGAATAGACGGCAAATAATTGGATTCAGCTTCTTTCCTCTTTCCTTTCCCCACTCAACCCACCTGGGCCTATGTTTATTGAAGTCCATACATTGTCAAGACAGTATTTATAAATGGAATTTAACTGTAGGTGAGCAGTACAAATGTAATAATATACACAACTCTTGTTTAATTTTGAAAGCTCCATCCTCTGCAACAGCACTTATAATGGACGGTTCAAGCTGAATTATCCATTATTGCTCCCAAAGTTTACAATTAAACTATCGATCAAAGCTGGCAGAAAATTCTCAGGCAGTCTGGGTGTGTACCAGGCTTGTTTTAGATGCAGGCTGAGGGAGAGAAAGCCAGAAGCAGCCTTCAGCTAATCCTCTTAGTGCTAACTGTCCTGGATGCAGCCGTGATTATGTATCGTGCTTATACAGTTTTAATAGTGCAGGTCCTATGCAATTTGCGACCTCTATTTCTGCCTGGAAAGATTGGAGCTTAACAGGTTTGGATCCACAGGGAACCAGCTTCGGCTTTTAGGCTTCTTCAGACACTGCAGAATGCATCTTTTCTGGGGAATTCCACAATAAAATGACTGTTATTTATCATTACAAACCTCTTTATCATTTAGTCAATAAAAGGCCTCTCTCTCTCACTTTTTTTTTCCATGGTGTGCTCAGAGTCAGAAATCTGTATTAGTCTCCCCTGGCCTGAAGGCAAGAGATGTCAAATGCTAAATCATGATCTGCCCTGGCTTTCTGGCTAAATTGTGTATGAAGGCCTGAGGCAAAAAGGTGCACATGCTCATTATTTGAAACAGAATGATTTTTTTCCCTTTCTTTCCTTTTTTTTAAAATACATATTGAGACATATATGGTAACACACATACAGTAAGCTTCTGAAAAGTATCAAACCTGAAACAAACCAGCCAGAGCTAAATATGTCAAATATATATGCTTGCAGATTGGGAAATAGGAAAGGGATTGTCAAGAAAAAGCAGATGATCTTCCCCTTTTGAACTTTTTGTTAGCAGTGGGGAAAAAAGTGTTAGTTGACAGCAAGGTGACAGATGTGGTAAATAATGCATCTGGTGAATCCACCCCTCTTTTTTTGGAGGGGAAAGGAGAAGTTTGAAATGAATCTTAGTTTGAAATTGGTCAGGAAACCCTTATGGAAACACATTTTAAAGCCTGTGATTGTTTTGCAAACTGTTTTGTGTGTGTTTTCATCTACTTATTTGTTTGCAGTTTGTGACAGATCACCTTCCTTACAGGGCATTGTTACTACCCCAGGTTGACAAAGAGACTTTTGTGAAGAGGTTTTAGGACAATCATCCCTTGGGCAAATTTTTGTGTGAACATATTTGCATATATTTGCCAAAGTCCTTCAATTCTCTAAGTATTCTCTGAGGGATGTATCATGCATACCAAAATATAGGTGGAAAACTTATATAAAGGGTCGTGCTTGTCTTTGAAGCAAATTTAAATTTGTTATTTATTTATTTTGACACTAGGGAAATGTTCAAGATTGTTGTTTTCCAGTATTTGTTCATCAGAAGGTGACAAGGAGCTTCTATAAAAGCATATTAAACTTCACTCTTCCCACACTGTGGACTGGAGTTTCAAAAGCTGCAGTGAAACCTGGGGAGCTCTTCTGGAGAATGTAAACAATGTATGTATTATTTTTAGTGCTCAATATTTTCTGCGTTCAGCAACAAAACATTCTACATATTTATGCTGACCACCTGCTCTCAGTGTGAGCATGAAAGCGACCACAAATTGGAGAAGAAAAAAGGCTCATGTGTAACAGGGACATTATGTTCAGCCAGCAAAATTTTTGACATTGCAATTTCAATTTATATTCCAAAAAACAATTTATTCAAGTGCATCATTGTTAGTTACAAATCCTGGGAATGAGCTGAGTCTGCTTGAATTCAGATATTCTATTTATGAAGGTTTCAGGGAAATTATGTGATTGGATCAAAGTTTTCAGGGGAGACCCCTCAATGTCGTGACATGTCACTGGCTGACACCTCCACCTAAAAAGCAAACTCTGTGAGCTCAACGTCTTTTGAGCGGTTCAATTTCCAGTTCTCAGCAGAGGGCTTTAGATACATGTTAAATACAAATTGGTTTGGTTTAAAATGTCACTGATTTATTAGAGCTCTTCTAATATGTAATTTTTTAGTTATGACTGAAATGGTCTGCATTGTCAGTGTGATTTTTCCAAATTTAAAATAATGCATTTTGAGAGCTCTTGTATCCTGGTCTTTGTAGTCAGATAAAAAATGAGGCTGCTCTGTACACATCACTGGTTCTGTATTTCTTCCAGAGAAAATGATGTCCTCTTGAAATTACTTGAGCTCTTTCCCAGCTGTCACATATATGAGAGTGAAATTAAGAAGAGGACTATGGTTTTCAAAACCTAACATGGTCCCTGCTAGTTTGCAAAGTTCAATTTAAACTGTCTTTATGAATATAACATGCAGAAATCATGCCTGACATTGATCAGAACATAAGCGAGTGAAATGAGTTGATGTTTTCATGTTTATCATCTTAAAAACAAAACCAAAATCAACAGACCAATATAAAACAGAACTTTTCAGCAATTTCACTTTTTCCTTCAGGTTATGGCAGAGCTTACTAGAAAAGTCCTTATTAAGCACAACACTTCAGAAACATTAAGGGGACTCATCCAAGTTTTAACAGAATCTGCTTGCTTCCACTGTTGAAGCAGGAGACAGTTCTATGTTCTTTCTTTCTGCATAGAATCTTCCACGTTTTCCAAAGTTTGACTTCTCTGCCGCCTTTGTGTTTCCAAGATACCACATGCTCTTTTTCTATATACGTTCCAACAGCTTCAGAACAGTTCCTCTGAAACATCAAGAAAATGCAGAGTTTAAGATTGATACCTGTCTCCTAAATTTTTTTTGCAGAATTCTCATGGCTGTTCACTTTGCTTGATTTTTTCCTCCTTTTTCCTTCTTTTTCTTTTTTCTGTTATTTTTCTTTAAAACTGAATCCAGTGGGATCCAGTGAATCTGTATATTAGTGCAATATGTCCTAATTCTTTTTTCACTCTGGTTGTCATTCAAAATAACTCCTCTGAAAGCATTGTAGTTTCACTAAAAAAGGGTGGAGAATTAGACCCATGAGTTCTTTATTCATTATATAGTAGCAGAAAATACTTGGGACTGACAGATTTTTAATTCTTGCTTCCCTTCAACTTAATCACAAGTGCCTAACTTTCTTTAAAAGCATTTTAAAATTTACAGAGGAAAAAAATAGTGTACTTCCAAGATGAGACCTTAAAATGACCCCCTTGGACATACTGTGTGCTTTTATGCCTAGTTAGAAATCATAAAAGTAAGATTTGTAATGTAAAAGCTAAACACCACATAAGTGTATCTGTAAGAAGTGAGAATCTGAGTTATATAGTCTGAACTGCCTACATGATTCCGAAATCGTATATTTTGTTAGAAAATACAATTATAACTGTTTTCTCCTTTTTTTTTTTTTTTTCAGCTGGGCAATGCGGAGGAAGCTAATCTCACTGTCTTTGTCCTCCAAACTGAAGCTGCCTTCAAGAAAAGGAGCACTTCAATGAATGAGACTGTTTCCATACTTTTAATGATGTGTTTGTTTTAATTTAGTTGTAAGTTCATGTTTCTGTCGTATCCATCTGACTCTTATCCCCCAGCTATATGTGTAATTCAGGCTTCCTGTTTTAAGGTTGTTCTTAATACAGAAAATTGTCATTATATTGGATATAAATACAAGGAGGGATTTTAAAATGTTCATCAGCTTAGTATAAGTTTTCTTATTTCAGAAGTCAGCTTCTGTATACTTCCCATGTGGACTCTCTGGATAAAATTTTTGTTAATATCCTTGTACAACTCAGAGTAATAGCCTGAGTCAACCATTCCTTCTCTTTTCTCATGGTTTTTCTTTGTTCATCTGAAAAACATATTTATTTTAGCTTCTTAATTCATAGTTCCTATAGCATGTGCATGTTAATAAAGAAACTTCACCCTATCTTTTAGTTTGGCAAACCTCCATGAGTTGTAAATAGAAGCAGCATTTCTGTGGGAACATTTTGAGATTTTATTGTTTAACCTTAGTCTCTGCAGGATTTGAAACCACCCCAACAGGTCCCCATTGGGCTACTCAGGACTTGAATCAGTCAGGTGCTAAATGTCCGTCACCGCTGTCCTGTCAGATGTGGCTGTGTTTACATGGCTGATCACACTCCAGACCCTCTGCATTCTTGACATGTGGGGGCATGCTGGGATCCAGATGTAAGCTGGGCTTTGGAGCAGTGTGAGCTTGGGAAACGGGACAGGCGTGGGTGTTCAGTGTGCTCTATAAGGTGCACAGATGGCAGCCTGAGGACCGCGTACATCACCTGGCGAAATGTCAGCGGTCAGTCTGGGGTTACTCACCATGCTGTAACTGTAGCTTAAAGCCACTGTGGAGCTCTGGTTGCCTCCACTTGTGCCATGTATTCTAAAACAGGAATCAAGATGACAAAGGCTTAGCTTGTAAGAACAGGAGAAGGCTTGGAGGGTGGGCATCTGGCTTGGTTTTCCTTGCGAGAGGCTGTAGAAATTTCTTGTTCTCAGCCTGAGAAGAGGAGGGGGCTTACAAGTTGGAAGAAGGGAGAAGGAAAAGCTGGTTTGGGTACCAGGACAGGAGGCAGCAGGGAGGCATTTTTTAAAAGCTGATCCACCAGCACGGTTGATACCATCTGTGCCACACTTTTTGGTTTTTTTGTTTGGTGTGTTTTNGTTCATCCTTTTAACTCTTCACCTTTTCTCTTTTACCTTCACAATCCTAAATCATGTGTTGTCTGAGACTGGTGCTTTCTCTTTCCTTTATTTCTAAAGCACGCAGCAAGTGTGGATATTCTCCCTGTTGTAGCCTGCCAAGTACTGCTGGATTACAAAGAGCAGGCAGCAGAAAGAAGAATGGACAGTTACTGACACTGTTTATAGGGCCACCGGCAGACTTGCTTCCTGCCACTTCAATACTGGAACTGGATTTTAAAATCAAACATTATTTTCTGTAAGGAAGCATTTATTTTCAGAGTCCTTGGCACAGAGTGGCCTGAATACTGCAGTCATAATTCTGGCAAAACTCCCAACAGACATCTAAGTGACTTTTTCCTTGATTCAAGTCTGCAGGACTGGGCTTTTCAGTACAAACATGTCATACGTATGTGGCCTAATTCCCAGAAGTTCTGAGCAGACCCATAGTATGTTGCCAACAAAGGGAGTGGAGAGAACGAGACAGCTGGAAATGTACTTAATGAAATTATTCATGTTGCTTTCATAATTACATTTATAACTGCATCATCATAATGTGATATGTTGATTAGTATCTGGAGCAGTTCATATAATTAAACCGAGCACAGGGAATTAGCAGAGTTACAGCAACACCATGGTGCTGTTTCTGGCACAGTTCTGTTCACAGCTGTTTGATGGATCCAGAGATGACCACAGTGTGAGAACAGATGAAGAGGCAGTGCCTCCCTTCCTTTGCATGCTGGTGTCATCCTGTGTCTGGAAAGGGAACTTGCTGCTGCAGCACTGGTGTGGTGGGTGTTTGGGACTGGCAATTGGTGTTACCTGGGTGCCTGATCTCGGCAGCCAGAAAGCACCCACATCTCTGCTCCTTTTTGCTGTAGATGTCTGCAGAGTTTGCCATGAGCTGCTGCCAAAGGTTTGTATTCAGCAGCGCACTGCACCTGGAATGCACTCTAACACTTGGTCTATCAATGTATAAAATGTGAGCAAAAATCCCACGTCACTCAGAAGGGGAAAACTGTGCATTGTTTCTGGTCTAGACTTTAGCTGTCTGACCATAAGCAAATGCATTACTTTCTCTTTTGCAATGTGCCTAATTACAACTGTGTTGGGAAATTTCAGCAGGGCTATAAAGCATGTGTAAAGCGCTTTGAATGTGGAGCTTCAATAGTTGCAGTCATTAAAGAGTACTGACAAACACTGGGTTTGAACAATATTCATGTTCGATGGAGTTCCATGACAAACACAGCAGTCACCTAAGTCTCTACTAGTCCAGCCAAAACCCAGTTTCTGCTAGGAAAAAGAAGTGGCAATATCTCTTTAGGCTGGAGATTAGAAGAGGAGATCTGGTTTGGAGATTTTTTGTTTATATATTCTAAGACCATTGACTTTGTAACCTACCCACTAATGGATAGTACCAAATCATTCAGAGGCATAAGAACTCTGATACAATGGCAAGTTTTTAAACAAACAATAATAAGGAAAAAGACACAATCCAAAGGCTTAGTTTTACTTTATAATGCTTTCCATCTTGCCATATTATTTATAATCTCCTTTCAGACGTGTCGTAAGGTGTATGCCACGAACAAAATATTCTTATGGGGTTGGAAAGAGTTCAAGGAAATGTGGCAAACTAGTCAAGTGTCTGATCTGCATTTTATGTGAGCACTTAAAAATAGATCACAAATATAATAACTGTCTTGTAATAATCCTCACAGGTTTTGAAAAAAATGTATGTTTGAAGGCACTTTGTATATGCATTTTACTTGTTTCCTGGATGTATTGTGAACCACATTGTGATACCAGTGTCAAAGTGTTGACACCTCCCTGATTTAGGTTCTACTTTTTACACTTATGGGTGGGTGAACCCATGGCTGCTTCAATTTTCTGATGTTCATGGTAAATTTGCATTCCTTTTCTGGAATATTCCTTCACATTCCCATTCAGGAAATGTCTGCTATGTAATATTTATAACACAAGCAGAGACAGTTGTGCTAGTCTGCCAGCTTTATTACACTGATTTGACCCTCTCATTGCTAGATGTCAGTGTAAAAGTATACTTACTATTACACTTTATTGCACCAACAAAGACAAAGGTAATAAATTAATTTTTTTGGCTGAGTTGTCTCTACATATATAGGAAGATCTACTCTACAGTCTGTATACTTCACTTCAAAAATGCATCTGTATTAATCTGTGGTAATGGCACAGAATAAAATTTATTCTACAATTTTGAAAAATTATGGTTTAATTAAATTGATCTACTGAGTGCTTGAAGGTAGCTTGTATGAAATTTATATATAGAGTACACTTTAAGATTCAGTTGTTATCATTAAAAGAATATTATTGAATAAGGTAAATGTGATCCACTTATTTCTTTGATTTCTTCTATTGTTTCTCCTCTTTCAAAAATGAAATCTGTTAATTTTGAGGGAATCTTTCCTACTGTTTAGCAGATTAATGATCATTTATGACAATACTGGTTCTGCATGAAGTTTATATTTTGTATGGATTCCAATACTAATATTGTACATCACTGGTGACTGACAGTACAACTCATCCACCTAATTTTTTGCAACCTGATTCCAGATATTTTACCTGACAGCATTCTAATTTCTAAGTGCTCATTTTTCATCTAAATTATTTTTTCCCATACAGATCTTTGCAAAAGACTACCGACAACACAATCCTTGCCACTTACAGGATATCATCTCCTCATATTTTAACCTTTTTTTTTCCTGGACTACTTGTGACATAGGCAGTTTTTCACATTTAGTTGAGATGCTTTCAAAGAGGATGGTACACACCATATCAAAAATGCTTTTTTGTTTGGATGTTCTTTTCAGTAGGTTAGGGTGGGTTTTTTTCTTTTTGTTTTGGGGGTGGTGGTGAAACTCGATCAGAAGTTTCTTGAAAAGTTTTAAAATAAAGTTATGATAAAAGTTTCTAGATGAATTTCCTATAGACTTTAAAAAAAGAAATTGTGTTTAGTACTACAAAAAGCACATAGTGCTCTGGTAGGCAACAAACTGTTGTGAGGGAATTAAATATTGTTGAACTTTTATGAGAGACCTCCAGAGTAAATTCAAGTCTTGCACAGAATGCTCCCTTTGTCTGAAGAGCTTACTTCCAATGGGTAAAATGCTAGATCTGTAGTGACCCTGCTCACTGAAGCAAATGGAAAGTTTAGTTCAAAGCCTTCCTGGATTTCAGTCTTTCACCAGTCCTGTTTTTGCTGAGGTTGAAGACAGCAAGTCCCAGGTAGGGCCACGGTCCAACAGGGTGGGCTGTGCCTGTCTCCTCAGTCATACTGGAAAATACAACTGTTACAAAGTGCTCAGATGGAAATTCCAAGTAATTCATTATTAGAAATCATTAAAAAAAAATCAGGAGGCTGGATGAAATTGGTTTTGGAAATTTTTTTTCAACTTGGAATATTAAAAAAATTTAAATATGGGATTTTTATGGTGTGTCATGATAATTATGTTTCTTCTCCTTTGTGGTTTTATCTCTGGATATCCAGATTTCCTCCAGTTGTACCTTTTTTTTGCTTCTAACATCCACTCATCATGCACTTCATTAACATGTTGAATCTCTGCCTGTTTTTAAAATCCCTTTTTTTTCTGTGTTAATTTGTGTATTTTTTCTTAGGTCTTCTGGTTTTATTTTCCTCCTCTTGTCCTAAACCAGTCCCTTTTTTGCTATGCAGTTGCCCTAAGTCTTAATTCTGCTTTGTTGCAGTATTCCAGCTTCAGTTCAGCTTTCTTTTTTTTTTCGCTCTGTCATTGTTCTGCATCTGTAAAAGCTGGCAGGTATTCCAGAGTTCATTGCTAGTAAATTCTTAGATATCTTTCTCTTCTTTAATTTAAGTGGTAAGATAAGTCAGCTTCTACTGTTTACATCTTGTTTTCCTGTGTGGCTCTTGCTCATCAGTTGTTCTAACTGAGTTTTTTCTTATGACTTGCCTGCAAATCTGCTTGGTCTGCAGGGATTATTTCCTTTTCCTGATTCTAGGCTGCTTGAGATAGACATCGTACTTTATAGTAGCAAATAAGAAAGAAAAAGGGGGGATAAAAGGGTATTTACATTCTTTTCCTATTATCAAAGCTAAATGGAGTCCAATCTTAACACTTTTGCTGTCCAGCCTGCAGTTTCTTGCATACTCTTGGCATGTACACATTTTCTGCATTTTCTTCATGCGTAGGAAGGTCTTAAACATCCAGCTTCTGTAATTTTCCCAGTGTCCCATATAGCTGAGAGCTATATTGCTAAGCTTTCTTCATGACTACTAGTGCAGAATTTAAATTTGGATCCTGTAACTGCAGAAGTGTTTTGTGGCTTTGCCATTACCTTTTCCTTTTTACAGATGTGAATCCTGAGTGCTATGTGTCTCCCTAATTGTGTGATGCAAAAGGGGATGATTTGTCATTATAGTTCCAGTCTTAAATCCATTCAGCTTCTGAGTCTTTGTGAACAACTTCATGGAGGTAAAGATTGGGATTATGAGTCATAAAAATGCCATTTTATTTTCTGTATATATATTGTGGTCAAGGAAGAACCAAAGTAATGTTTATAAAAGAACACCCTGGGAAAAGTTGTATTGATTTTATCTAGCCTACCCATGCTTTTTCATTTTTAATCTTAGTACTTTCTCTGCTAGACATGAATTTTTCCTCTTTTAGTGTTTTCAGTAGCTTAAATTTACTCACCTTTGGTCACATCAATGATGGTTGCCAGAACTGCTCTCTTAGGTTCCTGGAGCTCCATGAAGATACTCACTGTCATACTTATGAAGGGGAAGAATAGAAAAATCAATTTTACTTAGACGGCAATTGGAAAAATACATTTTTGTCCTGCTTTCTACTTTCAGTATGTTTTATTCAGCCTGCTTTTCTAGAGGTAGTGTTGTCTGAGTTCTGAGCTTTGTGATTCTCTTTAGAGTTCACTTCATGCTTGCAATATTAGTAATTTCTTTCCATTAAGGTTTTTTTTTTTTCTTTTAGTATTTTTAGAAAAAAAGAACTAAAAGCAATGTTTGGTGTGTGCCATGGCAGCAAATGTTTTCTGAGGCATGGAGGTATTTATTTAAAAGGTTACTTTGAAATTTCTTGTAAACTTCTACATGATTAAGCTGTACACTCGATCATGATGGTTGTGAATTTTCATGGCTTCAGGTTTTAAGATTATTTAAGACTTAAGTATGAAATGGAGATAATCAATTCCCAATACGCAAGAGCCACCTCTTGTTTTCTTCTCCTGGTGTGTTCACAGAATATATATATTCAGGAAAAGTAAAATATGATAGTGCAAATGTGGATAAAGCCCATGAAGTTAGTTCATCAGTCAGTTTCTCCAGTGAGGGGCTGTGTCGCTGACAGCAGTGAGGCTTCAAGTGGACTCCTGTAGTTAAGAGATTCTTCTTTTCGTTTTTCCCCCTTTGCCTATATGCAGTGTGTGAGTGAAAGAAAGAAGAAGGGAGAAGAAAGACTTTTCTAAATGTCAGCTACCAAGAAAGGTAATGAAACACGAGTCATCTATAAGTTTTTGGAAAAAGGAATTTTACTGTATATAATGTGTGTGTATGTATTTATATAACTATATAAAAAAGTTAGATGTTAGCAATAATTGATGAGCACATATAAGACCGTGATTTTTTAACATTGGATCAGTCATGTTTGAAACCTCTTTTGCTTCTTCTGTGAATATAAAAAGCCTGGAAATGGAAACAATTATGTATTTAGAGTACATTGTGTTCAAAGTTATTTTGATTTCTGACCACAATTTCTCAAAATTCTTTTTTTTACCTAGTTTTCAAGGGTGCATGAGTGTCTAAAGAAAGCATAAGCATCTTCTAAGTTGTTGATTTGAGTCCGAAACACATATTTTTTTGTGCTAGCACGTGCATGGGTGTTTTTCAATTACCTTTCTTATGCAAAGGAATTGCTACTCTAATGCACTGGGATTCTCCTTGTAGCAACTCTCCACTTTCAAGTTTTAGCTAGTGGGCCCTCCAAAAAAAAGTGCACGTAGTGATGTGCATGAGAGAAAAGGCCAGGGTGTTATGGTTTTAGTTGAATGTACTGTATAAAACCACTTTACCCCAGCAGTCATACACAGTCTAATCCACCAGAATATTCCATTTGGGAATATTTAGTCTAAGGGTTGAAGCTCAGGTCTCTAATTAGTAGAAAGACATTTTTGAACAAAATATTTTTTGTAACTTAAATATAGGCTCTCAAGCTCTTTTTGGCGTTACAAGATTCCAACCCAACAGTGTTGTGTGGCATTACCCAGGAACATAAAACAAAAACTGGAGCATGGCTCCTCAATCTGCAGTTGATGTTGTTTTTCTGTTTATACAGAATACCAGGTCTCTGGATAATGAGGATGATGGAGAGATGATAGCTTGATTATCCCGCTGCTGTGCTTTTGCCGGGAACTGATGAATCCTTCACACTTTTTACTATCTCAGGCCAGTGGTACTGGGGAGGATGAGAAAAAATCGTAAAGATGACATGTTTGCTGTCCTGTTCCCTGATGGGGCTCCAATGTATTACCTGGATCTAATTATCTCATCTCCAGTTGACAGAGAGGCTTCCATGGCATGCTTTCCATCACTGGGAGCCTCCGCCAAGCTTCCAGTGGGCTGTCTAATAGCTTGATATATTTTTGGACCTCCTGTTCATTGGATGAACAAGCTGAAGTAAATCATGTGTTGACCTCAAAGCATTTATAAACTGTAGAACATTATATTCTCATCAGAGCCATAGGGGCAGTAAACTATAGTTTCTCTGCTGTGAAACATGGTTTTGGTTATGCACTGTGTTACTAGGGTTGTACTTAAACAATAATATATCATTTGTGGCACATGTCGCCTTCTTTATTGAAAGGCAAAACAAAGAGTTGAGGACAAAAATCATTACTACTTTAGCAATTTTTCACAAAATGCTTTTGTTTTGTACTTGACACACAGATGGGACATTGTACTGCAGTGTAAATGATGTATAGCAGCATGACAAATTTCATTTCCTTTATAAAACAAGAATAAGAATAGTGGATGAATTTGGAGAAATGGCGTTAACTTTTTTTTTGTTAGCGTTAAAAATAAATTAAATAGGGAAATAAATAAAATAAAAATAAAAAAGAGATTGATTCCAAGGGAAAATTCCTCTTGGAAACTATTTGAGCCCTTTAATTGTCTTGGCAGATATTGATTACAGAACTTAAATGAAAATATAGAAAACAATAAACTCTCTTGTGTTAGAGCTTTCAAATCACTGTGATAGTGATAATCCATGACCGAGGAAGAAATTCACACAAGGTGTTACATGTTACACCACTGCTGGACTAAGCAAACAACAGAAGATCAATTCTGAGGAAAGCAAACCATATTCTTAGCACTGCTTTCAATCTCGGACTCTTTCTTGCTTCAACCGTGTTAAAGAAATATAAATGCTACTTCTCAGTCTTCTTTCTTCAATTTAAGTCTGTATCACCGTGGTGTATTACTGTGTGATACGTCACACTGTGAAAGGTGTCTGGTTCTGGGGAAGAGTTTTGGATTTCATTTTGTTCATGTGGCATAGCTTTGCCTTTGCCTTTTATAGTGGATTTCAAGGAAACATGACCAAAGTCTTTTCTATGCTCCCAACCAGCAAATTTTACTTAACATTTCCTTGTTATTTATCTTCAATAAGAAAACAAGAATTGAATGGCTGTAACATGAGAATGTCCCAACCCATGCACAAGCACCAGGATCCCATATTGTGAAGTGTATTGCACACATGAAATGGAGCACAAATGAGAAAATTTCCACTCCTTTCCCAAAACTTTGTGTGAAAGTGTTTAACTCAGTCCTGTTTCAGGTGCAGGTGGAAACCAGTCCCATAGTCCTAAAATACAACACAATTGTTTTTCTTTTTGTTTCAGCAGGTGCTGAGTTTTGCCATTTTCACAATAGCCAGAGCTAAGGCACTTTTTGTCTATTTGGCTTTGAGACCGCTGAAATCCTCAGTCTGGACCACTGTATCTAGATTGTAAACAATAAAAGTTTGAGGTTTTTCACATCCACCAGTCTGGGGACGATGTGTTAGAAAGATAATGTCTGTCTGCAGAGTATGAGTCTGAACACGAACTGGCCTTTCAAGTCCTCTTTCCTCTCTGCTACCAAAATTTTGAAATATTAAAAATTTCTTTGAAGCAGATGAGGAAAAGGTATCCATGGTAGATAAGAGAAAAAAGAAAGACTAGGAAATTTTTCTATGAGCAAAGAGCTTGGGAAATCTGTGGTTAGGTTCTGTGAGTAATCTCTGGTTGCTAACAGTGAGTTTGCTAATGATGCCATCTCTATCTTAGTCAAAGCATGTTTTTGGTCTTTTTCTGACAGGTTTGGTTTGGAATTAACTTGCAGTATTCAAAGTCTTAAGAGACAGACACACACACACACAAAGGAAGAATTATATATGTGTGATTTCCCCACTCTAAAAGAATGTATTGTGTTTGTACAACTAGAACCAGGGACTGCAGAGACTTGCTTTACCTTTCCCCAGTGTTACTGTGTTAGAAATTATGGGCACAAAGCTGGAATAAAATGATGGTCCCTGCCTGCTTTCCCTGCAGATTCCCGTCGCAAATCCAGTAAGATGCCATTTATTTTGTCTACAAGCTTAGGTATGAACAGTAATGATCTGCACTATTTTTATTGTTTAGTGGTTAAGGGTGTTTCCTTCTTTTATCCCCTCCTGTCTGTCTCTACTTATGTTATAAGAGCTTCAGTCTTCTCCTCAGCTGGTCTAAGTTGACACAGCTTTGCCTACATTAACAGTGCTGCAGTTATTTACATAAACTAAGGATATGGCCATGTATATGGGATCAGCATGAGTCTAGGAAATGACAGCCTACTTGCAGGGAAGTATCCAGGCCAGAGGACTTGTCTTGAAGTAAATATTTGGCCCTGATACTACATATGTTTTCCTCCAAATGGTCTCCTTTTGAGTACGTTAAATAAAGCTGCTAAATTTGTTTTTACTGAGCTTTACTGAGGTATTTTGCCAGCATGTAGTCTGCAGGTTCTCCCAGGACAGCAATGTACGCACCACCCCTGCAGCCTGACCTTGTACTATGCTTGGTCCCTCAAAGCCTAGAGGGAGGTGGGATATATGAAAGAGGAATGCAGGGGTCATCACACATCTGGAATGTAGTCATAGTCTGGGTAGATTGTGTTCACAACCCAGGTCATACCTGGATCTGATATTTTAATAGCCCCTGTCTAGGATATACATTTAGAAATCCTTTCTTACATACTAGACAATAATAGCTTGAATACAGAAGAATTGTTCACCTGGATTGTGGGAAACGTGGTTTTTCAGCATTTGTCTAGCTGAACACTGCTTAATCTTTTCTTTGTCAAAAGCAGCTTCCTGGATGTCTTATGTGTCTATTCATAGCACCTTCCTCTCTGGCAAGATGGAAGATGTCTGACAAAAAGAAATCACAGTCAGATGAACTCTTATCCCTCTGCTGTTATAGGCAGAAGCTATGAAAAGAGATCCTGAAAATCTAGAGAGACTCCTGGGATATTTGTTCTTCTGTCTTCTGCTGACTTTCTGTGCGTAGAGTCTTTTGGCCTCCTTATGTGAGCATCTAAACTAAATGGGATCAGTCTTTTCATAAACTGGGCTGCAGGATTTGTTGCCCAAACTGCTATTATCTCTTGTAAATGTGCTGTGCGGTTTTGGATTTTTTTTTGGTGTTATTCATCCATTTCTGAAAGAGAACTTCAGTAATGGAAATCTAAGACAAAGAAAAATTAGATTTCCTCTAATTGTAGAGCTGACAGCAGTTGGAGTGGCTGAAATCACATACATTAGCTGCTAAAATGCCTATCGATGGTTTCAAGGAATTAGAAGGAGAATTCTGACAATAGTGTTGAGAAGGTGAGATCCCAAGGAGCCAAAGGATAGTGAAGAAGCTAGTAGTAATTATATTTTGGACCTGGAGAAAGAGAAGGTGTCAGGCAAAGGAATATATTTCACATAAGCCATATCTGCTTTCTGCAGGGAGATGGAACACAATGACACCAAGCCCTGTGATAACCATAAGCTGCCAGCTGTGGCCAAAACTATATGAATTACAACTTGCCATGGCTCTTTGTATGGTGATGCTTGGATAATAATTTAAAGACAACAAGTCTTAATTTGTTTTCCATTTAACATACAGCTGCAAGTCTGGGGCAGGCATGACTGCATAGGACATGCTAAAATCCAGCCATGCTCTAGAAATGACGACAGAACAGTGAATGTCAAGCTGGCCCAGCTTCACAATGAGCAGTATGTCAAGAGTGAGGTACAACTTTTTTTTTGGTGACAGGAACATGTGTCTGGAAATTTCATACTCTGGGCGTCTGTGCCATGCCCTAATCCTCTTCCTCACTGATCAATCTCCCCAGGTCAGCTCTCTGCTACATCTGGTGGGCAATGATGAAAATCAGGCATAAGCTGCAATCATTGTGTGATGAAAAGATAGAAATAACTTGAAAGTAAGGTGAATTGAGATTTGGATTTTACAGGTCAAAGGTCTGAATGTCTTTTCATTCCGTGTGCAGTACTGCAAATACTCTTGAATAGAGATGCAAATAATACGTAAAGTTTGGGCTGTGCTCCCTGGTTTTCCTATAAAAGCAACAGGTACACTTACATATTCAGTAATTTAACCTCTGGATTACTTCATCTGTGTTTGCTCATTGCTTCATGAGTGCTGATGTTGTTAAAGATAAGATGTTAAGAAAAGAATCCTTTGTCACTACCTGCTGTTTCCAGTACAAATATGATGTATAGGGAAAAGCACACCAGATTTCATTATGGAAAGGCTGGGAGGAGGGCCACTCCTTTTCAGGTGGGAGAATCAGATCAGGATCATCTTAAATTCAGTAGCAGTTTTACTAAGTCATGTTGTTCCAGGATTGGTCCTGAAGTGAGCTGTTCCTCTAGTTCCTTTGAAGCCTGTGACAATGAACAGCCTGCCCAACACTGTTCTATTATGGGAGCTTATTGCAGAAAGTAAAGCATAATGAAACATACCCTTATATTTTCCACCTGCATCTCAGGTAAAATAATTTTTATTTTAAGCTGAAGTGAACAGACGTGTTTCACAATTTCATAAAAATCATCATGCTTTTTTTTTTTTTTTTTTTTTTT
>VZRQ01003526.1:711942-735777 GCA_013397975.1 Machaerirhynchus nigripectus | reverse complement strand
TTTTTTTTTTTTTTTTACTGCTACTAAGTTTTATCTCATGTGCAAGTTTTTTCCCTGCTCTTTGCCTTCCATTTGCAATGTCTCTTTAGGCTACCAGCATTTGGGACAATTTATGTCTTCTATAGATATAAAAGGCATACCATTATCTACAGGCACACCATGGTTAAAACTGTATCTACAAATGCCTGCTGAGGTGATGACCGGTGAGAATTAGGGTTTATTTAAGTTAAAAATAACCAGCCTCTGCCCTATGGAGCTGGAATTGAAGAAGGGAAGGAAGGTGATAAGATTCAGAGAAGAGGGGAGCAATTGCAGGAGAGTGTCAGCATGTGCTATGGAGAGAAGCAGTCACTCCAGTCCAGCCACATGGATGCATGGGAGTGAACAGCCCTGTGTGCCTGTACCTTATATTTCACCCCTCAGGGTAGACAGCAGGAGGATTCTGGTCAGTCTTAACTGCCTAGTCACAGTCCATCAAGTTAGCTGTAAAAACTTCTGTTTCAATTAAATGTAAGCTCATTGTATTTTCACACGACAGTTAATAAAATAAAACTCATTAGGAATATAGCATTTAGACTGGAGCAAGTGATATTTTTTTAAATGTCACAGTGAAAACCACATTTCCTTTAATCAGCATCTGCTCTGTGTTAGGCTGCCTATAAAATGCTGTGCATTTTTGACAATAGGGAAAGATGAAAACAAACACACAGGAAAACGACAAAAGACATGGTATTAACATCAAAGTGCATTAATCTCTCCCTTTCCTTGGCATTTGAAAAATGATTTTATTCTTAACCCTAAAAAATTTAGCTTTCTTTCCACCAATTTTGAATTTGGACAACAAGGGTGGACAACTAATGGAAACAAAGTAGGGGATTTAATATGACTTGAAAAAGAAAATAAGGAGACAAAAAAGAGGAAAGATAATACACCAGTCTGAATAAATTAAACTTTTTTTTCTTGGAAGGAAATCAGCTCCATTACTTTGGAACAGATTATACAGAAAAGTTTACAGAGATGGAAGTAGTGACACTTCCATGTAGTTTCTACTTGTACAAATATTAGTGTTTCTGTAGGAACTTAAGGATTTAATGTGAATAAATGTATGAGAAAATTGTGAGAGTCCAGTGTGAAAAAGAGGAAATAATAGGCAATGTGTGGGTTTTTTTATCTAAATATGTAACTATAGTTTATTATTCTGTAAATATTAAATGTACAGATGAAACTTGTGTAGATTACTCATTTCAACAATGGGCTAAATGCAAATGACCATGAGTCTATTGTATTTAGGCAGTAAGATGCTAAATACCTGGGGTGAATTAAGGGAGGCAACTTCCTTAATCATTAAACTAGTCCTTGAATATGGAGGATAATCACATCATCTCTAATCCCATTCATAAACATGTCATGGTCCAAAGTTAAAATCACTGTGGTTTGTTGCCCTCTATTCCTATTAGGAAATATTTCACTGCTCTGATGGTTAGAAATCCTCTTGTAATTTCCAGCGTAATTGTGGCTGGTTTATACCTATTTGTTTTGTGTCAGCGCTGTCCTTCAATGTGAATAGCTTTCTTCCTCCCTGCTGCTTACCTCCTGATACATTTATAGACAGCAATCACAGCACCTCTTAGCCTTTGTTCTGCTCTGTTAAACACGCAGTGCACTGTTGGGCTCCTCTAATAAAATAGGTGTTCCTTTCCTGCAATTGTTTCTGTTCAGTACCTACTCTTTAAACGAATCGATCTTAAACGTGTTTGACCACAACGGGGCTTCGTGGTCCAAATGAGTCCCCCTGCACAAATCCTTAAACAGGGCCTGTTGGTTTTTTCTGCTTCTGGAAATACTGAACCTGATGCAGCTTGGGATAATACAGTTTTCAAGGACACAGTGCTGACCAGTAGTCATCCTGGTTACTGCAACTGTTTCTTTCTGCTCCTTCATCTCCTCCACCTGATGATCCCACAGTTCATGGGAAGAATCATCATCAGTATTTCCTGAAGGAGAGCAAGCTCATATTTCCTGTTGTAAGTTCAGCATCGACGTAACAGGCCCAGGCTGGTGCCCAGGTTCCTCTTTTAGGATGGGATGACTTGGTTCTGGAGATACCCATTGCATTCCCTTCTGTGCTGGCTGAGGAACTATGAGATGTCTTTCAGTAAGGTGGGGCAAATGCTGTGAACGTGCACACTGCTGCTGTTTGAGATAGTATCACATTTATACTGGTCACCAGTACCAGTCTTATTTTGTGTGACTACTTCTTCTGTGACAAACCCTTCCTCTGGACTGTGTTATCAGCAGATTCATTAACATTTTCCTAATTGCTGATTACTAGAGTTACTCCAGCTGCTGAAGGTTCTGCATGAAATACAGATGTACAATTTCAACCCTAAAGCCTATGGCGGTGAAAAAAGTTCTCACTGATAAAAGAAGTGCTGCAAAATAACAGACTTTACAAAAAAGATCTTCCTATTGTTCAGTCTTTATTTTGGCGATGCCTCTGTTAAGGTTTTAACAAGAAATTCCCACAAAAATCTCACAGGTACCACAGGTGAAAATCCTTTTTGAGAATAAGAATTAGGAACTACTACATCTATCTGCTTTTTTTCCTATTTTAAACTCAAATGGACTACACCAGACTTAGGAGATTATGCCTATGGGAACAGCAGAGGCCACAAGACTTGGAAAACAAATCTACTGTACTTACTACATTTGTTTGAAATGTTTATGCCTGTTTTCTGTAAAGCAAATGTTGTCTATTAAAACTATGGTATTCAAATTGTATAGTGTGAAGTAAGAGACAAGAACAAAACCTGTCACGCAGGCTGTAGGAGAAAAAAAACCCTTTAATTTCCCATTATTTTATTCTACTGTATTTATTACAAACTGTTAAAATTATAAATAATTATCGCTATTACTGTTTTACAGTGGATACAAATCAGGTAGCAGAGGACGTTTCTGAATTCTGCATGACCATTTGTGGCAGCGTGTGCCAGAGGACTGTGTCTGTGTTAGTACTTTGCTACTTCCCACTACATTTCCTGTCCAGGTGGTAACGCTACTTTGATTGGAAATTTTATTTTATTTACTGTAAGGAACATAGACAAGTGCTGGAGAGCGCTTAAGAGCAGTCTCAGAAGTGGTTGCAAATGCCATGTGAATGCTCACCTGCATAGTTCACACATCCTTGTGAGTATGAGGAGTATGAGTGCTCGCCGGCCTGCCCATAACTCTCGTTCTGGTATGCCTGGTGGCATGTGAAGACTTGTCCCCCATCACATCTCGGGCCCTACCTGCATGTTCTCTGTACAAACAGCAAATCTGACCTGAAAAAGGGCATTGCTTTGAGTGGAGTTTGGGTCAGATGCCCTCCAGAAGTTCCTTATACACCAAATTATATAAATCTATACATCTGTTTATTGCTGGATTTCTTTTACCTTTCTCTGAAGCACCTTGGTGCCATTTACTAAGGCAGAATATTGGACTAAATGGGTTTGAAATATCATCCATCCGGGCAAGTCTTGTATTTCCATGTGCAAACAGGATTTATTAGAAACTCAATACATATCGAATGTAGGTCTTCAGGGATCTCTTATTTACTTTGGGCAGGTAAATATTGAATTGTCGTGAAAGGTATTTGACTCCATTCTGGAACATAAAACAGAGGAGGTTAATAGAACAAAGAGAAGAAATCAACCCCAGTGGTAAATGGTAACACACATTGCTGTATTTCCCTTCTGACTTTGCAAGTGGTGCATGTTTTGCATAGCTGCACAGAGCAAACTTCGTAGTATCACAAGCCTCAAAGAGGTGAACAGGAGTTGGGAGGGTGCTTTTGTAATTTTGTCAGACTTGCTTGTGAGTTCCTTTCCCCTGCCAGTTATCTCAGCTATGTTTCTTTTCTTTTTGGAGAAAGTCAGCTAATTTGTCCTCTCTTATTTTTTTCAGTTACACATCAGATGAAATCCTGGTGGTTGCAACTTTTCACGGCCAATGTAAAATGTCACTGGGAAGCTGAGGCACTCTGCAGGGTTTCCCACAAACCACTCCAATATGAGAAACAGGGAGGAATGGGAATGTAAGGATTGCAGCTGCCCCACACCACAGCTGGAGCCAGGGAAACCAAGGATTTATCCTGGTGCTGCAGTGAGTTGTCATTTTCACCCACTGGAGACACATTAATGACGTGCTCATGGGAACATCAATGATTATATGTGGGAATGGTTGGCTGAAGCAGCATCCATGAGATAGCTGTTTTCAAAATGGTATGATTTCTTGATGATTGTTTTTCTTAAAACTTTATCTATGACTTTTGGGGATTTCTTAAAGAGAAAAAAACTTGAAATTTCACTCCTCCTTGCACAAGTTTTAGTAAGTATCCTAGTGTTCTATGTGATATAAATATCTTTCTGGGATTGCCTATTATTATTGGTAATATCATTAAAGGACTAGAACAGCCTCTCACAAACATTTTTCAAGTGATTCTCCCATTTTATTTCAACATAATGCATGCTGCAGTTGCTGAAGGTTTTAAGTTTTTATTGCATCTAAAATAGAGAAAATGGAAGTATTTGGACACATTGAGAATTTTCTTTCTAGAATTCTGTAAATCAGCAGAAATTGGTACAGGAAGAATTCCAACTCACACTGTTCTTTCAGATCTTGAGAGTTGCAAGCAAATTCATACAACTATTACCATTCCATGCAATAAGTAAGATTATTTAAGGCAGAAACTATTGCTGACAAGATAAATAATGCTCTGTATGAAACTGTACATATCAATTGACCTGTAGGGTTTTCTTTATCTAACCTTCTTTTTTTTCCCTAATGAACACTACTCATTTAAAAATGTCCACAGGAAAGAAATGCTTGTTTTTACTGATTAAAATGTGTAGGCTGTCTTTTTAGCCTCCCTGCCAGTGTCATTCTTTGTGCTCTCATCACAGCACAAAGAAACACTGTTATTTACCCTGGGAAACAGGTGACTGAACTTATAAAAATCACTACAGGACAAGATGTATTGAGGCCTGGCACAGAATGACAAATTCTGGCGGGGTTTGCCAAGAAGAGACATATTGATTTTTAAATGATTAATAAGGAGAATATAATTGTATTTCATTAAGATGGATGGGATTTCATTTAGTCTGTCTTCTCCTTTTCCACTTCAGATGCGAAAGGAAATCAAGTCATCATCAATGGCACCTTGTGTTAGCCTGCCATGGAAACGAGGTCATTGATTGAGTAAAAGAAGTTTCTGAGAGGCTAGCCTGGTCTTTAATGGAGTTACTCGCATAGATAACGTGGCAAAGATAACAGCACTCCGTTTCTCTCATTATTTTGAGAACAACCAAGACTACGAAGACATTGATAACATCTCTGTTCTGGATTTTGATGCTTTTCAAGTTGCATATTGTCTCAAGTAAATGGATTTGCGTATACAAATACACAGGATTTCTCATTTTTTTTAAAAATCATTTGAAGCTTTTCCACTGTCTAAGCCTGAGAAAATGATAGGCTGAAAAAGGGAGGAGATCAAAATCATATAATCTGTATGTCTTGTAATTCTTATCAAGACAATCGTGCTCTTAATCATCAGTATGTAATTAACTTCTCAGTTGGATTTTTACATATTTTAGGATTGTGGTTAAATCAAACCTTTTATTCCACTGCCACCTAAAAATGAGAGGTCTGTGAAATTGTTAAGCAATTAACAAACAGAACGGACTTTCCTGTCTTGTTTTCCAGCACATGTGCCCAGGATGCTAACTCATGTCACTTCTGACTGGCTGTTGGTTTTGCTTTTCAAGAAGTTTTTATTCTAGTTGTAGGGATTATCCAACTGCTCACATGGCCGTGGCTAAACTTCCTCTGAGTATAGCATGTTAAATAAAGTGGTTTTCATTGCATTGCCAGTTTCTGTGTCCCAGCATATCAGTAATTTTTGGGTCATCAATTACATTGATTACATTGCAGTTTTCATCAGAAGCTCCAGATAAAATACCAAAAGGAATTTAGTGATGGGTGAGACTGAATGAGAGGTATTTGGTATTAATTAATGAAAGAGTGTAGCAGTTAAGGAATTAATAGGGAAAGGAAGGAAGGACACATAAATGTGATAACCATGTTCATACAAAGAATGCCTGTTCTTACTAAGTTACAAATATATTACAGTGCAACACAAAATTTACATACTGTTTTGGATGAAGCTAAAGGCATGAAAGACAACACTCTACTTCTGCAGTTAGAAGAAGCTGGGTTTTTCAGTTCAACCAACATGGGAGTGGGCAAAGATGGAGGGCTACAAACATGGATGATAAAACTGATAAACCAAAACACTAGTTTTGTATTGAACAGGTGGAGAACAGATTTTCAGGTATCATAGAGGAGTTAATTATAAAATAATAAACTTAGAGTGACTACTCATGCATTCAGGCACTGTAAACTGTGGTTTAAAAGTACAGTTGAAAATATGCAGCATGTTATCAAGCCCATTTTTCAGGGAAAAAAACTAAAACAATGGTGTGTAATGGATTATATTCTGAGGCAGGTTATGAAGGATCCATGAGTTGGTTTCTTGAGCTAGATATTTGTTTACTGTAAGATTTGAACAAAACACTTAGAAGTCACGCTAGAATGGAGATGTTGGTATTTAGTTACATGCTTCCTGTGAGAATTAAACAAGGTTTTCTGTGCAGTTTCCTGTAAGAGTCAGTTACTCCCTGCAATGAGGAGGCACAAAAATATGCGTATATGTCGCCCTGAGTTTTGCAGTCTTTCTATGTTTTCATTCCTGTAGTAGAATTTCCCAGGCACTTTACTGTAAGCATCAGCCATGTTTACCTACCAATATCTATTATTATCATTCCTTTTGTTAGGCGGAGAATTATGATAGACTTTTGGTCTGACCAGTGTCATGGAGAGGTGGTAACCCCATCCTCCAATCCATGGTTGTCTCTAAAAAGATATATAACTGACAAAATAAAGAGCTGGGCCGGTCTTCTTCTTCCTTCTTCTTTGCCCTACCTTGGCCCTTCTCTGCTCTCTCTTTTGGCCCAGGCCCTATCCTGACAGAACGGTGTCTGCGTGGTCCTTTCGTGTCTGAGTAGGTCACATATATACATAGCTGATAATGGGGTTGGAGAGGAACTTCTTTTTTGCATATGCTAGGCTTCTTGCCTCCATGGAGGCTGGGGAGAGCAATTCTTGGGATATGCAAACAAGGGGGAAAGGTAGGAATCTGGGATGTAAAAGGCAGACCACAAATGTTTTCTATATCTATGTTGATAATGGTTTTGAAAGAAAGTGGGAAAACTTTTTTAATGAAGCTCTCAGCTACTACTGGGGGAGATTCCATAGTGAATTCTCATTCTCCCAGTTGAAATATTTACTGTCCCTGAAACCACAGTTTGAAAGGTTGGCAAAATTACATTATCCATCTGAGCTTGTGATGATTCCTCCAGATCGCTTGGTGGAACTGTGCACCCCAGGCACATACAACAGAAAATGTCTTGGATATGTGCAGCTGTAAAGTGACTTGTACTGCATTTTGGAGCACAAACAGTTTCAGCCTCCCACCCCTGCACTGCTACTGGAGTACCCAGGAGATGACCTTGCTTATATAAAATGCACTATGATTCTGATGGGACATTTGTTACCTGACGTTCTGCTGGATAAGAGGAGATATATACATTTTTAGAGTTATTACAGAATATCCTAATTCACTAAGGCATGACTTATCTTGACAGGTTTCTAATGAAAAACCAAAAAAGGAACAAATAATGGCAACTAGGAAAAGGAATCATAATGTGGTTTTGATCCTGGAGTTGGAATGTTGTGACTACAGCAGAAAAGAAATTTACTAACAAGAAAGTCCTCCAAAAGTAAAATGTGGGTTAAAAAAATCCCTGAATTTGGGGTTATATTTGAAAGTGTCTCATTTAAAGCTGAAATTCTACTAACAAAGTGGAGTCTAGGATGCGATGAGGCTTGTATCTGTTTACTGAATCCAGCAGGAAAAGTCCTGGAATCTGGTACTCCTATCTTCAGGGTTAGTAGCTATTATGAGGCAGTGAGGGTAATTTCTCATTTCTCTTGCATAAATTTCTTGTAGACTTGAAAAACTAGAAATTCAGAAAAAGGATGGAATAATTTTGAAGACTCAAAACTTTCTGTGGTATGGGAAAAACATGTAAGATCTGGCTTTGCTACGGATATGATCTCTGGTTTTGTCTCAGATTTTTGGGATGTTCAGTTTATAATCTTTAACTGTATTAATCTTTTTCTAAGAATGATCTTATACTGTTCTCCTATCTTAACTGTATAGACCCTATTTATATAAAAATTGTTGACTGTGTTTTGAATCCAGAGCAATGTTAAAGGTAATCATCACTTAAATCTTTTTTCTTGTTTGCTTAAATTCTTTATTCCATTTTCTTTCTTCTTATGAAGTCTATGAATATGCATTCAGGTCTTCTCTGTTTTGTTTTGAGATGCTTTGGCAATGTCTGAGATGATTTCTCATGGGCTCTAACATCAAAACCGAAGGGATGAAGAAATTAGATATTTAACAAAGTCTTCATTTGTTCTGTAAAGTTAATTAGTCACTCTTGACCGTCAGATTAGATTAAAATTAAATATGGGTCAATTAACACTTGCTACTTTTGTTAGCTTAATTTCTGACCAGTCACGCTGAAATTATCACTGAAAGCCACAAGTTTATTTAAGTGGAAATTAAGATGCAGGATTAGCTTTCTCATTTTTACTAAAATCACTACTGGTCTGTTTTTGTTTTCTTCGGAGTTTAAATCTGTTAATCTTTTTTTACTTTGGGCCAGTAACATAATTGAATATGAGGCAGAAATTTAGTATAAGAGAAGACTTGCACCTTTTTTTATAGTATATATGAATAGACTGTTTCCCAAGAACTTCTTACCTTAGTGGTTAACATACTACCCTGACCAAACTCAATTGTTTGCACAAATCACATACATTAGTACTTAGGATTGTACTACAACAATTTTCAAGTTTTGGAACTAAATCTTGCACTTGGTCCTTTACCCTGAGTCAAGCTTGTGCTTAACAGAAAAAGATCATATCCTTGGTTTTTGCTTGTAACCAACAAGTTGGATCCTTACCTTCTTTCTGCATGACCAGTAGATGCCTTGTATTTATCTGCTCTCTTACTGTAAGGTGCCTTTACAACAAGCAAACTTCTCAGGTCTGCAGTTTTCCTTCCTCATATTTCTGCCAAGCTAAAAGTCAGGATAAGGTCTCATTCCACTTTATTAGGAAAACAGAGTGCAAAATCTAACATTTTCCAATTTGATTATCACTTTCTCGGTTTTTGCCTTCAGAGCTTGTGGGATGTTGCCATTATTGCCCTGGTTATCAAGGATCCCGCTAATTAAAACATGCTTTCAACTTGTTAATATAATTTAAAAACAAACAAACTGAAGACAAACCAAACAAACCCAGTGTTTCAGGTTAGAAATTATTTTCAATGTTTGTATTACTTTTTTTCTTTGAATGTTGCTCTGCTTTCCCCATTTTTTCCATTCCTTCCTTTCAGTCCATAATTTATTTTTATTGGTTACAGTAAGACTGCAGGCTTTTCTACAGCTGAGCACAGCTGCTAATGTTTTGCTATTGATTCCACATGTTAGCACAAAAGTGTATAATAATCTTTTTTAATCATTGCCTTTGGCTTTTCCTCTTCCCACTCTGAGAAGTGCCCTCTGCCTCTGGCCTGGCATGGCCATAACCAGAAACTGATCCTAATTACATCAAACCACTCTCTGCCAAAATGCCCAAATATCCGTAACGTGTTTGAATAACAACTGTTGGGAGACATAACTCCATCCAGCTCCCTGGAAAATGCTTCAAATTATCAACTGTAGATGTGCTGACAGAAAGAAAATCTTGTGGGCATAGTAGGAGGCTTTCGGGCTACCTCTGGCCCGAATGGGAATACCTCGACAGTACAAATGTAATGCTATTTAAGTCCCCCCCTGCTTCAAATCCCTGCAGCTCTGAGGAAGCTCCAAATTATAACAGGGCTCCTAAGGGAACGGCACATAATCAGCCCTGCTGAAAACATGTTGAATAGCGCTAAATAAATCCCAGGTCTAATTATGTTACTGAGGCTGCACGGGGACTGCGCATCTGGAAGTCCCCCCACCAAGTCCTGAGGTAGTTGCACAGTGAAGCACAGCCAGCTTCTCCAGCGTCCATGGTAGCTCAGCAGCCATCTCCAGCAAGGAGCTGTGAGAGTCCCCTCACAGTGCAGGAGTAGCCCACATTAAATCACTGCTTATTTAATCTGTCAAGCTCCTCTTCTTCAGTCTAGGGGGCATCTGCTGGGGCTGGTGTGAGAAGCAGAGCTGTGGCATTGGGTAGGAATGGCTCACCTGCCTTCAGCTCTTTGCTCCCCAAAACAAAGCCAATCCTTTCCCAAGCACTCAGTACACAGAAATGATAAAAGCAACTTGGGGTTTTGTTTGCAAATAGAGGGTGGTGTTTTGTTGGTGCAAGCAAGAGCTTTGCCACTAGTTTCCCTGGGCCTGTGTTTCAACTGCATTGTCTCATGGCACCAGCAAGCACTGGGAGAATTTTTCAAAAGGCTCAGCACCATACACGATATTTTCTGTAGAAAATGACTGCTTTTTTTAACCTCAGGAAGTGTGGTTCCTCATTCTAATATGAGTAGCACCTTTCTGAGAAGCCCTTGCAGCTACTTTCATGATTTTAAGTTGCAAACATATGCTACACAGAACAGACCTCACTACTGGTAGCTGACTCTGACTACAATGGCAGGTGTGAAAATAAAGCCTCTTGTTTAGGATCCTTAATTTTCTTATGCTACTCTGTTTTTCATCAGTGATTCTGAAGAAAAATATCAGCGTATATGTATCACCAAGAGGTAGAAAAAGCTATTTACAACTATTTCCGTTACTCTCTTTATATTTTTCTTATGTTCTGCTTCTGTTATTTGATTAGTTGGCTGTCAGAAAAGAAGATGACATGCTAATTACTTTTGTAATTGTTATACCAGTATAGTGCTGATAGTCAATATTACTGTGGTCTGCAGTCAGATTTCTGTATTGCTACATATTATTATGCATCAGTGATTCTTGATGATATATGAGGTGAATATTACTAGGTTTTCCAACCTCCTAAGGAGGCCTGGAAGCACCCTGAGAATCTGAGTGCTAATTATAGAGACCACAGAGACAAATTCTTTCCTCTTTGCTGCATTAGAAAACAGTAGAAACCAGAATACTTTGGATGGTCAATAATAACTCTGTTTAGTATTTAGGAGAACTTGTAGAGAATATTTTGTATTGCTAAAACTTATGGGAAAAAAGACTTTTAAATGTCTCTGTTCTATGTGATACATATAGCTATTCTTTGATAAAATGCTTCTTTAATGTTACGCATAAGAAATCAGGTCTTTCCTTTGAAGTCAGAAGGAAAAAGTCAGGAATTAAATTTCCTGTTCTCTGATTCCCCCCAAATTTAGATAATTTATCTTAGAACTTTATTAAAAAGAGGATTTTATTTTCTCAGGTTTTCTCTTTCCATGTGCATGTTTTTTTGTGGCTCATTGAATCTAAATATATTCCTGTTTCTTTTCTCTAATCTGCAATTCTACCCCCAGTATTAAGACTAATTTAATTTTTGTTTTAAAACATCAGACCTTAGCAAGACTATACAGGAAAATTTCTATTAAAAAATAACTCAGATTTCCCTACTTCTCTTGAAGTGACCACAGATCAACAAAAGCTGCTTGATTTGCATTCTGTATTCTCAAAAAAATATTGCACTGCAGAAAATGCAGCTTTTCTTTCACCTGTGGAGTGGAATGTGGAGGCCTGGTACCACGTCAGGTTCTTCTCTCCTTGCAGCAGTTTCTGGGCACCAAATGGAAAAATCAAGCTGGACCTTTTGAGTCTCACCTCTCTTGAACTTCACTCCAGTCCAGTGACACCTGCACCTTTGCCACCAATATCTTCTGCAGTGCTGTTTGAACCATGTGCCTGACTAAGCAACAAACCTGCTGAGTCCCCAGAAATGAAATTTCCAAGTGGAAATCTCTAAGGCCTTCACCATTTCTCCTGTGGCTGGTTTTACTGATGAAAGATGACTGTGGTACAGTAGCGCACTGAGACCCCTAAGAAGTTCTGAGTTGCTCTCTGATATCACTGCTTAAATACCCAGTCAGAAGGAGAGTGGCTCAGGTGGGTAACGTCCAAATCTTTTACAGCACTGCTGACCAGGAAGAGTCACAGTACAAGCAGGCATTGCAATGCTCTTACGTCTTTCAAACAAGGGGTGAGAAGTGTTTGCAGGCTGTAACTGCTGGCCTGTCTTTCCTGCTCCTTGCTGATGCCCTATGTCACAGCCAAACAGGAACAAGGGAAAACCACAGGACTGCATTGGCAGGTCATCCCCTCAGAAACCCTGACTGAGACACTGAAGCTGTCCTCCTCCTTCAGCTCAGTGGTGCATGGGCTCTTTAACTGCCCAGGCTTCTACAGAATTGGTTTCTTGGCATCATGTACTATTTCTCTCCTGACATTTAAAAAGAGTAAGGGGATGCCTTCAAGGGAATGGAGCCACTTCTGCCCAAGGAATGCTGAGATTAGCCAGGGCACTTCAGCCCAGCTTGGAGAGGGGAGAGATGTGGGTGAATACAGATCTGCCTAACTTGTGGAAGAGTTAGGAGGTAACAGATGAAGCCAGGGTAGCCATTTCAAAAAAAAAAAAAAAAAAACCACAACAAAACAGTGTTCACAAAGGACACAACAATACACTGAAACTGCCTGTTACAGGGTGATCGAAATCTGGTGTTAGCATGGGTTCAATAATTGGGTAACTTTACAGACAAAAAGCGTGGTGATTACGGCAGACACAGACTTCTGTTGGAGCATTTTGGGAAAGTACCTTTATATACAGCTTTTCCTGGTTCTATAGTTCCTGGAACTATTACCTGGTTCTTTCATCCACTTTTGGCCATTGCCAGATACTGGACACTGGGCTGAACAGACCCATGGCCTGATCCAGTCCGGCTGCTCTTAGGCTCCTGTGTTAGTGTGCTTTCCTACAAATATGTCACATCACAGAAGGTACCCAGGGTATCTGTGGAGTTGCTTAGAGGAGAAACCAACAGGGTTTCTTTTCAAAACTGGTCTGCTCAGAGTGGCTTGTTCCATAAAATAGTTGCTTTCCCAGGCTGACAACTTCTCATAATTTGCAATGCTCTTGCCAGGGCCCAGGCTTTCAGGAAGGGCCTCATGCTGCTATCCACTTTGTTAAACAGAAGTTGGTTTTATATTTAGTGGTGCATGGAGTGTACAGATGAAACAAATCACTCCTATAGACTCAGCAAGATGAATAGTTCCTGTTGAAAACTAGCAAGGAAGGCTGAATGCAAGATTAATATGCAGTCCCAAGTTATGCTTCCCACAACTTTTATTGATTATGTGGAAAGTAAAAAACCACATGATTCCTTATATAATTCAGACTAAAATTCTTGTGCAATCATTCTTAGAAGAAAATAATTTATCTGTGAGGAGAGCTTTTTGACTGGTTACTCTTTGAGGGGCAAGAAGTTTAAAAACATCCTGTCGTCACTTTAGTGTTGTTTGTCAACAAATTCTCAAAATAAGCACAGAATTCACAAATAGAAAAATTGTGCTGCCTAGAGGCTTCTCCATGCTGGAAGATTATCCTGGGCAAAAGGAAATGACCTGCGATCTATTGGTTTCTCCCACTTCTAACTTTGATTTGTAACTAGGAACCAGTGACTCTTACTGTACTTACTGTAAAGAGGAGTGTCCCATTCCACTATAAAAAGGAGGAGCCGGGAAGGATTCTTCTGATAGCTTTTTCTGACGAAAAATCTAGCACAAACACGGCAATATTATATCTGAAAATCGTTTATTGGAAAAAAAAGGAAAAAAAAAAAGGTGTGGAGGCGAAGGAACAGAATACAGGGGACAGCTTTACCACGGAACCCTGGCTATTTTTCGGCATCGATTTGGCAGATGGAGTGTGCGTGCTGCGTGGCGAGCTGGGCGCGATCTCCAAGCGGCGGCAGCGGGGGAGGGCGAAGCCAGGTGCGGGCAATGCCGCAGGGCGGAGTGGCAGCAAGGCAGGACAGGTGCCAGGGCGAGCCAGCAGGCAGGCAGGCAGGCGGGCTGAGGCCAGGGAAACAGGACTACAGGGAAGACGGTGTGAAGGCAGGAGCAGAAGGGGCCAAACTGACCCTCCCTCCCCTCCCCCAGGCGACCCAAAGCAAAAAGACCTCATGCTCCCAAACTCCTCCCCGAAGTCAGCTTCGAGGGTCCATTTTTTGGCAGGCATCCTTCGCGGGGCATCCGGGCAGTTGCCCCCCCCTCCTCCACATGCCTCTGACAATCCCGACAACCAGAGTTGAGGCAAACTAAAAATGGCTGAATTGGCTTCTCACAGCAAGACAGTAAACATCTCTGTTCTGAGAACGTGACAGAGAACTGGCATCAAGAAGTGTTTCAAAGTTCAGGGACTGGACGAGGGATGGACTGCAAACACGTGGTGTGTGGTGTGAAGCTTTGGTGTTTGAATGACATCCTATGTTTTTCCCTCAGCTGCTTTGTAGATGACCTTGTTGAAGACATGCACTTTCTGGGTTAGGGGGGCTTCTTTCTGTCAGAAATCTTACAGTTGTATGTAAATTGTCAAAGTTACACAGAACAGAGAATCGCAATGTCTTCTCTCCTTTCCCAGTCAGTAAGAAGTGCAATTATCATTCATTTACTAGTCTTAATTATGTTTTTTTTAAATTAATATGAGTGCTTTCAAAATCATCAGTGCCTGGCTGCAAAGGGAAAATTCTGACTAAAATATGAATCTATAGCACGTCATCTAGAAGATGTGAAAAATTATATCCTATAAGGTCCAATGCTTTGTATTGATCTTACAGAAGAGACAAATCTCATGGGTCAAAGTTGAAGTGATATAGACAAGAAAAATCAATAATAATTTTTAAAACAGACATTTTTTCCTTTTCTTTTACTAATTCATGAAAAAATAAAAGAGCACCATAAGACTTGCACAATATTGATGTTTTACAGATTACTACTGGGGTTTTTTTTAATTAATTATGTTTTGGAAAATATTTTGTGCCAACATCCTGTTGGCAAAAACATATTTTCAAAGCTGAAATCAAGTATTCCTATCCCAACAGATCTGGCTTCTGTTGTGGCATGGCTAGTACAAAGGTTTTTGGTACCTTGAACACATAAAAAATTACAGCCGTCCTTCTTTCTTCAGTAACAGTCAGAATTGCCTGTGACAGGATAAAAGGACCTCTGACACTCTGTGATGAACCTCACTGGGTGGTTTCTGACTTCACTGTTCCTGTCTCCCCAGGCCTTTTCCCATGTCTTCTGAAGGCGAAACCAAGAGGTAACAAGTACCTGTGCTCCAGCTGACTCATTCTCAGTCTGGTGCAATAATGCAGTCCCATCTACACCACCACAGTAAGTAAAATTATCTGAACAAACTGCGCAAATATTTTCTTTTCTGCTGCTGCTCCCTAGAGAGTAAGCACTAGTGGGCCAGGTTGTTGGAGATGCTCCAGACTGTTGGAGATGCTAGCCCTTTAAGCAGTAACCTCCAGAACATCTCTGAAATGATGTCTATGGAAAGTGATTTTTGGTGCCACAGACCTGTCCATATTTTCTGACTGCTTGTGCCGACTTGTATTTAGCAAATCTTAGTCTTTTTCAGATGTGGAAAGATCTAGATTTTTCTTTGTTTTGTGCAAATAAAAGCAGATCCTCTGGGCTGGAATTTTTTGAAAGCTTTTTGTCGCTGAACAAATGATAGCAGATTTAGAGTAAAGCTGATTGCTTAGACCTTGCAGTCACAGAGGCCCTTGATCAGGTGGCTGGCCACAGGGTATGGGAGAGGAGGCATACTGTCCTATCTGCCCTTAAACAGAGTCAAAATCTAGGAGAAATCTCTTTGGTTGAAAGTATTCCAGAGCTTCACTGACTCCTGGAGGCTGGTTTGGATTTGATCTAGCATTATTTCGGGTTTCAGAAGGAAAATTTCATGCAGCTTTACCCTGTTACCCACTCTTTGCCAGCACACAGGAATTTAGTTGAGAGCTGCTTAGCTTTTTTCTTTCTCTCTTAGGAAAATCAAGCTGCTGTGGATTTTTGCCATGTACAGATAAATCACCTCTACCAATTAAAGAGGCCCCTCAGTAATGATTTCCATGACACCCACTCATCAGTGTCCACCTTCTTGAATACCTATGTGCTGGCATGATCACATTAGTGTCTTTGCTGATGACTAAAACGGAGGCTAGCATTCTGCAACATGTGCCAGAAATAAATTTCTCTTGGCTGGCACCTTGGAGACAGCTTATTCGTTTTAAATAAATAAAATAAAATTAGAAACCAGATTTGAATTCTTTTGTTAAAGAGCTCAGGAAAATGCTTCATATCCATGTTCCTTCTTTCAGTAAGTACTCCCAGTATTTTGGTCCTTCCTATGTCTTGCGTTGTGGCCTCTTGCTCAAAGAGAATGAAAATGGACATAAACTAAACTGCTGTTAAATGTTTTTGTTATTTAAAGTCCTCAAAATAGTGTATTGAATAGACCACTGTGGAAGGTGTCAACCATCAGGAGTGGTTTTGGCTCCTACGAAGAGCCATTTGCAAAAAGCATGCCTTGTACCTCTGCAGGGGATAACTTGCCAAACGGAGACCACGTGTGTGGGGGCTGGGAACAGGGTAGCAGAATCACACACACCTAATTATAGCCTTTAATATTGCACAGCCTTTATCAACCATAAAACAAACAATTGTTTAGTTTCTCAGCTCTTCTAATTGAACATTAAGTCATACACTCTCCCTTGCCCTCTACTCGCTGTGTTAAAAATCACAACCCTAAAAGTTCTTCTTTGAAAGATTGCATAATTAAGGGGCCACTTAGTCCAGGAACATCTTTTCCCAGAGACAGCAGACATGTCTTTGGGTGAAGAGCTACACCAGTGTAGCCAGTGGCAGAATCCAGCTGAAAGTATATAGAATCATAGAATCCTTCAGTTTGGAAAAGAAATTCAAGATTGAGTCCAACCAATAGCCCAGCACTGCCAAGTCCACACTAGCCTGTGTTCCTGAGTGTCACACCTACTNTACAGCCTCCTTTCACGCAGTTTTAGAGAGTGATAAGGTCACGCTTGAGCCTCCTTTTCTCCAGGCTAGAAACCTGCAGCTCCCTCAGCTGCTCCTCACAGGACTTGTGCTCCAGACCCTTCAACAGCTTTGTTCCCTTCTCTGGGCATGCTCCAGCACCCCAATGTCCTTCCTGAAGTGAGGGGCCCAGAACTGAACCCAGGATTCAAGGTGTGGCCTCACCAGTGCCAAGTACAGGGGGATGGTCACTGCCCTGGCCACACTTGTTGGTACAAACCAGGATGCCCTTGGCCACAGACCTGGGCACACACTGGCTCACGCTCAGCCACTGTCCACCAGCACCCCAAGGTCTTTTTCTGCTGGGCATTTCCCAGCCACTATTCCCCAAGCCCGTAGCATTTAAAAAGTACAGTGTGAAGTGGATGGAAGGAGTGTAACGGAGCAGATTGAAATGGAGAAAGAAAAACAATAGGTACAAATTTCTACCAGTTTCCTCAGGCATCCATAGCAGCTGCTTAATGATACATGTATCATTATATCTTGGAGTAGTTGGAGGGCAGAAGCAGACTTGATTACACTACAGACAATTGTTCCACAATAATTCTGGACCATTTTTCATTAGCTGTCTCCCCTCACAGCAAAACAAGGTATAATTTTTTTCCTAAAAAATCTTATACCTCTAGAAGGTTGTCCAACAGTTAAAGATTTTTAATAATTCATCATGCGAAACATCTCGAGCTAAATACTAAATTTCCCAGCAATAACAACAAAAGATGAATGAAAGGAGCTGAGGTTAACTTGCTCTGATAGAAACAAAAGGGTAAATAAAAAGAATGATGCTATCACTTTTCCATGATTTATCAGTACGTTTTTATTACACCCTCCGCTTTGACAAGTTTTGTCACTCAGTCTGTTGAGCCAAACCAGTTCATTCCAAGGAAGCTGATTAAGTAACTGATTAAAACAAAGCAGCAGATTTGTCTGCCTATAATCATTTACCATGACACAAGCATTAGGTGGCAGTCCTTATTGGTGAGTGCAGCTGCTGACACTACCTTTCACAAAAGATAAGGACTTTTGGTTTTGATCACCTGTCCTAGACCAGCAGGCCCCAAGGTGATATGACTGTAGTGATACGAGCGACAACTTTTACTTTGTTTTCTTCCTTTTGGACCACCTTTAAAAAGAGGAGTCTCATTCATAGTAACATTTCTACATGGTAGTCCTGACTTCTTTAGATGGACTGAATGTACGCAGCCATGAGGAAGGAGCAATTTGTAGCAAGAGAAGCCTTGGTAATTCTTTTAGGTCTGCTTCCCAGGACACATACTGTGATTGCTTCACCTTGGCTTTCCAGCATGGGTAAAGCATGTTATGGTGGTAGTCTGCATAATTTGTTCCTAAAACTTGTTTTGAGTGCCTGAGGATGCAGCTGGATGTCTAGGATTTACCAAAGCATATTAAGGAATTGAAATGAAAGGAACTGAGAGTGAGACACTCAAACCAACATCTGTGGTTTTCAATGTGAGATGAGGGGTCTATCTGGCTACTTGTCGTGGTGTATGATTAGCCACAACAGGCTCTTCCTGTGAGATGTTTTGAGTATGGCTGTGATTGGTTAAGCACTAGCTGCCTGCCTTTTTAAAATGCCTAAACTCTGGAAGTCAAAACAAGAGGCCACTGTTGCTCAGGATCTCAGTGCTGGAGATCCTTACAAGCAATAATGTGTCTAGGAGTTCTATTTCCAAAATCTGGTCTAGTGAGCAGGATTATGTGAAGCAGCTACTGCAAAAAGGATACATTTTGATTCTTCATCTGCCAGAAGAAAATGCATTTTTCTTTCCTCAAAGGACCACAAATTTTTGAATTACAGTAAAAAAATCTTTCAGCCTTTAGATTCTGAGACCTTGAAATAATGAAATGGGACTATACATACAAAATGCATCCACATTTCCTACTTCATTTTGCTTAGCAACAAAATGAAAACCACTTCTGAATATAAGGCCACTGGAATTTGGATGCGCTTCTTAAAATTGCTGGTTTAGCAACTGATTCTGAGATCAAATGTGTTTTGAAATGCTCAGTTCGGCACTGGTCACTGCATTGCAACCCAGACACTTCTTTAATCTTACTCAGTTCATCATTGCCTTGTTTGAAGACTGCAATTTCAGTAGGTTTTCAGAGAAAAAGAAGACAGCAGCTAACTACAGAACACAGCAAACTGTAAAACATCCTGCTGTGTTCACTTTTCCATTGCCCTAGCAATTGTTTCTTCTCTCGCCCTGTGAGTTACAGCTTTAGTAAAGCATTGCCAGGTTCAAGTCAGGAGGCCTCTGCTGGCACTGCAGAATGACAGTTCTTATCTGTTTTCTATAGCCTGACATTTACAGTAAGGCCTGGAAGGTTTGGTTTGTCAAAAGGGAGCTGCAATATAAAATGTTGAAATATGTAAAGAGAGCAGAGCAGAGAGCCCGTGCCACGTTAAATGTTACCAAAGCAATTTCTAGGAGACTAATTATTCACAATAGATAACTAAACTGTAAATCTCTATTACAAGTGGGGGATTGAATGTGAGTTTCCTTGGAAAACAGTTCTGAAGTCTGCTCCTTTAATAGCTAATGCATAAGGAAAATGGTAGATGTGACAGAGGCTTCGGAAGACAAGAGGTCAAAGGATGAATGGACAATAACTCCTGGATTCATTCCCTCTGCAAGTCCTAAAAAGACATATTTGCATTATAAAATGCCTGATAGGTTTTTTTTAATAATCTGATATTGAAAGCATTCTGATGCAATAATTCTTTATGACTATTGATAACTAGAGAAAGGATGAAAGGACAGACATCCCAAGAGGGCTTTCTATATATGCTTAGGGGTTGCTCAGCTGGATTTTGAAAGAACAGTGATAATCAGGTACTCCCTAAAATTTCAAGTCCTGCCTTTTGGGTGCAAAGTCCCATCTAGGATAGCAATTGCACTTGATAATATCCCTGTGAAATCCTGTGACCTATTACCTGAAATAGCACATGTCCTGAGGCAGTATTTGTTCCTGTCCTTTCTATTATGGGGCATTTTGTGAGATGAGAGGAAAAGTAGTGGACAGTGCCTGTGACGAGAGGCTTTCTGAAATATTCCTCTATGGTAGTCCATACAACATTTCTTGTTTCTGTTCTCTAAATGCTACTAGCTTTATGGATCCGTTTGGATGTTTTTATTTATGACTAAGTAGCTTTTAAGAAGTAGACAATGCATTGTGGCAGAAACTGTAGGTCTGACTATACTTTTCCTATTATTACCTGTGCTCTGCCTCTTTATTATTGCCTCTGCAATAAATTACATTTGCCCTCTAAGTACATGGAGACTTGCCAACACAAGACAACTGCTATGCAAGTGAAAGTGTATTCTTAAGTAATAGAGATGTAACTATACCACAGGTTGTGTGAACTCTTCTTTCTGGATTGAAGGGTATCATCCAGCTCATTACTACAGCATACCTAAAGGAGCTCTTGCCTCTTTATGGAAGAGTTAAAAGGTGAAGTTATTCAGAGATTATCAGGAAAGTACTTTCCTTCTTGGTATCTGTCTGCAGTTGTAAGAGGAAATAAATGGAATAAGGTTGTCTCTGGAAAGCATATGCTAATAAATAGGGCTCCAAATCTTGGAGTTGTTGGGGATTAATGAGGAATGTTTATGTCCCAAGTAATTGCATTAGACATGACTTAAATGTAGGCATGATGAAGGAGAGATGGATTTCTTTTCTTCTACTTACAAAGGATATGTGAATTTTTAAGATCTTGAGGTATTACAGAAAGTTTGCAAATTCCATTGTTCCTTGTCATAAACATTAAAATGTTCTTTTTGGTTTTTTTCTATTGATAGCCAGCAGTGATCTGTATGACTGCAAGGAAACAAACCCAGTACTTTTGACTAGGCAGTGACCATGGTGACACTCTGTATTATGATGGTGGAGGGTCTTGTTACCTGCAAATGCATTTGCCTAATTGATGAATTCTATGGCCTTTAAGCAATAGACCACCAATTCCTGTTGCCTGGCAGTGGGATTAATCTGTGCCTCAGGACTTCATAGGTTTGGAGTATTTTCAAGTACTCTGCTCTGACAGGCAGGATGATTCTCTCTGTGCTACTGCTGAGTATTTTGGACATAACTGTAGCAGGCTGGTCATAGCTAATGTGCATGAACTCTGTGCAGAAGAGCCTTTTGCCCTGTCATAGAAAGCACTGAGTGATGAAGTGCATGCATCAGACAGTCACTGCACTTGCACAACAAAGTGGATATTTCTGGAGCTGGCTTGTTTATTATGCACCTCTCGTTATGACTGGTGAATCCTAACACATCAAATTTATTTGCTTCACTGTGCATCTAAACTAGGACTATTCATGCCCACAGAGTCACGGACACAAATACAATAATTCTTGTCCAGGGGAAGTATTTCTTGTCTGTCTTGTATCTATACCTAGAGAACAGCCAGTGGATTGTTATGTCAAGGAATGAACTATGAAGGAATTGCAGAGAGGAAATGAGGACTGTTTTAGAAGTGAAGTAATTCTGTGCACAGAAATGCTCCTAATTATTAAGCTGTTGGCACTCTCATACTGCAGACGATTGTCGAGTTAATTCTAGGAAATCTCTGTTCTGGTGAGTCTTTAGATCAGCCTCACAATTTTAATATCTATATTTAGCAAGTTTGCTTAGACTTTATCTGCTGCAAAACTACTATTGATATCTGTCATGTATGAGCAGTAATGACTGGTAAGCGTGTGTTTAATTCCTTCTGTGCATTAAATTTGTATTAATTTTCATTTAAAAGAGTGGCAGTGAAATTGTACAGGAGAGCATAGTAATAACGAGTACAGCAAAATCAGTACAAAAACAGTACAAAAGCAGAGATAAAATTTCTTGAGTTTGAGTAAGACATGATTTTCCATACAATGGTGCAGTTCCATCAGAGTTGCAGGACAAGGCAGTGCTTCATAGGTAGTCTACAACAGGTGGTTGCTACACCAATAAAATATGAAGAGAGGCATGTAACAGAGAACAGATAAGCCTAGAGTCTGAGAAAGGGACAGTGAAACAGAGGATTAAAGGTCTGACCTTCTTATAATAGTCTCCAGTGTTTTTGTCTGAGTAAACGTAGAGATTCTCTTCCATCCTGGTGCAGCTGTTGTCTCTGAAGTTTCCAGAGATGCTGGGGCTTCACAGAATCTCAGAATCTGCTGTGTTGGAAGGGACCCACAAGGATCGTGGAGTCCAACTCCTGGCCCTGCACAGAACACAACAGTCACATCACGTGCTTTAGAGAGTTGTCCAAACACTTGAACTCTGCCAGGCTGGTGCTGGGATGACTTCCTTGGGGAGCCTGTTCCGGTGCCCAGCCACCCTCTGGGTGAAGAACCTTTTCCCAATATCCAACCTAAACCTCCTCTGGCACAACTTAGGCAGTTCCCCTGGGTCTTGTAGCTGGGCGCCACAGGGGAAAAATCAATTTCTGCCCCTCTGCTGCCCCCTTCTGACAGTGCAGAGGCCAGAGGCACAAGAGGGCATAGTTGCAGAGTTTCCAGTTGTAAGAAGTGTCTTTCCACTAGGGGACACAGAGAAGAGGTAAGGATCTCATCGTTGACCACTTGGGAAATCTTACTCAGCCAGTCATTCATATCTTGATCTGTGTTATTTCTCCGATCTGTGTTGCTCCATTTGGGAGTCAAATTCAACTTCACTATTAAAGGATTCATATATAATATTTTACAACGAGGAACTGGTACTTGATGAGGAGGATGAAAATGGGGATTCTTAGCTAACCATTTTTCTATTATCTTATGGCTGTTGAGGCCAGACAAAAGTGATGTTTTGACTGCCCTAATATACAGTGGATTTTATCCCATAAAGGTGAATGCAGTAAGAATTCTGGATACATTGAAGTCTACAGAACCTGAAAAAAATTTTCCAAAATAAATTGTGAATATGAATATTTCCAGGAATATGTAGGTGTAATGCCTTTTTTTCTTCGCTTTATGTTTTTTAGAGATTTATAGTTTATAATTTATAATTTAATTTAAGCAGCTCTCTTGCACAGATGATTTTCAAGTGCAAACTGTTTTGTTTGAGAGCTTTGGACTAACTCAATTTTTGACCTTTGATATAAAACTGGTTTCTTTTCACTCACTGGACTTGATTCTATGAGAACTGCTGCAGTTTGATTATCATGTAACTCTTATTAAGCAAGCGTTCAAGAAACTGGTGCATCTTCTGTTTAACAAAGTGTATTTTTTGGAAGATTTTGCAAAAGCGAAGGTGCCTGGTAGTGCCTCTGGTTTTTTTGTTTGTTTGTTTTATTTGTGGCAATCTTTGCATTGAGTAACGCTTGTATGAACCCTATCTGTACTATCCTTATTTTTGGTGAGGAGCCCTCAGTCAATGTATTTGTTTGGCACGGCCTGGTTTTGGGTAGCAGGGGGACCACAAAGATGGCTGCTGTGAGAAGCTGCTGGAAGCTTCCCACCATGTCCAGCAGAGCCAGTGGCTGATGGCTCTGAAGATGGACATGCTGCTGGCCAGAACTGGGCCAATGAGAGAGGTTGGTGACGCCTCTGTGATGACATATTTAAGAAGAAAATCAAAACAAAGTCAGGGG
>VZRQ01003526.1:672455-711780 GCA_013397975.1 Machaerirhynchus nigripectus | reverse complement strand
GTTTGGCTGCTGCTCATGAGAGTGGACCCACGCCGGGAAGTTTGTGGAGAACTGTCTCCCGTGGGAGGGACCCCACGGCCTCACAGGGAAGGACTCTTATCCTGGAGCAGCGGAAGAAAATCCTGGTGATGGACGGACCAAACCACCCCTGCCCTGCCTCCCTGTGTTGTCGGTGGGAAGGAGGGAGGCCCGGGAGGGGGGGGGGAAAGGTGTTTTAGGGGCTTCTTATACTTCTCATTACCGTCCTCTGATTCTATTAGTAATAAATTTCACTTAGCAACCAAGGCTGAGCCCATTTTGCCCTTGAAATATTTCTCCTGCTCTCCTTATCTCACTCATGAACCCTCCGTTAACCCTTTCCTCTTTTCCCTCCTTTTGCCCAGGTGTGGCAGGGGAGGGTGAGAGAGCGACTCTGGTGGGTGCCTGGCGTTGGGCCAGTGTCAAACCACGACAGTCAAGCACCAAGTCCCAGATGTGAGAAGGTGTTCAACGGGCTGTGGATGAAAAAACATTTCCAGTGATTTTCCTTGCTTTCCTTCTAGGCACTCATTCAAGAGCCTGTCAGTAATTTGCTCAACTGTCCACACATGCAAGGATAGAAAAATGAAATTTTCTCAGAGCTCTTTAAATCAACAGTTACTTCCCTGTACAAAATGTCACAGAACAGCGAAATTAACCTTCTTAGAAAGCTGTCTTCTAGTCATAGAGTTGTGGTGGAGTCAACTCACTCCAGAAATGCCAATCAACCTGCACCATGGAGGTGGAGCCACTGAGGTACTACTGAATTCCTTCTGGTATTAAATACCAACATCAATATGAAATTTTCCTAAAGAGGTGCTTCCTCTTCTTCCTCCAGAAGAGGCTGTAAACCACTCTGATGTCTTTTGAGACCAGCACCTAACAACATGTTTTGGATATGTCCTTCTATTACAGTGAGTTATTAAAATGTAGGATTATAAATTGTTCTGCTAGACATTATTGTCCATATTGAATGATTTCTTTATACTTCAGAAAAGAAAACTAATGCACGATTGCCACTGCTATCTTTTGCGCAAACCCTCAGCTACAGCAAATAAGTCTGTTTTGCTGCAGAATTACGTATTTCGGTGGATGGTTAAAGTTCATTCATCTTAACATACTTATTATATAAACATACAGAATGGCTGAAAAAGAGGGAAGAGCATTCTGGGTTGCATTTTTTTTTCTTTATTTATGCTCGTACTCTATTTTTTAGTATATTTAGTTGCAGAAACAGTAACATACTTTTAAAAATAAACTTTGCCTGGCACTAGGAGGAAAGGGCAGAAGATTTTGACAAGGCATTTACATTTTTTTTTCCAAAAAATGACTCAGTAGTTTGCATTTGCTAGGAAGAAATTGTTGGGTTTTTTTTCTAAATAAGCCATCACATTCAAAGTTGATTTGTTCCAAGGAAAGGAGCTGAAATTAGTTACTGACATGCAATAACTCATTTCTTATTTTACCAACAGTAATTAAATTGCCTGGAACTGTTGTCATTTAACAGCTTATTAATTGACTAATGTGCATTACTTGCATGCAGGCTATAGGTAAAATCCAAGGATTAGGAAAGGAAGAAAGAAGGAGAAGAAAAACCTCACTGCTTTTTGTGTGACCATCATAGATGAATGATTAATTTATTTCTTAACGGAGTTTCATTTTTGCAAACACTAATAGGTTAGATTTTAAATATGCAATTTCATCAGCACTAGTCCTAAAGAAGAAAATGGAAGTCAACTATTAACTCTTCGGAGAGGAGAAAAATGAGTAATTGGTTCTGCTTTCTTTTAACTGAATGAAGGTTATATAGCTCTTTCTCCCTTAAAAATCAGTGATTTGTGCTTGGTTCGGTATTTACACTATACAATTACTTCTTCTAATCCTATGATTGGCCAAATATGCTGAAAATTTCCTCCTTTTGTTTCACCAACATGGAAAGAAACTGTGTCACAGGCATCAGGGAGTCTCAGCCTAATAGAACTACACACAAAAGTGGTTATAGGCAAGTTCAGCAGCTTTGATTGTGTCCAGTCAAATATGATACATTCCAGTGCTGCATTAGTGGCCTATGTGGGGAAAAAAAAATCAATGAGGTCAACATCTAGGTCCCAGCTGAGAATAATCCATTTCATAAAAATAAACTGAAAAGTTCTCAGTCATCCCAGTAAACTCTAATTTATAGTGTTGGAGGCTCCTAACAGAGCCTGTGACTGTATGAATAGACAGGGAAACATAGGTCAAGTTTTTAAAGGGAGAAATGTGAGATGGGATTTTCTGAATTACCTAACCATCAAGAGACCTATAACAATAGTGTCCTTCTATGAAGCTGGAAATCATCAATTAGAAGACGTGAGGAGGGAAATGAGTGAGATATGTGAGCTGCCTAAATGTGAAAGCAGCATGGAAATTCAGTCCAATGAAGTCGCAGTTGAAAGAAAATATGAAAGTCATCATACAGGGCTTCTCAGAGGATGGGGAATGGAATAGCTCCAGGACACAAGGCTGAAGAGACCATCCATACCACTCAGTTTATACACCATGGCTGGGAGTTGTTCATCCAAATACGGGAATCAGTAGTGCCCATATCTTCATCTGCTTGGCCTTGCAGGTCTGTGATAAAAATCAGGTGATTCTTAGTACTGTTTTTCCTCTTTTAAGGCACAGAAGGTGAATTGTAAGCACTCTGCAAGTGCTTACTTTTCTGCAGTGAGTAGAAAGGGAGTCTATACCGACAGATGGGATGTAGAGATCTCCCTTGCAGATCTGTGAAGTGGGAGACTATTCCCATACGGAAGTGCTTGCCTGTCCTATCTGGGGACTTTGCCAAGTACTTGGTTCTTAAATGTCACTGAACCTGCACCAGGCCCAAAGTATGGTGGTGGTTTTGGGGTCACCATCATTCCTGTTGTTCAAAAGCAGCCCACAGGTAAAGTGGAGCCTTTGGATTTCTGTGATCGTGGGTGCAGAGAGAAGGAAAAAAACTGAGTGTGCAGTCAGACTCCCAGGAATTCGTTAGGCTGTCTTTCAAAGTGCAACTTCATGTAAGTCCATAACATGCTTGTTTTTATTTCAATAAAACAGTAATTTTGACAATAACTAAGTATGTCTGGCAGAATAGATGGGAAGGCTATGAAACTATTAATAACATTTGGACACCTCCTGCACTCTTTTAATGCATCACAAGTTAGCACAGTATTGATTCAGTATCAAAGTTCTGAGAAACAAGCCTCTTACCAATATCTAGGATCCGATGTTGTAATTGAACTAGAAAATGTTAGATTTCCAGCATTACTGCTGAGAGTTCTTCCCAATAAATGTGTGTTTTCCACTGGGGCTGAAATCACTGCAAGTGTTAGTTTTAATTTTTTTCCTTTTTGTGTTTTTCTTATCATACAGGTTCTCTTTCTCCCCTCTCTGTGGAAAAAAAAACCATAATGGGGCCAACTCTTGCATTTTACTACCTTGACTTGTGACAACATCTTTTCAGATACTTGGGTTAGAAAGGTAATTAAATCTTTTTCAGAAGGATTAAACTTTGAAGAAAGGAAAATGGGTGGACTGAGAAAATAATTTGTAGGGAAAGAGACCCAGTAGGAACCATGGGCAGAAAGAGCCTTTGTCAGTGTGTGAGGAAAGAGGAGAAAGAACAGAAAGAAAAAGAGAGTCATTGTTATGACACTGAAGCACAAGGAAGAAATAAGACTTACTACTTAAAGGAGAAATGAAATAGTGTGACGGAAGGAAGTGAGAAGAATGGCTGTGTATTTGAGTGGGTGCTGGTATATCCAAAACAGATGGTACAGCAGTTTCCATTAGACATGCCTCCTCATTTTAAGATTTCCCTCAGATTTGCATATTCCTTTTATCCATCATCTTACATCTACAGCTATAAACCTCCAGAGTTTGTCAGTAAAACTGAAGAAACGCAGAATACACCTTTTTCATTTCCAAAGCTCATTTTGATTTTCCTTCTTAGGTTTAGGATCACATTGGTCTAGTTTCTTTCAGGAAGCAAGATTGTGAAGGGAAGCCAAAAGGTTGATTTTTTTGTTTTATATCCTTGTCTTTGTTAGATGCTAGTGGTTGTTAATTTATGCAGTTCACTTGCACCTGCAGAATAGTGTCATTCTTTCTTTCCTGGTAGGTGGCCTCAGGTACAACGTCCTGCAAGGTAAAAGCACACTGTTATTAGCAGAAGACACAGCTATGTAGAAGGGGTAAGAGGAGGGAACTGAAGAGTTAGGAATGTCACTGCCACTGCAGTAGCACCCTTTTGTCAACTTACATCAGTAGATTTATCCAAAGGATGTCAAAACTACATTTTTTCTTCTAGTCTGTGAACTAACCAATGCTGGGCATGGTATGGAAGCATTTGGCTCCCTGATGGCTTTTCAAAGTGCCTGGGTTTTCCTTATCTGAAGCTATGCTGCTTTTGGTGAGAGTGTGTTCTGTGTGAGAAATGTGGAGTGCAGAAAATCTTATTTATGGTAGGAAGCCAACAGTTCTTCCTTATCCCTACGTGGTTCATCACATACTTAGTTAATGCCAGTTGGCTGAAAAGACACAGCTATAAATAACTTGCTGGTTCCATGTATTTTGTTCGTCAATTGTTTTTCCGTAGCTAATTATGTATAACAAAAATGTTAATTTTAGATAGCCTAGAAGTTATTTATCCTTTTTCTTATTCATCCTAGATGGCTCCTAATCAAAAAGAAAATATGCCAGCAAAAGTGGCAAAATCGGAACCTGTAAGTACCTGTGATCTGTTTTGGAATAAATGTTTAGCATTTAAAGTGGAAGTGACACTGACTTGACATCATTGCATCACACACATCAAAATTTAAAAATATGAAGAACTTCTGAACTGCCTTTGATTTCTAAACAAGTACTGTCCAAAAAACGTTTAATCTTTCTAACTGATGAGGCTGTAGAAATAAAAAGGAATTTCAGTGGTTCAAGTCCGATAATGTTTTGTTCTGGACCAAATGTATCAAAAAGATACAGAAATTATGAATTGTCTGGATCAAAAGTAGTTCCCAAAGCCATCTGGCAAATCATCAGGCTCTGTGGTTCTTCATAATGCTGTAATCTACTGTCTCATTAGAGTAGCTGACAAACCTCATTGAAAAGTACTGCAAATCTGTATGTCTCTCAGCTGTAGAAGCACAAGGGCAAGCACAGACAAATCCTTCAGGAAGATACCGTAGAAAGAATGCCAACCTCCTGAGAAAAACATTAAAATAAGATCTATGTTTCAGTGGCTACCGGTAATGTCACAGAAATTTATGCTAAAACTTACTTCTCATACTGGTGTATGCCCTTTTCCACTATCATACCAGTTGGCTTGACTATCTGTGCATCCCCATTCAAGACTGAAACAGGTTTTAGATAAATGGAGGAACATAATCTGAAATTTCCCATTCACAGATCTGAATGTCTTGCTTTTTCAACTGCAGAAAAGCTATTCTAAAATACTTTTGGAACTTTACATTACATTTGTCCAAATAGCATTAATTAATTGACACTGCCACTGCTTGCTTCTAGTTTCTCATCTATTTACGAGACGTAATGCCAGTACACTTGCAGTGTTCTGGTGGAAGTACCTGTGCATGAGAATTTATACTTGTAGCTGTTGGTCCTGTGGTGGTGACATAGTTCTTTGTGTCCCTAACATCATTATTTATAATGTAATAAATTATAAATAATAATTTACAATAACAGACATGAGTTTGCATGTGCCATTATTGCTGGGACAGGACTCCTGTCATTTCAGGAATGGTCTGGTGTGTTGTTCCTCTTCAGACTGAGGGGCTGTATGTTATTTAGTGCAGAAGTTTCTGGTTGCCACTGTGTGAAACTCACATGTTCACAAACCAACAAAGGAAAGAGAGCACATAACATGGGATTCAGAAATATATTCATGATGATTTAGTTTAATTTCAGTTACTATACCCCTAAAGCTCCATTAAAACCTAAAATGAATGCTATTTCCTCCTAAGAGCAGAGAACAAACTGCTAACTTTTGCCAAGATGAGAGCTATTATGGTGCACAACATGAATGCACATAAATTACAAGGTTTATATTTGCTGTTTTGCCTAATGTTAACTTTGACTGGCATGTCAAATTAAAAGCAAGAGGGAAAGAAAAGGAAAAACCTGCATCAGATTAAGAAACAGGCAAAGAAGTGTAATTTCTAACTACAAAACACAAGACCTTCACACTTCAAACAATCCAAACAGGTTTTCTTTTAATGATTAGGTTTCACTTTTTTCCCCTTTATACCAGGGATGCATAGAGAACTACAGTAGTATTTGGAAATAATTCAGTAAGCCGGGTATCTCCTTTTTTCACAACTCCAGTAACACTGGGGATGTTTCAGGTTTCCCACTGTTAATGTTTGGTGCAAGGAATACAGTAAAATTAAAGTAGGTTGAAAATTCCTAATTGAAACCAATGTAAAACATCAAAGAAAATTTTATATCTCAGGACATGACTCTGAAACTGTCCTGAACACTCTTTTAATGGCACTTGCAGCCTTTTGCAGGTAAACAAATAGGAAGTTGCTTTCCATTAAGGAAGACAGATGCTGCAGAGAGTCTGCGTCTCCCCAGAGCAGCTGCTCTAGCTAAGATCCAAATAGGTCATTTAAGCCCTGATCCCAGAATGAGAGCTATTGGGTCAAAATGTGCCTATCCAGGGACTAAGTCTTGACCTGATAAAAGTAAAAACTGGGATTTTTATATATAATTAAAGCATATTTTCAGAACATTAATATTTCAGAAGAATATTTTTCCTTCCTCACGCTTTATATTTGATACAAAGAGCTTCAACTTTTGCTCATTTTAAGTCAGCTGATTTTTGCTCCCACAGTTCAGCTCTTTTTTCATTCAGATAGTTTAATTTACCCACTCTTTTATACACAGAGCTACTGTGTTTATGGATAGTGATATGTTTTTCTATATGTCAAATGAGCTTTTAAAAAGTATTATACTCCGCAGGCATGCAGGGGATGATGTTTAAACATAGCTTTCTCTTGCCTAGGCTTCCAGACGATTGAATTTTGAATCTCCTATGAGGTAAAAAAATTGATTATGGACCATTTTGGATAGGGTTTGGAACATAACTCTATAGCTATCTATTGATGTGCATTACCAGCAGCATCATAAAGCAACTGGATTCAGGATGTCTTTTTAAGGAGATTATTGTATGGGGAATGGCTAAACATTTCTAGCTTCCTGTTGAATATTTTGAGCAGGGAACGGTATTGCAGCAGATGTCTACTGGAATGTTATCTTTTCCCTCTTACAGAAGCTAAAAAACTCATCAACATGCAGTTGGAAAAGCAACAACTGGCCAAGAAGCAAGGGGCAGTCAGGGATGGATGGCAGAGACAGGCTGAAGGCTCAGCTTTCAGTGCTGGCAGTGAACTGGGGCAGCTGATGTGGGTGGTAAGGAGGGTGGAGAGACTGCCATTCCCACTGCTCTGCATTGCCTCACCCCACATGCCTTCTGTGCCTCTGAGACTTGCACCAAAGCTTTTGGCTACAGTGGCCAGCCCACAGTTAATGGCATCTCAGATGCCAACAGGAGTGAAAATATACTTTCTCCACACAGTGAGCTTTTTAAGATGTCTCAGAGTTATTCAGTATTGGACTTAAGAAAAGGTAGAGCAAAGTTGTAATTTTCCGTGTTTTCCTTCTCCTGCACTGTCACTTGTATTTTAACCCTTTTCCTACTGAAGAAAACGTGAATTTATTGTCCTTACATCTTCTGTCTTTCCCTTTTCATACTTAAAAGAATCAACTTTTAATGTTCTCCGTGAGTCTAAAACATTTCCCAAGTCTGTTAATTTCCTTACTGTATTATTTCCCATTACAAAGTCATCAGTCTCAATTCTATCACTGTTTTTGGCTTCCTCACTCTTTTTTTTTCTTTGCACTTTCAAGTTCAGTCTTTTATTGCTGAAAAATCCTAGTATTTTTGTTCCTCTTCTAAATCTGACTGCTTCCAAATCCCTAGGGTTCCAAGCCAATATGTTTGGTAATGACTTCATATGAAGGAAAAGGAAATGAAGCCAATTTGTGTTTTCCATTGTTGTGATAAATGCATATCTGAACTTTCAGCTGGTCTTGGCTTCAAAAAATAAAGTAGCCAACTTTCCTGGGTGACGCTGTGGTCTGAAGAACAAACATTGTCTTCTTTGTTTATTTTTTGCACTCAGGTGGCTTATCCTCCACATTTGAAAGGAAAATTAAGAGATACAGCCATAAAATAGGAACAGGTGATTGCTATAAACACGAAATTGGATTAAGGTCCAGGCATTTGAACAAAGATTAATGTCATCTTATAACAGGCACTGCATAAAATCCCACAAAGAAAAACCATGCCCCTAAAGAGACCACAGAGGTACGGATGACTAAAAAGCCTTTGAAATTATCACAAATTCCAGTTTTAAGGTAATCAACATTTTCTCTGGAAGACACCAAATTTTATCAGTGTTTTCTGTCAAGGGGTATTTTGTTCACATGCACTGTGTGGTAAACCCTCAGTAAAAGCTACCAGCATCCCTGAATTTTTATGTGATCTTTTTTTTCCTGGTGTCTCTTGGAGTGACTGTATTCTTCATAAGGGAGGTGATTGTAGAGCCTTTCCTAACTTCCTCCTTCTTCTTATCTTACCTTGGAGTTTAAAAAATGAGATCAGGTTTTGTTTTCTTAAGAATTCTTGTATATTTATACCCGTGCTAAGGAGAGCTCAACAGAACACATGTAACCACAAAACTGAAAAAAACCCCTCAAGCAAAACAACTAAACTTCAGCACCACCACCACCCTTAAGCAACTGTTCGTGGCCAAGTTTTCTGTACCAGGAGCTGCACAATCCACGGTGTGTAAAACTGCTCATCTGGACACGCTGGTTTTGGGGGCAGAACTCCCAGTGACCCCTTTAAAATCAGGGCAAATTTAGTGTTCATTGTGAGCTGCTGTAGCCCTGTGAGCAGTAGATGAGCTGACACAGAGCAGGGTCATGTATCTGCCTTGCAATTCAGCCACGCAAAAGTGACATTAACATAGATGTGCTTAAGTAATAGTATAATTCTGAGCAGTGTCCTCAGAGGATGAATTGTACTGAGAACCAGTATATTGATGCTAAATTGTGCACTAAATTGGAGGCTTAAAAATGAGTAAGCTAGTAAAAAAGATGTTAAGGTGAAAAGTGAGGAAATTAAAGTGTTGCAGCTCAGCATGGGGGCTACTTAAACATCCCATAAAATGAGTAATAAATGACTAACTCTAGGAGGAAAAAAAAAAAAAAAAAGGCAACTCTAAGAGTAGGATTGCAAATTAACAGGTATAGGTAAAGGCAAAATTCTGGAAAAGCTGAGCATGTCTGTAACGGAAGGGAAGATCTCAGCTTATGAAGAGGATTATAATTAATGGCAGGTAAATACGAGACAGAAATGTGCGGATACTAAAAGGCATTTTGCAAAGCAAATAGCCAAAAGCATATAAGCAAACAACAAAGAATTTGTTTAAATCTACAAAGTGCAGGAAGCCTACTGAGGCAGACAGAGCCAGAGTCAGCTAAAGGACAAAGCTCTAGGAGAGGGGGCAGAAGAGGAAACAGCTGTGTGGTAGCTCTCCTGGCTGCTTCTCCTGGCCATGTTCTTTCCTGGCCTGATGTCCCCTGCTCTGAGTACTTCTCTTTCTTGCCACAGGCCTTCTCAAGTAATTTTGAGTGTCTTTCTTTCCTATATTTCTTTGGTCTGTGGACTTCGCTCTATTACTGGTCACAGTCTTGTGTTTCTGACTGTGCCCTGGAGAAAGGGATATTTCCCCAGGATTATTTAAGTCTAGAAGCATTTTGAAAATGGAATGCCTATAAAATCCCAGACCCAAAAGATCCTTAGGGAATGTAATCTCTATAAATGTTTTGTCAACAGTTTCTTTTACCTCTTTTGTGGCTTATATTGCAATGATTGAAATGTGGGACCATATGGTATAACATAAGATATTAAAATGATAAAGAATACACAAAGCATCCTTGCAACAGCTTTGTGCATCTGCTTCGGCATCTTGGCTAAATTCCAATATGGGTTATTAGATTCCTAAATTCCCTACTCTTTAATTGTCTTTGTGATGATGTTGAATTGTTTCTGTTCTAGTGTCCTGTGCATCTGTGCCTCAGTTTCCCAGCTGTACTGTCCTCTGATTAAAGAGCCGATTTTGGATTAACCCTTGAGCCCAACTGTTAAGTCTTCCTGTACCAAAACAGTCCTTGAGAACAAATTAATGTTTTCAGCCATGCTTCTGGGTTGCTTGTATTCTGCTGGTGTCTTTGGAGGGCTGAAGTGGGTATTTCTCTCTCCTTTTCGAAGTGTCCTGAGCAGGGTACTAGAAGAGTAAGACACTTTGACAGAGTCCCACATCTTAAATAATATCTTGCTAGCACCTTATTCCTCACTAAGCACCCTTTTATATGGTGAACATCCACCAATTTTAGTATTGGGAAATATATAATCTGTGAAATTTGGAGGGGAAACTATTTTAAAATAATGTAAGTTTATACCGTGCAGCCTAATAGCTGTTAGCCTAGTTTGTTGTCTGAATATTTTGGGAGTGTTTGGTATTTAACAAGTAGAATGCTGTCTTTAAGTACTTCCTTTGCCTTAAGCTCTTAAGATATTATTCAGGCACTGAGAGTAATGGAAAATTACTGGTTAACAAAGAAACCTGATTTTTAGATGAGGTAACCACTTTATTGTGTAGGGTTTTATTCTATATTGCACTATATTTAACAATAGAGATAGATCTGGGGATGAATGAAGGGAAGTAGTTGGTTAGTAAAAATGATGATAGATTTCCTTATGTAGTCATGAAAAAGACATATAGAACCTTTTCCTTTGTACAGGAGAAAAAATAAGCTGTGGTTTTGAAATGTAGCTTAAGGGAATGGTTGGTAAACTAATGCTGGAAAAAAAGTTAAGAACATGTGCCAACAGTAACTGCCTATGTTTATTTTGCTTTTGGTTAAAAAGTCAGTTTAAATTGGAAAAGTAAAAATTTACGTAATCGGGGATTTTGATACTGAATGAAATGGAACCTACAGAATTCCCATGGGTTTTGAGAAAAGAGGAGATTTTTTTATTATAAAGCATGTGTTTTAATGGTTTGAAATAATAATAAGTCTAATAACGCCTATATATATGTGTGTGTGTCTGTATACACGATATCCAGGGAAGGTGAGGGTAGGAGGAGAAGAACTTCCAATAACTTGGTAGTCATATAAAAACAAACATTAATCAGAGTGGGTCAGAATTTCACAACAGGAAGTGTAGAGAGCAAATCATGCTCTGTGTTCACCATTCGAGTAACCACACTGTGCTGTGGGGAGTCCTGGGGGCAAAGGATCTTCCCACCCAGATGTTCCACAGCTGCAGTAGGGCAGGCAGAATAGGCTGCTTCATTGAGGAAAGCATGGTTGTGTGGGGAAAGTGTTTGGCTGAGATCTGCAAAACTGTGGAAGGGAAACGCTCAGGTTGGTTAACCATCACTCAAACCAAGGTGAACTGGAAATTTCCAGGCTTATTATTTTTATTATTATTTTATTATAATAATTTTTTTTATTCTGTTGTGGGGAAAAGAAATCAGGGCTGTAACATGACTGAGGCAAGTCAGGAGATAATGTGCCTAACCAGTATTTTAACTCACTCCTTGTCCAGAGATGGTAGTATTATCCCAAGTATATAATTTTTTTCCTAAACAGACACAGCTTACTATAAAGCTGGAGGCCAGACATCACATTTCTATTTGTATCTGACTCTCCCCTGAATTTAGGAATGCTTGGAAATAGGTCACTGTTCCATCAGAGAATCATATCAGAGAAAATACTTAGTTGTGCATGCGGTATGTACTTCTAATGGAAATGTTTACCTAATGCACATTATGTTGTGCTATAGGGTAGTTCTGTCTTTCCTCTTCCTTATCTCCTGTGTTACCGCTAATGTAGACCAGACACTGATCACCCATGCCAGAAATGTATCTTCCTAGTTTATACAAACCACATTAGTGTAACAAAGCTCCAAATAACTCCTGCTAAAAGAAAAAAAAAACAAACCAAAAACATTTATGGGAAGCATTTTATTTCCTTGACTTCTATTTCTCATGCATTGATGATTATAACTGTTAAAAATCCATTGCAGTATTTCTTCTGTGTATTAAATTTATGGGCTTGAAATTCCTCATAGCGGTGATCAGTTCTGAGCTCTAGGAAACCTTGATGGAGGGGAGAAAAAAAATTGTAGTGAAAATGTGGGTGATGGAGGAAATAGGTGGCAGAATAGTATCGTAGAGAAGAAAACACAGGCTATCAGAATTATGTTTCTAGTTTGGGCATGGACCTTGTGTTTCATCTCTTGTGCTGCTTTTTGGTATGCCTGTCTTGCCCATGTAGATGCAAATTTGTTGTCTCCTACACAGTGTGGACCACGGGCTCAGCCTTGTGGGAGCAGCTGAGGCAGTGATACTTGGGTCTGCTCCAACAGACGTTGTCAAATCACGCCTCTCTGTTCACAACAAGTACATCCCATGCTCAGTGATGCCAGACCCTGGGAAAACCGTGGTAGTTCTAAGGCTTGTCTCAGGCAGCCTACAAGTCTGTGATGAATCAGTGAGGCCTCAGAAGCCTTCAGGTTAGGGTTGGACTATCCAAGATGCAATGCATCTTGCAGGTCATCATCCAATGGCTGTCATTTATCCTCAGTCCTATTGGGCCACGGATCCTCAGTGTCTCAGAAACTCAAACTGCTTCCACTCAAGTCAAGAGGGTTGGCTGTGATGCAAATTAAACACTTCAAAGCATTTTGCATGCTTCTTACTGCCTGCTCACTTTGTTCACTAGCTCTTTCACACCATAGCAGCCAGTGAACTTTTCCAAATTAAGACCTTCCTTCCCCTTTTCTTCCCCCTCCCCCTCTTACAGTTTTCATGATATACTATGGCTAAGCACAGCCAGGACGAAGAAGACTGTGGATCAAACCCTGCAGAAGGATATCCAAGAGACTGTGCACCATGTAAGAAACAGCCTTGGCTTTTGACATTTTCTGGCATATTATGTGATCCATGTGTAACACCAAAAAAATTGAATGTTGAGGAGATTTACCTGTCATTTTCTAGCTCACAATCTATGGGCACTGTAACTAAGAATATGAGGATCCTTGTGGGAACCCAGAGCCATATGGTCAAATATTCAAAAATAAACACAGTTTTGTCAATGCTGCTAATGCTTTTCTGCAGATCTCAAAACCATTTTTCAGCCTTATACTGAAAAAAAAAGTTCTGATAATTTATGTTACCCAGATGTTTTAAAATTCAATAGCCTTCACTACCCATAAATGTAATAGCATTAAACACCTGCTGGCTCAGAGAAGCAGTTCTTGCCAAAAAGAAAAGCAGGAGCAGAGAGATACACTACTAATGTGCTCTCTTCCTTACTGTCAGAGCTCAGGCTCTGAGCTGGAGCCCAGCACAGCATTACCCCATGCAGAGAAAGTTTTTCTGCCTCTGTGCTTCAGAGCAGAGGACTCATAACAATTCTAGCCTGCCAAATAATAATAATAAAAAAAAAATAGGGGAAAAGAAAAGTAAGTTTGGAAAGTTTGGAAGGAGACTTCCTGAAACTCAAAAACAGGCTGATTATTGAATCTTTGTGGAGAAATCTATAATGAAACATCAAACCCTGGGGGCTCTTGGCAGTGGGAAAGGGGCACAGGTCTGTGACAGTCAGTGGCACTTACATCAGCCTGGGAGCTGCACCTGGAATGTCAGAGGAATGTGACAGGTCTGACCACAACAAACAGCTATTGTGGTGGTGGATAAGCTTCAAAGGACAGGTTTTAAAATCTGTGGAGAATCTCATGAAGGGAAGGCTGAAGGGAAAAGGGAAATGCTTGAGCAATTGAATGAGGTGGGAAGTCATTTAAGAGTACAGTTTTGGAAGGAACACCAATGCACAATGAGCAGAGGGAGATTTAACAGGCTTGGCTGAATGTAGCACATAGAAGTCTTCAGTAACGTCATTGCAAATGTAATCTTCAGCATAGTATCACTAGGTTTACAAGCCTTTTATTTCTTTATTAATGAGCATGTAAATGGATTTTTATTTATAGAATAGTTGCTGAAAAGGAAGAGCATAATGATTCAGAGAGAGGTGAGTGTTACCAGATTGCTGTGGGTGAGTTGGTAATAAAGAAATGGAGGAGAAGGAGTCTGCTATCCATGATGGACTTTGGAGGCTGGCAGCAGGGAAGTGGAGCAAATTTTCAGAAAAATTTTTGTAGGTGTACCTGTGGTATTTTGGAGGAATTGCCTAGCAATCAGGCCATGTTAGCAAGATGGCATTAGTAAAGAAATGGAATGGAAATGTTTAAAGTTGGAGATCTGACAGAACAACCAATCATCTCGTGTTTGACTTCCATGAGACTGTAACAGTCCAAAAGCTATGTGGTTCAGACACTGTGAGCAGCTCAGAGTGTGGACTATGAGCACCACCTTGTCCCAGCAGACAGCAGTGTATAGAGCCAAGTGACTGCTGGCTCATACCTCAGTCCTTGCAGAAGAGCTGAACTGAAGCAGTGCTGCTTTTAGGAGCAGCTGATTGACAAATCAGTGAGAACCACACACTTCAAAACAAGTAATTTGTGTGAATTAATTTTTCCAATGTAGCTTATGGTGGACCTGTCCTTGTATGTGGTATCTTAGTCTGATTTGTGAGAAGGAATAGTCTTGAGGCTTTTGTTCAAGAAACACCTCTAGGTAGAAGCTATAATAATAATGTTTCACAAATAGGAGGCAGTTTATGTTCTGCTCTTGGAGCAAACCAATAATGTACCTCTGACTCCAAAGGGAAATGTATTGTTAATGGAAAAATTGTCTTCATCCTCTCTTTCTATTTAAGGCAGTCTTTGCTGCCAGTTTATCATGAACACATAAAGGTCTAATGCAGTATGAATTAGGCTGAATAAAACTGAGAGAGCAGCAAGAACTCCAGATGTTCATTAGTGGAGTGGCTATTGTACGAGGCCACTGAGGAACTTCATCTCTTGTGTTCCCTCAAAGATTTCCAGTCATTAAATTATTTTCAAGGGACTCGTATCAGCAGATTCTGTTGTGTTTTATAAAACCTGTCCTTTTGAACACTGTGGGCTTAGTTTGCCACTGACATCGGAGAAACAGTTCCATTGCAGTTGCCCCCACTTACGTTAGTGCTGAATTCAGCCCTCTGCACTTGTGCATACATACTGCAAAGGCCACTCAGGTGCAATGACAGATGGGGTCTTAAAACTTTACTGCCCTGTGTCTAGAAACATAAGTAATAGTCAGTTTTGCATTGCTCTAACATTTTTTTTAAAGTTAATTGGATTTTTTGATTGTATTTCATTCTTACTTTTTAATGAAGTGTAGAAGGCACACTTACAGGGTTAGATTTTCAATTTATATAAAGAAAGGCTTTTTTTTTCTATAAACAAGGTGCATTTATGCCTGCTATTGCAGCGAGCTGCATTCTGCCACCTATTGTTGTGCCCTGTGCCGTAGAGGAATGCCTTATCTACCAAGAGAGAAACCCAATGTTGATCTTGTTCTGAATTTCAGAATAGCTTTAGTCATAGCTAAATAAGAGGCTGAACAATTATTTCTTTTTTTTCCATTTTGTTTTGTTCATTTGTGAGTGCATGTCATCATGACTGGGTGGGATGTTTATAATGTTTTTACTACCTCAAAAAGAGGAATGATCCTCTGGGTCACCCAAAGACCCCTACTTGTTCCCTTTGTCCAAGTCTATTTCACTTTTTCTCCTTCTGCACCGCCATCTCTTCTGTGCTTTAAAGTTTACCCTTATTTTTTGCATAATTTCTTACATTTTATTTGTACAAAGAAAAGGTCTTTTATTACTGTAAGAAACTTAGACAGTTTCTTACAGAGAACCAAGATGTGCTCTGTAGTCTTGATCATCAGAGCATTTAACTTTAAGGATATGAATAATAACATTAACCTTAGTACCAAGCATATGAAGGTGGATTAACTACTGTGAAAGTTGTCACACTGGTTGTAATTTTCTTTCCATTTTCAAAATTGCCATTTTCTGTTTAAAGTCAGTGAATCTGGTAATTGTAAAGCCATGGCACAAAAAAGTTTGTCTTCCTAGTTGAATATACGGTCCTCAAATACAGACTCTTCCAGAAATGGAAATAATTTGAATTTTATTCTCATTCCTTAAAAGCAATAGTTTCTCAAAGCAACTTTAAGTGTATATATATGCAGAGAGAGATATCCCTAGAAAAAAATACAGTATTTTCATACCTTTTCATGTCCAAATGAAACAATTCTATATATTGTTAGAGCTGTTCCTAAATACTCTTTTCTAAAACAAAGATCAGTCAGGTAGTGAGAGGACAGAACGATATTTTCGACTTCTGTGCCTTCATGAAGCTCCTGCCTTTGGCTTAAACTGAACAAAATACCACAAAATCATCCTGCCTTTGCTTTTTTAATCAAAAGACACACAGTTTCTTGCAAGATTGGTTTTTAGGAGCTATCCATGATGCTTTCTAATGTTTGTTTCAGATTGGTTTTTAACTCAGTCTAAAACTTGATCTTCTGTTACGAAAACCCCAACTGTTAATTTTTTTGTTCATTGTGTAAAAAATATGTAGTACAGAGGGCACAACCTTTCCTCAGTCTTTGTTGTCACAGGTGATGACACTGCCGTTTGAGGCTGAATCCAGTCCTTGATTACAATGAGAGCTGGGAGAATGTGCCTTTAGGGAGAAAAGGGCTTTGGATCTCAAAAGTTTTTGATTAGGCTTCTCTTTCATTGGGTTTATTAAAACCCAAGACTTTTCAGCTAAGATAGGAAGCCAGACAAAATACTTTGCACCATTTGCTTACGTGGTTTCACTCAAAACAATTGTACTAAAGCATATTTGTGTTGGTAGAAGAGTCAGCCATACAAGTGCCATTCCTGACAAATTCCTAGATCTTCAGGGCAGATCAATTCCGTACTTCTCATAGTGTAGTGAAATTACAGTCCTCACAACAAAAGGTATACCTATGAATGTATGAACATGAAGCTTAATCAATAACTGCATTATTGTAAATAATTTTCTAATTAAGTATATACATTTATGCTTATAAATAGATGGGAGCTTCGTGGAACTGGTCCCTGGTTTCAAGACTTGTGGCACTGTAACATAATTTAATGCTATGTACAATTCTCAAAATAGTTGCCACTTTTATGCTTTCACTTCATTTATTTTGCAACCTGAAAAACACGGATTATTTTCACATAACCCAATAGTAAGCCCATTTAATGCTGGGCCCATCGTTAAGCTTTTGGGCAGTGCCAGCTCCAAGTGGAATCCAAAGCCTCAGGTTAACTGTTTTCTCTGTGCAGTTCCTGGCAAAAGAAGGGCTCATACAAAGGGCAGATTAATAGCAAAAGGAAGGAGAGTTGCAGCCAACCAGGACAAAATTCTCAGTGTAGGATTCGTTTTAACTCCTATCACTTCTCAGAGCTGAGCTGTTGGTGTTGTCTCCACAGGACCCATGGACTGGCACTCTTTCCTGAGGGCAGGGGCCCAAAAGAGTTTCTCTGAGCTGGGTTAACTTTCATAGAGCATCGCCAGCAGGTAAAATGAACCTTTTGTAAATTAGCTTTATGACTAATGTACTCATCCAGGTACAAAGGCTCTGTAATCTACTATTCCCAAAGGAGGTCTGAAAGCACATCTCGCATGTGAATACCTTAAATCCCAGGCTGTGAGGGAAAAACAGCTTGACCATTCCGGTGGAGGAGTGGCATTGGACAGCAAACAGCAACTGGACAAAAATCAGGGGTCTGGCTCATAGATTATGTGTCTTATTTATCTTCTATGCTTTGTTTGCCAAACTGTAAATGGATGTCCTGTTCTTGATATCTGTTCTCAGAGCTGCTCACATGCATTACATTAAACTATAACCAAATAAATAGCAAAAATAATTTTAAGAGTGACACATACCTTGTTTCAGTGACTCCCCTGGGGTAAAATCTGGCAGGTCTCTTCAGAGTTTGAGGACACTGATAATCATCACTGACTTCAGAGGAAACCGTGGGCACTTTACACTTTCAGAACCAGAAAACTGTGTTTCATGTTGCCACAGTAAAGGTACAATACAGGCATATTTGGAAAAATACTTGGTCTAAGGAGCTGATGGTACTTAGTCCTTCCTGGTAGATTGGCAAGGTCTCCAAATAAAAGGATTTGGAATAAACAAGAGAAAGTTAGAGTATTTCCAGACTCAGTATCCCTAAGTAAAGGTCCTTGCTTTTTGAGGTACAGCCAAAACTTTAATGGCAAAAACCTGGAGAGATCACACACACTTTATCCAGTCCACAGGATTTCTGAAGCTGACAAAGTGAACATTTAGAAAGGATTATTTTTCCTCTTTTTTTTTATCATCTTGTTTGTCTGTTTGATTTATCCTCCTGTCCTCCTTACACTGTCTACACTTTAATCTGTTTCTGGTTTATGGGAACTATAAAAAGTCTTTTACACTGAGAGATTTACTTTATTTGAATGCAAATTAAAACTATTATCTTTCAGTTACAGGCCAAAGATTGCAAAATAATGCTTGTTGATATCTTGAAAAACTAATCTTCCCATCCCCCCACCCTGTAATGCCATGCAAATTGTTCAGTTAAAGTAGAAATGTACAGTTAATTTTTGCCAATCATTTATATGTTTATATGCTAATTTGCTGAAGTAGATAACAAGACATAGAGGAGTTAGATTAGAATGATATGAAACTACAATATACTTTGCTGCTGCTGACTCTATATAAACACAGTGTTAAGCTCAGCCTCCTCACGGTGGTTCCACTGAAACCAAAGCAGCCATGATAGTCTATGTCTGGTTGATATTCTTAAATTAGTACTTAGGAAAGGTGAAATGGAATTCACAGAAGGTCTACAAAGAGAGGGAGAAGAGGAAGAACTCATTACCTTTAGACAAATATGATAACACAAATGATATTTTGAAGCTAGACTAGGAAATAAAATGCATTTCCCACACACTGACCCAGCTCTCTCTGTCTGTGAGAAACTGTAGGTAGCACAATCAGGTCCTTTTGTAGGGCAGAGAACCAAATGACCCAGCAGCTGGGTATGCAGTGTGCTCGTGTAAGGGGAGTGTATGTTCATTCACACATTCAGAATTTAATGGAGGCTCAAGGCCATACCGGTAACTCTGGCTTGATTTAATTCATAAAGGCTGATCAGACCAATCAGTGATGGAAGAAAAGACATTCTTAAAGGTCAGACACCTCCAAATCACATCTCTTTTCTGTTTTACCAGTATTGTTATTAGCCGACATGGAACATTTTTGCAGCTGTGAGAGCAGCTCTCTTTAAGCAGTGAAAACCACTTTTGATTGCCAGCATTCCAGTTGTGGGTTTGGTGTTGTCTGCTTGCCAAGAGAGCGGTTAGGTCAGCTGAAGAAGGAAGAATTGTCACACTGATAACTGATAACACAACCAATATCCACTGCCTTATGTCTAAGAGATTTTGCTTCAGCTGAACCTCTTCATTTCTATTAAAGAATTAAAGTGTGACATTTCATAATCCTGAAATCCCTCCATAAGTTGGAGAAAAAACCACTACTGGTTGCTTTTCCAAAACTCTCAGTGGGTTGTCACAATATGAATCCTGGGATCTTCAGTTGTCACAGAACATGCCAGTTTCTGCAACATAAACATCAGTTCACAGTTTTGTCTGCATTTGGTAAATTCATTTGTGGGACATTAAGGTCATTGTTGAAGAATACAAATCAAAATCTTTGGAACAAATAGTGAAATTTCAGTCTCTGGTTTTCTTTTCTCCTGGTCCCAACCTGTTTTCCTTAAGTCAATCAAAAATACTTAAAGTGAAACTTTAATGTGCAACTTTCCTTTGCAGAAAAAAAGGAAATTAAAGCATAATGCAATTGTAGTTTCTCAATGCCTCTTGCAAGACAGGGAACTCTCTTTCAGGTAATTATTTCTTTCTTGTTGGAAGTTTTTTTGCTAAAAAAAGAAAATTTTTCATTACCAGAATTTACAGGAAAAGAAAGGTCAGTCTCACTGACAGTTTTAGGGAATTCTAGCAAGAAATTCAAACTTTCACTTGGAAATAATTTGCGTAGATTTAAAGTTTGTCTTAACTAAATTATTTGAAGATTAAATTACCTGAATTTATATTCAGTAGAAATGTTGAGCCTGAATTAATAAAAAATATTACAATTTGGAAGGAATCTTCTGCATGTGAACTGATTTACTCTCTGGAAAGAAAAAAATATAGGATGTATCCTGTAAAATTTCTCTTCAAAAAACTGAAGTTTTTAGACTGTTTCTGCTGGAGCTCTTCTTGATCACTGCTTTATACAAACTGACTTGATTCCTAAATAACTAGAATAGACAGGAAAGGGACCAGGGAATACAGATACAATCTTTAAATATTGTTTCTGCTAGTGCTATAAGAAGTGGCTTGGTTAATTTTGACTGCTATACTTTTATGCTCTGTTTTGAAATACTTTAATTTGAAGCTTTAACTGTGAAATAACAGGGCCATAGGATTTTCCCTTTTGGTTTTTACTGCTTCCAAAATTAAGTCATAGGGGTAAAGATCTTAAAATCCGGTGCCAGTGTGTGGCTTTACTAATAGTATCTATGTGATCGTGTCATTCCTGAGAAAGGCATGTTCCAAATAAAAAGGAAATGTCAACCTTGGGTAGTTTTTATTAAAACTCTTTTCTTCTTCTCTTCAGCTTAAGCTGGCCACTTCCTTTGTCTGGTTTATTTTTATTAGAAATGAGCAGATTCATTAACTGTGCAACTTGGTGGTCAGGCAGTGACTGGATATGTCCAATAATGGGTAATAGCTGTATTTTTCATTGGGAGACCAGTGTTTGCTTTGGAGATCGCCTGGGGAACAGATGTAATCTGAGACGGCACCATGTTTACCTCTTGTTTCACTGATATGCTGAGCATGTTTGAAACCAGTGAGAAAGAAAAACAAACATTTCAGAGGAAAGTACCTGCAAGCACTCCCTGTACCCCAGACTGTGTCCCTGGGCTCCAGCCAGAAAATGCAGTAGCAGGGCTGCACACATGCACGTGAAATGCAAGCACGCACATGCACAGGTACATATGTATTTCATGGTACAGTCATGCCCTGAGCCTGCCTTTCCAAGTGATCCCATCGGTCCCTTTTTTTGCTGTGAGGGTGACCAAGCACTGGCACAGGTTGCTCAGAGAGGCTCCATGCTTGGGGGTACTCAAAAGCAATTTGGATGTGGTCCTGGGGCACTAGCTCCAGATGGCCCTGCTTGAGCAGGTGGTTTGGGCTATGTGACCTCCAACCTCCACCAGTCTATGATTCTGTGATTTTATGTGTATCTAAACCATCTGATGAACTGCTTGGCAGCTGATGCAAGGCTACTGATCAGTGTCTTTCTGCTTATCAGAAGACTTCCTTGATTTGCGAAGTTTCAAACAATGGGTTTAATTTTATTTCTTTTTGCTCCTGTTTGTGCCTTTTTTCTTGTCTTTCCAGCAGTTTCCACTTTCCACAGGGATATTATTGATAATCGAGGTCATTTTAATTAGTTACATAAGTAACTCAGAAAACAGTCTCAGGAACATGAACAGAAGTATTCCAGTGCCATATATGATATTAAAATAGATTCTTGTCTCCTTAGGATGTTTTCAACATTAGTTTCTGTGTCAAAATGACTAAATTTCAGATTGCAGTTGGCATGTATGCAATAAGGTAAAGGAGGAAGTGGAACAAACAGCAATTCATATTGCCCATTTCCCAAAGCTGTCTTTGTTTCTTTTGCCAAGCACTCTTCCCGTGGCAGCAGAAGAATACATCTTTCCAATTTTGCACAGTTGCCACCATGTGTACTCCAGTTCAGTCTTACTTGGTAGAAATTGCTATGGATGTACACTCTGGGAGGCATTGCCCACTGCTATGGGTTACTCTGTGGCTCCCAATGAATATTCAGTGGCCAGTGTGTTTCTTTGATGTGGTTCTAGCAGGCACTGGTCTTATTTAATGAGTCATGGATGGAGTGGGAAGAAGTGACTTGTCACTAGGGCTGTTCACAGTCTACAGGGTTGGTTTGTATAATGGCTTGTGAAGTGAAACTTTCAATGTGCTTTCAGTAATTGGTAACAAGCCCGGTTTTCCAGGAGGTAAACTTTTCACAACAGTATTGGTTTCTACTTCTGAAAGGTAGAGTGGGGGGAAAGGAGAAAGGCTAGGTCTAAGGACAGACTGAATTATTCTCAACTACAGACAGGTAAGGAAAACTCTGTGAAAAACCAGCCTGTCACTGATCCCCCTGTGGCACTCTACATGTGCTTTTAGATTGTCCCCAGGAACAGAGATTCCCAGCTGGGCAGGAGATAGCTGAGGGCTTTCCTGAGCAAACAGAAGCTTTTACTGAATAAACATCGTGTCACTGTCATGGTAGTTGGCAGATTTTGAGGCTGCTCTGCAATAAATTGAGTGTGTACCGCACTCAGGTGGAGAGCAGGTTGCAAACCTAGGCCTTTAAACTAGCATTCCCTGCTAGTGGGTTCTGGGTTTGCTATAGGAAGTGTTCTTTACTGGATGCTGGAGTGGCTGTCTTGTGGCAAAATCTCTGCCACTAAGGAGCTGGATACACCTGTGTTATTTTCCAGTGGCAAGCCCCCTCATTTCTTGCCATTTTTTACAGCTAAAAAAAGCTGCAATTGGGTGAAAAAGGGATGCTGTGAGTCCGGCTGCTTCTTAGGAACTTTTTCAGGGCTGATGCTTTTAGATTGGCCAATTTCCCAGAAACGACATGAGGATTCAGGCTGAACCACCAGGTGGAGTAGAGAGAAGGGAAAGGAAAGGTGTTTCTGTAGTGGGGACGTTATTTTCACTACAGGAAACAAAGATACAAGCTAGTTACACACACAGTGCATTTGTATGGCTGTCTACCCTGTCTTCCTAGAGTGGGAGAAACACTTCTCTGCTTAAAACGCACGGAAACTGAGTTCCTCCTGTCATGTTCAGTGAAAGAGCCGATGTCAAGTGCCACAGTTCTCACTAGCTGGGTCTATTCTATTGTTACAGGCTCCAAGGATGTGCTCCTGAGTGACCCATTTTCTAGCTAGTAATATTGCATTGCTGTCTGTAATATCCTGGTCTTTTGACTGGAAGTCAGGAGCCGGCAGGTAAGGCTCCCACCTGACTTCCCAGCTGGTGACTCCACTATTGCCTACAATTTTGTCAATGGGGAGAGGTTCTGGACTGGCAATGAACAGGGAGAGTTGTTTAAAAGAGGAAAGGGAGATGGTCAAAAGAGACAAGGGTCTGGCAGAGACATTGGTGTTACCAGTCGTGTTGTTTCGAGGAAGACTTCACCCATATCAGCACAGCTAGCTTTACTCATGGAATCTGTCACATAAAGAGGTGCCTCACCATTGTGAGTGACAGTGTTTAAAAAGTTCCTCCAAAGAACTGTATGGGCATCCATACTTGGCCTCATCAGTTGTGTACAGCATATGTGACAGGTATAAACTCAAGGTTAATGCTTCCCAGTAACTCAGGTATGCTTGGGTACAAAAAAAGAGCAGAGCCTTTCCTGGGTCCCAGTCATGTCAGCTTGAAGTGAACTCTTCACTTCAAGAGTGCACAGCACTGTTATATATTGATTGTTGTCCTTCCTTTTTTCACTCTTCTGGAAACCCACATGTCCCAGGCTCACAGTATGTTGACACAGAGATGGCTACCAGTGGTGTAGGAAGCAGCACTCCTCTGGGTACCACCTAAGTGGTCCTGGGATGAGCTCATGGGAAAGGTGCCTCTTTGGAGGTGCTGCAAGTGTTACATCAGTACCAAGCTCAAGGTGGTGAGCAGTGAGCACACAAACTAAGCACTGAAGAAGTATCTACAGCATGGCATTCCAGGCTGGAGTGTCTTCATTAGCCTTAAAAGCAAATCTACATACTACATAGTATCATGGCAAACAATGTTAAAGCATGGAGAGCTTTGGGAGTGTGTCTGCTGGACTAGCAGTGAACAAGCAATTCCTGGACAATATGATGTATTATACATATTCTTGTCTTCTCATCATCTTCTCTTGTTCAAATTACTTGGGAAAATTTTTACAGGAAAGATGTTGTGGATTGCTTTCACGTGTCACAGTGCGTACTCTTTCACACCTTCAGTCTGTTCAGTAATGGGATTCCTCTTCCCATTTCTTTAAAGATGAATATTAAAGGCAATGTTCAGATAAAGGTTTTATTCTGAAGTCACCCGAGTATCTGAATCCCTCTGTCAACTCTGTTGCTCTTGGGATTTCATATGGAGCACAGTGTAGGCTCTTAAGGCTTGCTAGTGTCTAGACGCTGTTTAATAATTTTGTAGCTTGTCTTTTCTAAGGAGACTTTCAAGACAAGGAATGTTGAATCGCTTTGTGTTTTTGAATATGAAATCATTGACACATTTATGTTTGGAAACAACAGATGAACTAATTTCAGAAAAAACAGACAGATGAAATAGAGTCCTGGTGATGACTGTAATAACTACGAGATTTGAATAAATGCACAGTACATCACACTATTAAATAGCAAATATCCTTTTTTACAGCTAAATTTTTGTCAGTTTCAAATTAAAACCAAGTCTAGATTTCTCCCTGACTTACACCCCAGGTGATTTCATTAAATGCAGAATGACTCCACGGCATGTAACTTGGCAGGGAAGTTAGTTTTAAGTATGTGGTTTTATAGTTCAGGTGCAAAATACTGCTCTGGCTCACTTGTATCTAGAGGTTATTACACCTTGGACTGTACTTCTTTCCTTTGTTTCAAAATTTAGCAGATCAGCTGAACTGCTAATTTTTTCAATTCCCCTCTGCTCCTTCCCCTTAATTCTTCCTTTATCGGAAACAGGCTTATTAAAAAAATACTGATTGTTCACCCAGAATGAGGGCTAAGGTCAGTTGAAAATTTTAGAATGAATCATATTTGAAAATTTGCTACTTGACCATATTTGACCAGCCTTCTTTTTCTAATGTGCAGATCAGTAATAAGAATGCAGCAGCTACCATTTGTGCAATGACAGTAGGAGGACAAGAGAAAGGAATTTTTTTGTTGTTTTTCTTTCTCTGTGCAAAACACAGTGACAAAATAAGTAAAACTGATAAATTTTCTGTCTCCGCAGGTATCCTATAATTAGGAAATGTAATTTCTTAGTGACTTTCTTGGTGCCTAACCAAACACACCTAGCAATAAATTCTTGCATGTGAGAATGTTTTGTTCAAAAGCATCATCACTGCACTTCGTACACACATTGAATCAAGTAATGCTAGACCTGCAGTGTAGCTCAGTGTAACAGGTTATTTCGTGTTATTATAGTATTCATTATTAAGATTGTTCTTGCCTGTGATGTTTGAAGTCAGGAGAGCCTTCAAAAGCTCTTACTGTGCGAAGAATGATTCTCTATTTGCTCTCCTTTTGTATTACTCTAAAAGGCTGCTGACACATTACTAAAAAAGTTTCCCACCTTGTACATCTCTTGCAGCACGTGAATGCTCAGCAGTCGGTTTTGAGATGTGCAGTTAAAGCAACAAAGCAGTTGCCTGTTTTAATGTCATTTTTAAATATCAGGTGACCTCAACTAGCTTCCTGGCCTAACAATCTGCGAAATATAATTTTAAGCTTAACTAAAGAATTTTCTGAAGAAAGTTTTATAGGGCTGTGTGCAGAATTGGCACCTATTGGATTTCAAATTTCTGTCTGAGGGGAAAGTCTGAACAGCTGAACAGAGCAGTGCAGATTGCAACCTGACCATTGTGTTGGACTCTTCAAACCAGTATAGCAACATGGAAGAAATACCTGCAAGAAATGGTTAATCACTTGCCCATGTAATGATTTTAATCCTGCTTTTCAGGACTTGGTCCCTCTACAGCTGAAGTCTTTGGGAATGTTTTTTGGTTTTCACAGGGAGAAGATCAGGGTGGTGAAATAAAGCTTTAGGATAAGCAGCTTTCTTTGACCTCCAGAAGTACTGGATTCACTTGTAGGTTGTTATACAGAAGGAAAGAAAATCTGAAGGCCTGAGAAGGTCCTCAAATAAATGACCTCATTGAGACCATCTCAAATTGTCTAACTATCCTGCAAATGGCAGAAAATTCCCTTTCTTATGGCATTTCCATTACTTGGGGCTTCTAGTTAAATTGGAAGTGTTGAGTGCTCGCCCCTTCTGAGCCTGTCATTCTGTTTTCCATCTGCAACTAAGGAAGAGATGGGGTATCTAAAGGGAAGCAATATGAGGCCCACTTTTCAGTGTTTTCAAGTTTGACATTTGGTTTATGCTGGCTCTACTAAGGTAAACTTTTGTTTGAAGCTTTTTGTACAGCTGGGCTCTTCTCATCACCACCGTTCCCCTCTGTCTCCTTAAGCCTTCACACCTCTAAGCCTTCTGCTAAATAGGGATGAAATGGGCTGACACCTGACAGTAACCATAGTGTGGTATCATTAATTTCCTTAAGAAGCCAGGATTAACTTGTAAAACTTTTTAATAGCAGTAATTCGCATACATATATAAAAATAAATATATATACATATATTTATTTTAGCTGAATTAGTTTATGTATATGCTGTCACAAGAGAATGAGTGAAGTTGACCCAGCTTTGAGCAGGAGGTTGGATTTGGTCTCCTCTGACCTGAACTGACCTGTGATACTATCTATGGTCTAACAACTTATTCCTGTCCCTGATTCCTGCTGCCCTATTGTTCTTCCTATGCAGAGGGATGTGAACTAGCAAATAACAGGATATTGGACTGGAATGCCTCTCTGAGCTGTGAAAATGTCTCTCTATCTCATGTATTTGGAAGTTATTCTCACTGTAATAGTAATGCTTCCTTGTCATTTAATTGTATCTGTCTTTCCACTAGAGCTACATGCTGTAGATGGCACCTGTCCCCCAGCTGCCCTCAGCTCATTGTTTATAGGACTTGTATTATGAAAATTGCATTTCTGATTATGTTAATGACAAAAAACCTGGCCTTTGAGATATGATGTGCAATACACTGAGGGAACAGCTAATCATAAAAAGTATGAAATTAAGTCACTTGCAATATTTTTTTTTTCCTTTTTTTCATTTGGTTGTGTTCATGCTGAAGTCCATGTGTTTGTTTTAGCCCTTTTGGGACATAGTTCAGCACATTATTTATACAAAGTTACTTCAGTGGCTGATTGTTATTAATTACCATCCTGTGTTCCTTGCAAGTCAAGCTGGACTCCGAATGAAATTTGCTTTCCAAAGTAATTAGGAGTTAATGTTGCAAAGTGTGTTGCTTGTTGTATTGTATTCTTGTAATAGCATTTTTACAAAGTTGTTCATTTGCTTGAAAACCCTCAAATCTTTCTCTGAAATGTGGAAAATACTTTAAAAAATACTAGAAAAGACAGGCCTTCCTCAACTCTATGCGTGTTTGACTGGGTGCAAAAAATTCTCATTTCCTGTCATTCTGTTACTTTATGGGTTTAAGACTCAATGAAAGTAGGATGCAAGTTTGAACAGAACTTACACTGTATTAGGTAGTTTAGACCATAGAGTCACTGTCTGTACACCCACAGCATAGATTCCTTTCAGACCACCTTATACAAATCTTCTTTGGTTTACTGCTGATCCGAGAGACTGGTTTCAGCTTTTTGAAATGTAACTGCATAATTCCTTGGGTTTTTTTAGCCAGCATCTTTCAATCTTATTTCTATGTACAAGGAAAACTGATGAATTGACAAAAGAAGTGATGCTTTTTTGGCTATCTAAATAAGAAAGGGAATAACTGCCTAATGACAGATTTTCACCACCTAAGGTTTTCTGAAAACTTATGCTTTCTCCAGAGTTTATTTTTTTCAATTAAAACAATTAAAAACTGTATCCATGATTATGGACGGCATGCCAGCATGGTGAGTTTTCCGGGGAAGAACAAGAGGCATGATGTAGAGTGTGTTTTCATCAAGATACGAGGTTTTCCAAAATTATTCTGTTGTTATATTTCTGCATACGATCAGACACAAAGCCATCATACATGTTCTTTGCACATTTACAGCTTGATTGAATATTTTCCTTCCCACTAGAAGGTACAGGAATTTCTGCCCTACTCTTTTTTATGTTTTTTAAATCCTGCCAGGAATGGTGACTGGCAAAGAAATTTCAATGTTTGTGACTTACACTTCTTGATGGTATTGCTTTTTTACATGCCTGGCTACGACTTTGCAGTTGAGTGCTGGGTCAAAGGTTGAGGAAAAAATGCAGTGACCTTCTGGCCCTTCCTTACCTATTTCCTGTAAGAGAGAGACATTTCAGCAAGCTGTGAGCCTCTTCAGAAATGTCATTGTGATACGACGCCTGAAATTCAGCTATCATGGTCTTTAGATGAGCAAATATCGGGGTGGCAAGACTGCTTAGAATTTTTCTGAAGATATTTATGATTCTGTGAAGATCTCACTTTAAATGGGTGCTCTTCCTCTACTCTCACAGTTCTATGTTTCCCAAACTGTAAGGCAACTTGTGCACAATGTTGAAAATATAAAGTGCCGTTAAAGGGCAGAGAGCACAGACTTTAGCAGAAATACAATCTATCATGTAGTAATCCACTTTGGTAAGAACATACTCACGGTGACCGTAAGCACTCCTCACACACCCTTTAACATCATCAGCTTCATGGGATGAAGAAGTTGATAAAGGTGCTGCCAAACATTCAGGCAGCAGAACCTGATTTTTTGTTGTTTTCTTTCACCCCGAGATCTTTTTGCAGCCACCTGAAGCCAGCAGCTCTCTGCAGGTACTCCAGACAGGCTTCCCTGTACCCACTGCTAATAATGTGGTGGCTCTTGAGGTGAGGCCGACTGGCGAGAGAGGCAATGGGAGGAGGGCCCTGACAGCCATTTAACACGTAATCTATTCCTTACACAGTGGGGCTCTGAGCTCTGCACACCAGGAGAGCTTATTCCTGGTGTCCCTGTTGTGTTATTTACCTCTGCTCTGAGCAGTTAAGTCCACCACAGCTATTTAGTAAATTATCAGTTTTCTTATCGGCCCTAAATTGCACCTAATTAAAAATCTGACCTCCACAAAATAGTCGTCTTCCTAAAGACACAGAACATAAACAGGAAAAATCAGCTAATTGCTGCAAAAACTGCTTTTGTGGCACTGTAATTGGACCTCAGTGAAATGAATGAACCCACTGGGGATTCCCTAATGAATGTTTAACTGCAAACAGTAGTCGGGCACTTAAGCAGCAAGGCTGATGGTCCCTAATGAAATCAAATGAAATCAAATAAAATCAAATAAAAGAATCTGGTACTTTACTAACCAGATTTCTTGGCATTGGGACATAAAAATAATATAATTCTGGGTAAACAAAATGTAAAGAAAAGTTATTTATAAAGCAGTGAAAACTTAGCCAGTCTTGCTTGGATTTTCTTTCTTTTTCTAGTGAAAAAACCCACTGGGGAAAGCTCTATATAATGTCTCTAAGCTTTCTAAAGAGCTTTTCTTTATTTTTCTCTTTCCCTAAAAACACTAAAATCTTTTGTGTTTTCTGTTAATCACATCCTGTGACTTTATTTTGCAGTTTTCCGGGGGCTAGCTGTTGACCTGCATGATGTTGGCAATTGATTAAGAACTTTTTCATTTTCCCATACCTTAACAAGGAGACAAATTCTGATGACCTCAGTAACCTGAGCTGTGCTTTGCCTCCAAATATCTATTTAACACAATGTGTAAGAATCTGGCCTTAGTGTTTCACGTGACATAGAACCTCAAGATTGTATTAATGCACAAAGCAAGCTTAAAGAATCAGGGCTGTGGCACCATTACATAACTTTGTGTAGTATTATTATTGTTGTTATTTTTAGTAGCAGTAGTATATTTTAACATGAATTGCAGAATGATGGGACCTTGTAAATAGTTTAGAATGTGGGTTACATTGGTTCACGACTTGCAAAAAAGATCTTGAGTGTTTGGGGATTTTTAAATACAATTAAAAATGCTTCATGATATTTCACTATTGAATTTTATCATTGGTAACATGAAAATATGGTGAGCTGCATTTTATTTTGTATCTCACACCTCTTAAATCTTTGCTGAAACCTGCTGAGGTTATGTGTTATTTGCCAAGTATTGCAATTTATCCAACTGAGAACTGGAGAAAATTCAATTTATTCATATACTGCCAGATTTATTTAAAAGGAAAAAAATGCTACTTATCAATGTGTCTAGTATTAAAATACATATAGTTTGTTTACATATACTAAATAAAAAGTCTGCTGCAATATATTTTCAGATTTACAAGTTAGAATATCTGCTGGCTGTTTCTTGATGTGTATGGTAAATGCATATTCAACCTTCTTATTAACAACAGGTAGCATAGCAATTACTTACTGTTGCCAATGAAAATATTTTTCACGAGTAATTAACACAAAGAGAGTGAAGTTTGCAGTATGATTTAGCTTCTAAACTGCACAGTTAGAGCAGAGTATTCCTCCATTCTGAAGTATTATGTGTAACTTGATGGGCTTATGAAAATATAAAAGCCTTAATATATACATTTGTATATACATAGCAGAGGGTCAGAGGGTTTGAATAACTGCTTTGCATACTGAATGATGAGTTGTGGTATAGACAGGAACCAGCAGTAAATGTCGTGATGGCAGCAGTTGCTAAGTAGCTATTCTCAGAAGAATCACAGGATATTCTGAGTTGGAAGGGACCCACAAGGTTCCTCCATTCCAGCTCTTAGGTGAACGGTCCATATGGGGATCAAACCCACAACCTTGGCCTTATTAGCATTGTTTCAGATACTGTCAGGAAGGAAAAGAAGGCATTGAGCATTGTTAGCATCAGTTATTACCTCCTGGTTGTTTCCCAGTCTGGTTAGCACCGCTAGCACACAGTCCCATCTTAGCTTCATTCCACTTGTACTGGGGAACCCACACACAAAAGAATCCATCCCTTAATAATCTCTGAGTGAAGTAATAGTTGCCAGCCCAATTTGTAAAAGCAGCAAGTACTCATACTTTCAGAAAGCAGTCAAGAAAATGTTTTAAAATAAATCAAAGATCACCAGCTGTTAATCATTCAGGGTTTATTCAAATATAAAAATGAGTGGTTAATGCTGCCTAAAGTAGGAGTTTTCTTAAAAAACTGGGATAGGAAACCTTAGGGATACATATTTCATGATGGGCTAAATCACAGCTATGAAAGAAATCCCTCATTCTTCAAGGAGAATCTCTCTTTTGAAGACGAAAAGCCGAGAAGTGCTATGTTGGAGCCTTCATTGAAGAAAACTCATAGTTATTGTACATGAAATGTACCCACTTCATTGGCTAATTTGCCATGTAAATACTTTTGAGTGTTTGGAAGGAATGGTGGGGAGAAAGAGTACGTCTGTATCTACATCTGAAATCCTTGTTCAGTACACTGGTGCCGAGTTCAAAGGACATCCTACGTGGACTTCACACACTGGCACAACTCTTCGGTCCGTTACGGTCGTACGCAGAGTGACTGTATTTGAACTGAATAGAGAAGAGTAGAAGAACATCCAACATGGAAGATCACCTCTCAAACTGCAGCTCTTTGCAACCACTGCAATGACAAATGGCATTGTCTTTCTATATCTGGTTTTCAGTTGCCAGATCACAGTTAGAAAATGCACAGTTTGACAGTATTATTATTTGTAGTGCCACAGAGCATTGCACATTTCTGCAAATAGTTCCTTGCACATTTTTGTCTTAAATAAAGACACTTTAAAATTTATTCTGATCATTTGTGGAAAATTTGTTCGGGGAGCACCTGATAACTTTACAATTTTCTTCCAACACTTGTATAATGAGAACACAGGTACTAGAGAAATACCTAACCCATTGCTTTTAGTTATGCTTTGAGACCTCATGAATAGATGGGCACTTTTTAATTGAAAATTAAACAACTTCAGCTGCTTTTCATTGAGCATATCTTTGTAGAAGTAGTGTTATTAAAGAAAAATTGGGGGATATTAACTGACAAAACATTTAATTTCCTTTGAGGATAGACAGCAAGACTGAATAGGTAGTAACAAAATTAGGGGTATAATGGGATGAGAGGCTATTTGAGGTCACTGTAATACTCAGCGACAGTTTGAATACTCACATTCAGATGCTGTCACTGTATCAATGCTCAGTTCAGGATGGAGGCCCACCAGGGAATTATGCAGAGTCACCAGAACATCCCCATCGGGGCTGTGTTTAGTTCTCATCTATGAATCAGGAACTTCAAAGGTAAAAGCTGAAGATTTTCAATATCCAAAGATAAAAATGTAAAATCTAAATATTGAAAACTCTCCAGGAACATTTCTTTAAAGATAAAACTTTAAATGATTACTGAGGGTGTATTAGCCAGATATTTATTTAATGAGCATCATGAAGATATACGAGTTCATATGGATAATACAAAATGAATTGTTTGGTTTAGGGCTCAAGGTGAAAAATTTCAGCCTATCTCTTTAGTGTGCTACTGTGCTTCCAGATACTTCTCTATATGTTGCCATTTGCCCAACTTTACAGTTCAGTTCCTTCAATGAATAACAAGACATTCTTCATACAAAAATTAAAACTTTGAGGTTTTTTACAGGAAATTATAACAATTTTGTGTGCCCCCAGTTGTAATTTTACACATCTGATCCTGTGTCGGAAGATGAATCTGTCCGTATTTGCTACACATGGCAGAACCAGGAGCCACTGAAGGTATCACAGTGGGTGTTTCACAGAGCTGCCACCTTCCCTGCCATAGCCAAGGCCCTTGGCACTCACAAGGCAGTGGCAGCAGGACCCTGTCTCCTCAAGGATAATGTTGTGCTTATAAACAAAGCAGAAGACATTTTCTCTCTGCAAAATGAGTTTCATTTTATTGAGATTGTCAGCTGATATTTTTGTGTTTACTGATTGATAGAGTGTGAAATTTCCTAGTTTTCTACAAACAAAAGCAGTGAGAAAAGGTGGAATTTATTCTTCTGTGTAAACTAATGAATCAGATATGATTAAAGTAAAAATCAGATTTTTTGTGAATACAAATGCCAATGCTTCTTACCTATGGGGAAAAAAATTGCTACTTCAGTTCATAATCCTTTTTTCCTTCTCCTCTCCCCTTTCTCCAGCTTTTCAAATAATGGCAAATTTTCAAGCCATGCCAGTTTAGAATCACAGAATATCCTTAGTTAGAAGGGACGCACAAGTTTCATCAGTTTGATGACCAGTAAGCATTTTTTCCATGTATGTTTTTAAAAGAAAAGGATTTGCATTAGTCACTTGCAAAGAGGCAAATTCAAGAATGCTGGTGAAGCACATCAGGCATAGAGAACTTCTCCTGCCAGAATTCATAGCTCTTCATTTGTCTTTGATTTCTGAAAGTTTAGACTCACTTGTCATTTGGTGCCAAATGGTTTCTTTGTGTCACCACAGACACCTCATGTGTTCCATTTTTTCACTCTGTTTGTCAGGAAAAAGGGTTTATTTTTTTGAAATAGAGCTGGTACAGGTTAGTGCTATATGTCCAAAATTGTATCTGCTTAAGGAAATGCCTATTTATAAAATTGATGTATGACTAACCTGGCCCTGTGTCTGCCCCCAGGAAAGTCCACAACAAAGCTACTGCTTATGCCAGTGGAAGCAGTATCAGTCTTTAAATGGAAGGTACTTTATGCAAGAAAAATAGGAAACAGAAGTGTTTTCCTACTATTGGAAAATAAGAGAAACATACTGTTAACAGTAGTCCATCTCCTCCTTTTAGCTTGTACAAAAATGGCCCTCATTTTTTAACCTTAAGTTCTTCTGCATTTGTAACAAAGCCAAAATATTTCATCGTCTCCCACTCCAGTTAAGGAAAAAGGACTGATTTTTTTTCTTCTTTGAAGATCCTTAATATGTATAGAGACAAATGACAGAAACAATATTTTAAAAATTACCTGACAGCAGTAGGCATAATTTAGTAGTCTTCTATTCATCATTTTATATTTATATACATGTAGATATCTATATAGATATATTTGTCTGGACTGTGTATCATCTCCTGGCCTGACATCTGGTGCATGGGTATCTTTCATCTGGACTGTGACCCTCTGTTCTGCGTGGTGCTTGTGTGACCTGTTTACTAGGAAAGCTGGCATTAGGCTCCTGTGTATGCATGACATGAAAGGTTTCTGGGAAAATCCAGGCTTAGAGGGATGGAAATCTCGAACTGATATGCTTTGAGGGGACTGGAAGGAGAAATGCCTGTGTGTGGTAATGCCAAGACCACTGTGTTTGATATGGGCTCTGGAGTAAGTCATGAATTGAACTGGTGGCACTCAACCTTGGAGGCTGAAGCATGGCTCTGCTGCTTGAACGTTTGCTGTTCTCAGCCCTGATCATGAGCAGAAGGGAAAAGTAATTTTCCCCAACAATACGTTACATGTTTCATTGACTGAAATGATGCATTTCTCAGGCAGGTCTTTACTACAATTCCAGCTGTGAATCACTGCTCTAGATTTCCCCTAGCACAACTGAGATCAGAGTCCCTTCCACTCAATGTGTCACTATCAGAATGCTGAAAATCAATCAATGATTACAATTTGTGATTATTTGTGTATCTACAGGAGTAGCATGTATTGATTCCCAATCTCTACATTGCCCTTTATGCTGACAGCCATATAATGAAGAAAAACAATGAGGGAAAAAAAGAAAGAGTTCAAATAAAACAACTCCTGTATAGTCTATGTTGTTGCAACCGCAATAAAGCAATAGTAAGCACGTTCAACTCCAACCTTACCAATTTTATATTAATTTTCTATAGAATCAGGAAATTTTAAAAAAGTATAAAATAACCATGCATTAATGCATCATCTGGAAATTAAAAACAAAAAAGTGAGTTTCTTGGTCTGACGCCATAGTAAGTGCAATGTGAGTGACTTACTCAAGGAAGAAGGAAATCTACCTACAGTCTGGGGAGACTACACGAGGGAGCTGAACAGCATATGCCCACAAACAACAAAGGAAGAAAACACATTTTTTTCTTCTTCTTCATTTTAGGCTTCTGGGATTAATAAGCAAGGGGGAACTTGAGTGCTAAATTTTTTTATGTTAAAAGGCTCATTTGCAAAAAGACAAAGTAAATGGAAGAAAAATAATTTATGCAGTGAACTGCTAATCCAGCTGTTTTGCTTCTGGGCTTAATTGGATTTACCTAGAATTGATATTTGGTGTCAGCATGTGTTATATCATCAGCACAAGCAATAGTTACCAAACATAAAGAATCCTATCCAAGGCAAAATATTAATTTATTTGGCTCATATTTATTGTAATCACTTTTTATTCATGTATGTTACCGCTCAGTATTCCTGCTGGATGCCATTTCATATATATGATCCAGTTTTAGTTATTCTATCTTAATATCTGAAGCAGTTCAGCAATGTAGAAGACTCACAGCTGAACAAAATGGGCTAGGAAATGGTTATTCATATCTCGTTCTGCCTTCCAGGCAGCTGTGCTGGCTATAAAAGTGTGCATTGTACCTAATGGCAGGTGGGTGACATCTGAATTCTTGAGCAAGACATATACTGTAGTGTACAGTACCTTCAGCAACAAGAACTTTACTGGTTCATTCTGGGAATGTGGAGTTACCCTCAGTGACTGAGTGAGATTTGTCAGCCAAGAAACTTCGCTTACATATAAATGCAAACCTGAATCTGTGCAGCGAAGCAGGGAAATTGGAGTCTTTCTGCAGTAGAGGGGAAATAGGGTGTGGGAAGGATGTATTTCATTAAAAGAGTGCATATCAGATTCTTCAGAATGGCCAAATTATTTTTCAACTGCATTAGATGATAAATATGGCATTTTTCTCCTTGGTGAGATAATAGCAATCCATGATTCATTACATACGGGTATTGAACAGATATTTGGACGTTCTCTCTCAGCCTGCAAGGTTTTGGTGGTCTCTTCACTTTGCCTCATTTCTGGTGATTGGTTTCCTCAGTAACAGTTTGTCCTGACTCCTCTGGTGACAGAAAATCTTGAAAAAGACAATTAATGCAACAAGTGATGAATAGACATGAATTGTGCATGTTCTTGTTCATGAATGGACATCCCTATTTACTGGTGAGTGCAATGGGACCTGTTGCCCCTTCCCCTGCTCTGGCTCCCAATATTGTTTAAACAACTTATCAGCGGTGATGCTCCATTTCAGGGTGGTGGGTGATTCTGCACGTACATGGCAATATATGGTGGGAAAATGGTCCACACCCCTCAGCACAGGGGATTGATTTTTAACAGTGGAGAATAATGAAGGAGGTGACCACGGCTGAGTATTCACAATCAGAATCTCGGCTGCATTTGATCAGCTGTGCTTATGAAGCCAGCCATAAACCTGAACCGCTGCTTCAGTTTTTTTGCTCCTCAGCAAAGGAGACCGCTGCCTCACTCCCCATCTTCTTCTAGTGCTTGCAACCTACACTGTCCCCCTGTTTGCTGTCATTTCTGCATGAGGTAGATGGGAGACCAACTGGAGACTGTCTCATTTGTTGTGGCCTTCAGTCCAATGGCCACTAAGCCCCAGGGCTTGTGGTCCTTCCCCAAAGCACACGCAGAGCCTGGCAGCTCTGCCTTCTGTCCTCACGTCATGGGAATGCCTGGCATGCCGGCGTTGCCCCTGCATTGGGGTGCAGTGAGAAAGAGGTTTCTTTAGGGATGTGCAACAAACTGGGTCCCTTCCAAGCCTGCTGATAAAACACCAACTGCAACACGGGCAGTGTTATCTGCACCAGCATTCTTCAGATGGGTTTAAATTAAATGCAAACAAAATCATTCCAAAAGCAGTAAGCAGTTATTGTCACACCTCTTATGATTATATGTTGTGAGCTGGCAAATATTTTCATACCTCATAGGATCTTTGTGAGCTGGCAAATAGGAAAACCCAGAAGGATCTTTTAGCATTTCTGTCACCAAGAGCCAACCAAGTAGAGCTGCCACACCTTTTTAAGCACCTTAGGTAGATCTGGCTGCCTTACCAGCTGTGCAATGAGGGAAGCATTTAGAAACTTGGTGTGGCTGTGGTTGTGGATGCTGCTAATGGACCTTTGGCCACTGTTTCCCCTCTAAAGCACAGGGATAGGGTATCTGTTTGGAAGCTGGAAGTCAAACAGGGGAGGATGAATTTTTTAAAACAACCTCTGCCTCTGGGCATTCTCTAGAAGTGTCTCATCTTTGACCTCTGCAGAGTTTCCTCTAGGAGGTAAATTTTAACTTCATTTAAAGTCTTAATTTGCTTATAATAAAATTCATTGTTAATGTAGAATCACTGATTCCAACATCTTCTTGTTGAATGACCTGCAGACGGAGAGAGGTTTGGTAACTTGGTCTGCTGATACCTATGCTCAAGGGGTGATTATTCCATCACAGCTTAGTAGACAAGTGCCACCCTCTGAAGTCAATACCGTGTGTAAATATGGGAAAAACTTGCAAAAGGAACTGCGTGGAGTCAAAGTGGAAGAGACAACGTGCTTCCTGCAGATAGCTTAACTCATGGTTAGGATAATGAAGATTTGCTGGCACGGAACAATTTGGATGGAGTAAGAGAATGTGAAAGTAAGTATTTTGCTGGGTACATAGCTGCTGTTTGTCAGGGAGTGTAGGGCTGATATTATTTTTCATTCCACTGATGTCCTTCTCTTTGATATGGCTGACTCCCATGGATGAGAGCTGAACTGGCCCTGTCTTTCAGGGCAGGCGTGAATGAGGTTTATTCCTACCATACTTTTCCAGACGTGGGAAGCATCTCCGCTGGTAACATTTCACAGGTGGGAGTGTGTGGCAAGGGAAGGCTGTGGCAAGCAAGAGACAGTTTAGGGACATTAGGAGGAATTTCTTCACAGAAAATGTGATCAGAAATAGGAATGGGCTGCCTAAGGAAGTGGTGGAGTCACCATCCCTGGAGGTGTTTAAGGAAAGACCGGACGTGGCATTTTGGACCATGACCTAGTTGACAAGGTGGTGTTCAGTCACAGGCTGGACTCTACAATCGGAGAGGTCTTTTCTAACCTAATTGATTCTATGATTCTGTGATTCTGTGATTTTGGAAAACAGGCCTGAGCAGCAGTGTCTAAAAGAGACATCTTTCAGAATTCTTTCAGCAGTCTTTACATCACAGCCTCTGGATACAAGATAGCTTTGGGGGTCCGGATTTTCATCAGCCCTAGAATTACTGCTGTTTATGCTTTTGTCTGCCTTAATGATTAAATATGTCACTTAATCACAATTTAAGTAAGCAAAATGATCCCTGCTTTTCATTTGTATCTAGTCCTCTAGTGAGCATGATAAAAAGATTTCTGGATCTTTGCAATATTGAATGATGATAATTTTTTCCTGAAGATCTAAGTAGCTTCCAAACTGGGATTTTTGAAATGGCTATTATTTGTTACAGCTGACAAATAGTTCTAATACTTCTATCTCTTCAAAGTTAGCATCTTTCTGTCAGCTTGTATTACCCACAGGTGCCGCTCCTGCCTTATCATTAGCAGAAATGCTAAGGAGGAAGGAGTGATGTGTGTGTTTGTAGTATTTTTAAATTGTCAAATACTTTAATTTTTAGGTATAATATGGGTAACGTGAAAAAATTGTAATTAGCTGCTTATTTATTTGGCTATTTTGAGAATGCAGGCAACAGTATGCTTGGGGATATATACATGAGGAAAGACAAGGAGGACTTCTGCTTGTATGCACTGAGATTTTGGAACCCAGTGTAAATTAAAACAGGGCAACACAAAATATTAATACATATTAACCAAAAAAATCACAGGAAAACCTTGCAGTAGACAACAAATACTGCTTATACATCCAAGAAATAATTGTGGTAGAAAATAGTGCCAACTTAATGTTATAGCCAAAGCTATAGTTTATATTATTTTTTATTGATGAAAAAAAGCTGTGTCATTTACTGGACTAATGTTATGAGGTAACCTGCCTGTGGTTTTCCTTGACATTTCCACAGAAAGCAGTGTCGACTGGAACTCCATAGATGGCAGCATTTCACAAAGAACTCGAACAACTCTTTCTTTCCTTTCTTCCCTTCTTATTTTCATTCCTTTCCTTTCTTCCCTTCTTATTTTCATTCCTTTCCTTTCCCCTTTTTCAAATTTTCTTCCTCTCCTCTCCTCTCCTCTCCTCTCCTCTCCTCTTCTCTC